>JAHXMU010000127.1:1613099-1638575 GCA_019455685.1 Philornis downsi
GAAACAATTAAAAGCCCCCATATCTGTATTTAGAGAAGAAAATTTGCTCGCTTAGATGTTACTGCAAGATGTTACTACAACCTTTACAAGCAATATGATGGAGTTAGTAGAAGACGATCTGGCGGGAATCAATTAAAAACCTTCATATCTGTATTTAGAGAAGAAAGTTTGCGCGCTTAGATGTTACTGCAAGATGCTACTACAACCTTTACAAGCAATATGATGGAGTTAGTAGAAGAGAATAAGCCGGGAAACAATTAAATGCCCTCATATCTGTATTAGAGAAGAAAATTTGCTCATTTAGATGTTACTGCAAGATGTTACTACAACCTTTTCAAACAATACGATGGAGTTAGCAGAACAGGATCTGGTGGGAAACAATTAAAAACCTTCATATCTGTATTAGAGAAGAAAATTTGATCGCTTAGATGTTACTCCAAGATGCTACTACAACCTTTACAAGCAATATGATGGAGTTAGCAAAAGAGGATCTGACGGGAAACAACTAAAAGCTCTCACATCTATATCTAGAGAAGAAAGTTTGCCCGTTTAGGGACTTTTCTGCGAATATTGTCGATTCCATATGACTTTGGAGTGGTGGAGTGGATAATTTCACATATATCGGTTTCGCATTCATTAAAACTAATGACGTCAGCCTTAAAATTTGGAAAACAGTATAGCTTGGAAATTAAAGCTTTACGGGCTTTAGAAGCGATGTAGAGACAAAGTTCTCAATTGGCAAACAATAATGTAAATATACCAGACACTAATTCTATATGTACTGCCCTGTCTCTGTATTGGGAGTGTAAGAAGGAAAAATTATGCATAAAATGTATGGGCGCATCATCATTTACGGCCAGTATAGGCGTCATACCAGCCATAAGTACGTCAATTTCAGAAACATTTATCAGACTTGTGGATTACTTGACTATTCGAAGTGTACGTCAAGCACATACAGGTTATCGGCGCTCAAATAAATGATAGGCGGGTTATATTCATGATATCATGACCGGTTACTGTATCAGTATAACGATAGGTTTAAAAAGAAACTTTTTAAAAATTGTTTATATAAATACGGATACGTTTTTATTTTTAGGAGCATTATTTATTTTCCGTAGAAATCACTGAAAAACTTAAAATAGCGCTTCCAGTGCACATAATTTTTATTTTGAATGAACTCCAGATTTCAATATCTTTAATATTTAATATCTTTAACGTTAACTTTAACTCGTTGTTGCTGAAGAAATGCATCACATTTAAGTTATTATAGGTGAGGAAATAAAGTTATGAACACCTAATATCGATTAGTTTTTATTTATTTATTTATTATTATTATTATTTTTTTTTTTTGTAGCAAGCGATAAATCAAATTTTTGTGGCAAATACAAATTAATATTACTCATACGTTACAATTGCTATTCAATGGCAAAAGCGACTGGTTTAAAGTTTATCTCGTGATCGATCTCAAGCCACAGGCAATACGAGATCCAGAGATTCCTTAAGGTATGTCACAGGACTAACGTGAATGCACATAACTGTGAACTGATCTAAATCAGCATGCAAAAAAAAAAAAAACGCTGTAAAGGAACTTGTCTGCCCCAGGCTGACTTAAACAAAAAAAACGTATCACAAAATTTCTATTGCCGAATTATTATAATTAGTACAATTTTATTAAATTGTAATTGGAAAATATTACATTTACTTGGAACTTTCTTATCTGGG
Organism: Philornis downsi; assembly: GCA_019455685.1. NCBI lineage: Eukaryota > Metazoa > Arthropoda > Insecta > Diptera > Muscidae > Philornis > Philornis downsi. The sequence continues at coordinate 1,614,822 of JAHXMU010000127.1, forward strand.
TTAATAAAAATGATAAGAAAAATTAAAAATCTCAATTTAAATAGAAATTGTTATCTACGTTAAAAATTTTTAAAAATTAACAATAATTTTTATTGAGATTTTTTAATTTGAGATTTTTTATTTTTAATTTGAGATTTTTTATTTTTCATTTCATTTTCTTCCATTTTCTTCTTGAGAAATTTCCTAAAATAAAAATTTCCTTAAAAATTTTAAAAAATTAACAATAATTTTTATTGAAATTTTTTAATTTGACATTTTTTATTTTTCATTTAATTTTCTTCCATTTTCTTCTTGAGAAATTTCCTAAGAAATGTAATATTTTTAAAACCTTTAAAAAATTTCCAAAGTAGAATTTCCATTTAAATTGAGACTTTTAATTTTTCATTTCATTTTTACCACCCTGGTTGAGAAATGAATAATTTGAATTCAACTTAAAATTCTTCACATACAAAATAAAAATTGTTAATTTATAGCTAAGATAAAAATAACAATTTTGGATTTGAAATCATAACGTGTGTGTACGCCGAATTTTCCTCTATCGGCGACTTCTGTAACTAACTTTATTTTGTTTCGTTTAGTGGCTAAAAATGCCTTCATTGTAAGAGGAATTTTGCAATAGAGCATATATATCGCCAATATTACTTATAATTCTTTGGAATTGTATAATTGTTATAGATTCCTTTAAAAACATTTTAGTAATCCCACAAAATCCGACAGATATTTAATTGTCCATCCACATAGTAGGGTATCGCTGGGAAAAAATTAGTATATACCATAAACTTTTCACTTGTATACAAATTAAAGTTGTATCGTTTGTTTTTTGTTATTGTTTTAGTTTCTCCGTTCGTTGCCGTTGTTTTTGCAACATATTAAAGTGTTAGTGTGTCAACACAAATATTTATAATATTCATGGCATCACAACACTCACACTCAGTCACACACATGCCTGGATCCCTGTGCCACACATGTGGCATATACGCTTAGCCACAAATATAAACACGTTGCCGGCGTTCACACTGCTGGAATAGTTCAACATGCTAGTATGGGACAAGAAATAAAGTGGATTCTCCATAGGTATGCAGACATTTTTTATATTCACAATTCGTTTTTTTTAAGTTGTATTTCATTTTATGATCATAAAATGCAAATGAAACGTGGCTTTTAAAACAGGTGCAAAATACTTGACTCGCTTTCAGCTACAAACACTCACACACATACCCGTATACATATATACATATATGTATATGTTCGTGTGTTATATGGAGATATGGCAATGGAATGTTTTGGTATCGCAGCCGACACCAACATACGCTTACACATGCAAACCTGTGATAACCCGCAAAGTTATAAGGATTTCCTGCTCACATATTTTCTAGCAACGTCGTGTGCGAGTGTGGCGGCGTTTTGGTATTCAAAAGGGTAAAGGACGTTTATTATTATTATAATAAAGGCCACACTCCCATTGCCTCCCAAATACCTACATATGTATGTACATTTCTGGCCACATCACGAATGGTATTGGTTATGCGCAAATATGTTTTATTGCTCTATACATACGTCGTCTGTATTCCACCGAACTCGGTTAGTCTTCCCATTTCTCAAAATAGATGAAATTAAATATTTCCTCTTTGTAACGGCTACAACGGTGGTGGTGCCATTAAAGAAAATTGTTTTGTAAAACCCGGCACAAAAAGGAATTTAAATTGATTATTGTGGTTTTGTGGCAATAGGTGATAATTCCAAGTTCGGGTCTATAATATAGTGTTATGACTTCACAGGGATTATATAGGTATTCCACAAAAGAATAATTGTTATTCACAACACTGTGTGAATGAAAGGGAAATTCAATTTATTAGTATTTCCTTAATTAAGTAAAGTTGTAATCTAATTATGATGTTGCAGAAAAAAACATTATCAAGTCCCACAAGTGATTCCGCATTTAGTAAAATGACACCTAGCGTATGATTACTATTAATGTGTATATAAACACATTGTAAGCCTTGGGGACGTATGAGAAATTCATTATTTTATGGTTATTAATATTACGCATACGTGTTTCTGGTAGATGCACATAGTGAAAATTGTTAGAAAGGAAGTGGGACGTTGTATTAACCACCTTCACAAAAAGGTGATAATCAACTTAAAGCTTTATAGCACATAAAGGCAACATAAAGGGACAAATGTTTTAAACGCTTTTAAAAACTGGTGAGGGCAACTTGTGTCGGGAAGTAGGCATTAATTGAGGTTCTACAGTGGTAATATTTAGGAACAAAGTTACCACTTTGAATTTAAAGCGAATATAGAACAAACCTTTCATTTGTTATTGAGTGAAGCCTTTCATCATGTATACTAATATAAATAAACTGCAATCGTTACTTTGCCACTGTAGTCGAAATCATAACTGAAATAGTACATTTAGAAAAATCCAATAATTGTTAACCACTATTAAAACTCGAATTGGATTGCTAACTTTTTTTATATCAACTGGAGCTGTCCATCTGAGCCTCACCAGGTATAGGAAAATACTTAGATTCTTAAAGTACGTACAGTCAGAGACTTAAGTTTAAATACACCCTATAAATTTGAAGTTTTAAGAAAATGAAACAACTATCAAAAATTTTAAGTATGTAGTTTTATTACATATTAAGAATAACTAAAAATAAAAACAAAAAATATTGACTTCATCATGAGTATAACGGTTAATTCAACAAAAACAAAATAATAAAGGGGACAAAAGTTTAAATACATGCATGCATTAACGGAATAGCGCGAATGATTTTGCTTTATTATGAGTATGGATGTACCGTTATTTTTGTTGGTTGGCTTTTTTAATCTTTTTTATTCACATTCAACAAGTTTTCGAGCAAGTCATGATCGTATTCAAGTAAAAAATGGGCAAAGGAAAACAAATCGAAACTGGAGTAAAAAATTTAATAATTGAACATTTTAAAGAAGGCAAATTTTTCAGAGATATAGGAAAAACTATTAAATTGTCATGTGCAAGTGTGCAAAATATTATAAGAAAATATAAAATTTGTAATACTGTTGATAATAAACCCAGAAGTGGGCGTCCAAAAAAACTTTCCCGGAGGGATGTGAGCCTAATTGTTAATGAAGTGCACAAAAATCCAAAAATAAGTGCCCCAAAGTTAGCCGCTGATATTGCAGAAGCAACCGGAAAACATGTCCATCCAAAAACGGTCCAAAGAGCATTGCACGATAAAGGCTATCGAAGCAGAGTTCCGCGTAAAAAGCCTCTTATTTCTAAAAAAAATATGCAGCTGCGTCTGGAATTCGCTAAAAAGTATAAGGATAAGGATGATGACTTTTGGAGAACAGTGCTATATACAGATGAGTCAAAACTCTATATTTTTGGAAGCGACGGTCGTGCAAAAGTTTGGCGCAAGTCCGGTACAGCGCTTCAACCAAAAAATTTAATACCAACCGTAAAACATGGTGGCGGGAGCGTTATGGTTTGGGGAGCAATTGGAGCAGCTGGTGTGGGACGTTTAGCTTTTGTCGATGGTACTATGGATCGACACCAGTATAAAAGTATTTTGGAACAAAATTTGCAACCGTCCGTGGAAAGCTTAGGTCTTGGAAGGTATTGGATTTTCCAACAGGACAATGATCATAAGCATACCGCACGTTCTGTGAAGGAATGGTTGCTATATTATGCTCCACGTCAGCTTTATAGTCCTCCCCAATCGCCGGACTTAAATCCCATCGAACATGTTTGGGAAATGTTGGCCTGAAAAATGGAATATTCAGCGCCAACTAGCATCATATCACTAAAAGAAGCGCTGAAAAAGGGTTGGTCTGAAATAACACCATCTGAAATAGAAAAGTTGGTTCTCTCTATGCCACATCGTCTTCAGGCAGTCATTGATGCTAATGGAGGACCAACCAAATATTGATTTATTGTTTAAGTTATGTAATATTATCGATTCCAATAATTAATTGGTACTGTATTTAAACTTTTGTCCCCTTTATTATTTTGTTTTTGTTGGATTAACCGTTATACTCATAATGAAGTCAATATTTTTTGTTTTTATTTTTAGTTATTCTTAATATGTAATAAAACTACATACTTAAAATTTTTGACAGTTGTTTCATTTTCTTAAAACTTCAAATTTATAGGGTGTATTTAAACTTAAGTCTCCGACTGTATACTTTTTTCAGAAAAAAATCGGTGAACCTTCATTATGGATTACTTATCATTATTATTAATTTATTTCTTTTTTAATTTTTCATTTTCGAAGACAAACCCTAACTCCTCATCCAAACTGGTATATTCGACAATGCATTCTAGTATTTCTAATGGCGTGAATAATGACACGAAATTCTCATCCCACAAACATACCTACAAATTAAACAACCGGTGTATGATATTTTTCTACTCATAACAAATTATTTTTGAATATTTAATCTCTAAATTTATTGCATGTTTCAGTTTTAACATAACCCGTTTAATACCACCCACTAGTTTCGAGGTTTTAAGAAAAAAATAGTCGATAAATTTACTTTTATAAGAAGTTACCTTTACAAGATGCGTCGTAGTAAAGTATGATAAGATTTCGGCCAAATTTTAGAGCCAAACTCCTTTTTTCCTTCTTTTAAAATCAACCACATAGGAAAACATAATAAAAACCCGCGTGATTTTGGACGTTAGATGAAAATGGAGATATTTTGGGTATTTTAGGTAATGAATCTAAACTTTTACTTCAGCAACTATTTCTGAACCCCCCTTAATAATTGCAGGTTGGTTAGTGATTGTTGTACCTGAAACTAACATTGTCCATTTTCAGGTTCTAACATTCGATGATGCATTTTAATATTTCAAATTTTATTTGGCAAATGACGTTAGCAAATTTGGCTCCAAATTCCTCTATCCTGGCAGAGCTGAGCTTTTAATATAAATTTAGAACTTAACGTAGCTTCAAATGGAAAAATTTAGAAGTGTGATAACATAGAAATGATAAATTAATTGTTCATCGGACAGCTTTCACAATAACGTCATAATTTCTAGACTGACAATTCTTTGACCGGAAGTGAGAAATTCATTTTTCACCAAATAGCGTCATCTTGTTGGAACAGCGTGGCGCTGCGTACACTGGTTCCAATTTCTGGCAGTCTAGCATTTGGCTGGTCACTTTGAAGTGACTCCATTTCAATGAAAAATTGGTTGGTTGCATCCAGATTCGAATCCACTATCGAGAGAACTGTTTTTTTTTTAATATCCATATATGACTAAATTGGTTAGTGTAGCAATTCGATTTTGCAAAAGCACACCTAACTCAGGAAAACGCATAGAATTTGTCCATATATTCCTAGATCTTCGGTCGTTAATTACGGCAGATATTTATAGCAGAAGCATCCCCAATTCATATATATATATGGTTATTGAAAAGGGTTGAAATAGGAATCTTATTCAAATGTGTACATACAATTGTAGTAAAAAGCAATCCATAGTTTCTACATTACTTTTAAATCTGATTAAGGTCACATATGGTTGGATATTTTGCTGCAAATTCGAATTCAACTTCATTATGTGTCTCTCATAGAAACCTTCTTCTGCTATTTGCAAAATCTGGGACAGTCAAGATCCCCTTGAGGCAAATTTTTCACCTGCAAAATTATTCGCCATAGACAGTAACTCCTTTTGTTGGATATTTTGCTGCAATTTTGAATTTAACTTCATTATGTGTCTCTCATAGAAACCTTCTTTTGCTATTTGCAAAATCTGCGACAGTCAAGGTCCCCTTGAAGCGAATTTTTCACCAGCAAAATCATTCGTCATAGACAGTAACTCCTTTCGTTGGATATTTTGCTGCAATTCTGAATTCAACTTCATTATGTGTCTCTCATAGAAATCTTCTTCTGCTATTTGCAAAATCTGGGGCAGTCAAGGTCCCCTTGAGGCGAATTCTTCACCAGCAAAATAATTCGCCATAGACAGTAACAAGTGGTAACCACTTTAGCACCAAGTCTCGACTATAAAGTGAATGCATAAGGACCTCTCAACCAAGGTCCTCTTCTATTGCCCAAAATTAGTCGCTTATGTACGCCTGCTTCTTTCAGTAAGTCCAGTTGTTGATAGAGCAGATCCGAATTAAGAGTTTGCCCGTAGAGGAGTAGCCCATAGTAGATGATTCCCTGCCAATTTCTACAAACATCCACATACCATATCTTCCTGACCGTCAATCCTGGCTTGGCCACCATTTGCGCCGACTCACATCCATTCTATAACAACCGTTTTCGCTTGAATCGTCGTAAGGGAGCCACTTTTCATCACTAGTCGTCGTTGGCTTTAGAAATGGGTAGATTCTGGTACGATTCAGCAGCGACTCGCAGAAGGAAATTCGGTCTATAATTTTTCTTTTGCTCTAAGTCGACGACGTAATTGAAATACAGCTTACATTATGGTCTAATCTGATAATTTCCATTATTTTTGCGGACATTTTCAACAAATGGCATTCCAGAGTGTAGTGCACCATTGACATCAAAATTTCCAGAACGCAAATCGACGAATAGAAACTTGCGCATGATGGACTGCTACAGTTTCAGAACAATACAAATTCTGACAAAACACTATTCACGTTTTCAGGTGCATGGCTTGAACTTTCGTCTATATAGAAGAAAAACTGTAAAATACGGGGAATTTTCTCCATATTTGACGTGCAATTTAAAAATATATTGGATCAAGCATTTAGAAAACTTGGTGGGTGACTGCTAGTCTGTAATCCGTCTGGACTTATACAAATCGAGAAACAGATTTCTAAAACCACCTATCGGTAAAATTATGAATTTAATTTTTGTACACTACACTCGACACTCCACACAAATCGAGAACCAGATTCCTAAATCCACCTATCTTGAAAATTAAGAATTTCATTTTATAGACTTTATTTATAAAGATGACGTTTTGCCCAGGCCTCCTTATTTTCCAAAAAACTGGTACCTCGTCTATGGCACTGTGGACCACAATCCATCGTAGGGATCCAACTGTTTAGATTTTCTCTCTTACAGTATATCAGCCTTCTTCCCAATAAGTCAAAAAAAGTGCTAAACATGTTGTCCCGGAATTATCCTTCAGATATTATTATGTACTTTTCCTTGCAAGTAAAAGTCCTTAATATTGAGTTTCTTTTTTCCTTGGAAGTTTTGTAATGCAATCACGGTTATTATGTGAAACTTTCACATAATTTAGGCACTCAAAGTAATTTCATTAGCAGTTTTTGCCTTGGCTATTAAGCTGTCAGCAACAAGCGTTAATTCCATTCCCAGAAGAGAACGAACTTCAATGACGAAAGAAATAAGAGAAATGGAAAATAAAAAAATTGCATAAAAACGAAAACAAAAAAGTAAAACGAAAACAAAGCCATAAGCAAATGGGAAAAAAATAAATATTAAATAAAAACATTGTGAAAAAGAGTCAGCCAAATGGCAGTAAAAATATAAATTAGAGGAGAACGCAAAAAAAAATTAATAAAATTTCGGGCAACAAACTTAAAGGCTTTGTTTACGTTTTCGTCCAAGACCATAAAAAGAAACGTCAGTTCCACAGAAACAGTTTGTTTGTTATTATTTCATTACTAGGTGTTATTGTTGGTGGTGGCAGTGGCGTGTTGATGTTGACGTTCCTCGTTTCATGTCCTTCCTTAAACACTTCAAATGCAGCCAGCCGAGTGAAATGTTTGCCAAACCGACCAAAAAGTGAACACACACACACACGCATACACGCACACAACACAAACTAAACTAGAAAAATAATAAACGTAACAAAAACGAAAATTTATTAAAAACTAAAGTAGAAACAACAACAACAACAAAGTATTTATTTGCCAAGGAGAAACTTTGGCAAACAGCAGGAAAAACAATGAATAAGAGAGCAGTAGCAACAGAAGGCAGCAACAGAACACAGTAACTTATGGCAACAAACAAAGTTTTGTGGGTGTTTGTGCAGTGCAAGAGTAAGCAAAAGAAAGGAAAACAGGATATATGAGTGCCTGCCGGATACAGTGTACGAGAGTCCCTCTTAGTGCAGTGGCCCAATTGATTGGTTGACTGCACTAGAAGCGTTTGTGCGGGCACGAGCAACATGACATGTAAGAACATGTGGGTAGGCAGATACTGCTAGAGTTCAGGTAATTTAATGACTTTAGAACTTTGCTGCCTTCTTATTGCACTTTCCGGTAGGTTAGGGAATATATCTGCTTTTATTTCTTCAAAAAAAAAAAAAAAGCACGAAACATCTGCTTCCATTTAAATATTTATGTGTTTCCAAAACCTTCCAGGTTATTTTTACTAACGCTAGCGCATGTAGAAAAGACCGAAAAGGATCTTTTTGTCAAAGTTCCTTGTTGCACTTTCGATAATAAGGAGCAAGCGGGTGCGAGATGTGGCTGCAAAAGGAGGGGGTGAAAGTAGAGTGAGCACCCATAAAAATGGTAGCAAAACTTTTCCTTGTACTCCAACTGTAACATTAAAAGCAGCTGTTTGTCACATCATAGTGTTGTGTGCTTACAAATGCAATAGAGGTTGCACAGTGTTTAAAAACCAACGGTAAATTGCTGACAATGACAAATACGGATTTGTTTTACATAGTACAGTTACTTATAATAGTATCAAATCTATTAAAGACCATGTACAAAGCAAAGTAACACGTATTTCAATATCAGTTTCATAACCAAAAATTTTTGGCAAAGGAATCACACAAATGGCTCAGTTATGTATTCTGCAGTCCTCAAACCCATTCAAGTGGGTGTGTTTTATCAATACCAAAAGTTATTAAATGAAACACAGAGATTCGGCCAATGCAAGATTATTACAAAATGCGACTATCGTAGGTTCGAACTCCAATACAACAAGCTATTGTTATTTAGGGTTTTTATTGAAACGTTGTTTTTTCACATTTTTCTAATTAAAATGTGCCCTTCCGTATATCTTCCTTTTTTTTGTTAAAAATTCCTCTATGAAAGGTGGCTTCCTTATATGAAAATTTCCTTCCCCAATAACTTTCCCCATGGAAAGTGTTTTCTATATGGAAAACGTCCTCTTTTACATTTTTCTATACGGAAAGCGTCTTACATGACACTTTTCTATGAGAAAAATGTCTTCCATGACACTTCCATGTGTCTTCCATAACACTTTTCTATGAGAAAAGTGTCTTCTATGACACTTTTCTATAAGAAAAGTGTCTTCCATGACACTTTTCCATAAGAAAGGTGTCTTCCATGACACTTTTCTATAAGAAAAGTGTCTTCCATGACACTTTTTTATAAGAAAAGCATCCTCCATGACACTTTTCTATAAGAAATGCATCCTCCGTGACACTTTCCTATAGGAAAAGCATCCTCCATGACACTTTCCTATAAGAAAAGCATCCTTCATGACACTTTTCTATAAGAAAAGCATCCTCTATGATACTTTTCAATAAGAAAAGCGTCTTCCATGGCACTTTTCTATAAGAAAAGGGTCTTCCGTGACACTTTTTTAAAAGAAGAACATCTTCCATAACACTTTTATATAAGAAAAGCATATTCCATGGCATTTTATATAAATAAAGATCATTCTGCGAAATTTTTCTATAAAAAAAGTGTTATTTCTATACGAGAAATGTCTTCCAATACTGTTTTCATTGAAAAAAAAACTTTCTTGCATGACATTTTTCCATAAGAAACGTGGGTTACATTACGCTTGTGAATAAGAACAGTGTCTTCAGCGACATGGTATTTACACTATCTTATGCAGAAGATGTTCTTCGATATTTCGGCATTTTCTATTTAAGAAATATTTTCTTTGACACATTTGTAAGAGAAAGGGATACTCCTATATATGATAAATCTCTTCCATACAAAAAAAGATACTTTGTTAAAGAGCTCCTTGGAAATAACGTACATACATGTATAATAGAGTCTTACAAAAAACATTTAATACAGAAAAATGTCTTAGTCTTCTAAGTATTTTCCATGTAGAAATCTTCTGGTAAAAGCTTTTACTATAACTGCTTGGTAGGAAACATTTATGTAAAAGTTCTAAAAATCATTCTTTATACAAAAACGTCTTCAAAGACACTTTCTTTTATAGAAATTATCAATAAAAGTTTGTTTCTAAAAAATTAAAAGTCTCTTCTAAGACACTTTTTGTATAGAAATCTGTCTGCAGAATGTTTTCTTCTTGTTATATGTTTTTCAGAAAATCTATTCAAAAGATTCCTCTAAGACCTAATACATGAAAGCTGTCATCCAAAACAATTTGGCAGGAAGAAAATTCTTATATAGAATAGTATTTCTTAAGAGAAAAGTGTATTAGTTGTTAGAGTTACATAAAATCACTGTTGTGCATCATGACTGACTTTAGATGAAGCTCTCTGAAATGCCATTGAAGAAGAAAATAGTATTTAATTTGTTTTAATAAATACAATTTCTAAACAATTGTTTGGTATTTTTTTAATATAATATAAAACACAATTTATCCAAAAAACGACTAAATGGTAATTTTATATCAATTGTCATTAGATCGTCAATAATTACACTCCTAGTTAAATTGTGTATGCTAGCCGATGTGAACTAGTTGGCATTAACTATATGTTAGTTAGAGGCATATCACCTATGTTGAAATTTGAAATTTTAGTTCATTTCAATTACGTAATTTTTTCGGTGTAGTTTCATTTTGTTGTTTTTTTTTTCTAATATTTTATGTGGACAATACAATAAACGTTTTGTTTTCTACTTATGCATTGAGATTACAATAAATCAGCAACATTTAAACAAAGATTATAAGTTGTGATCGAAATTCCCAGTTCCTATTTTCACATATTTTATATACTCGTATTTCTATATTGCAAATATGTAAAACACTGAATCGAATAAGTCTGGTGTTGAGGAACTTTTAATTTATTTCCCCAATTAGAAGAATATCTACAGCTGAAGTTAATATGACGAGGTTATTTTCAGTGGGAGGAATTGTTGAGAGTGATTTCTACAGTTTAAGAATAGTGAGTTTGACGTCGAAGGCAAGAAACGTAGAGGAAATACGGGTCCAAAACCCTAAAGTTGGAATCATTATAGTGAGATTTTTGTAGAAAGCACAAGAAGTACTTAGAATTATATTAGGAATGACTCAGCCAGTAATTTCATATCATTTATTATCGTTGCCAATGAAAATGTTGAACGTAGATTGTTCAAAGGTGAAAGCTGCTTATTAGGTATAAACCAGACGGTTTTTTTGAGTCGTATAGCCACTACTGATGACAAATAGATCTACTAGTATAGGGTGATTTTTTAATCGTTTTTTCTTTTTAAATCGAATGCAACACTCAAATTTGCATCATATATTAAAATTTTTAATTGGAATCGATAAATTGGTCTTTGCCATTTAATTTTTTAAGATAATTTCATGTAAATCTTGTCCGCGGCTCCGTCTCAAAATGTCCATTCGGAAGGTAAAATTTTTCGTCACTTTTTCGGACATTTCGGCCTGTATTCCACGAATAACGCGTGTTATGTTATCCTGTAAGGTTGCAATAGTGTTAGGCTTGTCCACATAGACTAATGACTTGACATAACCCCACAAGAAATAATCAAAAGGCGTTAAATCGCAAGATCTTGGGAGCCAACTCACAGGGGCAAATATAGAAATAAGCTGCTCACGAAATTTATCCTTCAACATATCCATTGTTTCACGAGCTGTGTGGCATGTTGCACCGTCCTGATGAAACCACATGTCAACCAAGTTCAATTCAGCCAATTGAGGTAAAACAAAATTCCTTGTGGTTGAGTAACACATGCCCACTCGCTGAGAACGGCGACGAATTGACATTTCATGATCGTCATTATACACTGGTCGCTACGGCTGCAATATTTTCTTTGGTACGCACTCTACGCTTACGAGTCGACGGTTTTACGTCCAACAAAGTAAATTTGGTGCGAAATTTGGAGATAACAGCACGAATTGTTGATTCAGCAGGTCGATTATGACGACCATAAAATGGTACTATCAAACGACGCACATTTGTCACAGAGTACCAATTTTGATAATAAATTTCAACGATTTGCAATCGTTGCTCGTTTGTTAGTCTTTCCATGATGAAATGGCAGAGTACACTTTTCACTTTGACAGATGACGTTTGGACGCCATTACCAACCAGTACTGCCAACCTGAAAAACTTAAATCTTAACAAATCACCCCATATAACCCAAGAAGAGAAAAAAAGAGCCCAATATTACTGAAGACATAATGCATTTAGTCTGTTGTTCAAAACCGATTTAGAATACCCTCAAAGGGGAAATCATCGTATTTGCTAGACCAATATCACAAATAATACCTCTTTCTAAAATTTTAGATTATAACTTGCTTTACATGTTTTAAAACGGCAGATCTGAAATCCTTCCCGGCAAATGTAGCTGAGAAATGTTTTGATGACAGAATTATTCGTTGGTGTTCGATTAGTATTTCAGAAGACGCTACTTTGAAGGCGATATAATAAATTTGAATTGAGACGATATAATAAATGTGTTTTATAAATAAATGTTTTGTGTTTTGTTGACTAACTTCAGTATTTTTTTTTCATTTTTTTTTAACAAAATATAATTCTAGGCTTACAAGGAAAAATGACTTAACTCCCAATTTATTGATAGGAGACGTTAGGAATTTTTCAAAATATCGCTATTATTAGAATTTGTTATAACTTTCGAAATTTCTAGAATTCTAACATTGCTCTTAACAGATAGCATATGACTTAAAGACATAAACATTAATAGCACAAATATATGTTTTGGTTCGTTTCTATATTTACCCATTTTATGTAATTTTGTAAAAAATCGCTATTTTGTAAAAATCGCTATTTTGTAAAAATCGCTATTTTGTAAAAATCGCTATTTTGTAAAAATCGCTATTTTCTAAAAAATCGTTGCAATTTGTGAACTACACCAAATTTTGGGTTTGGGGTGTAACAAAAAATATGTGCCTAAACAAGGACGTCAGTCATGAAGAATAAACTGCATTTTGTCTTAACTCCAACTAAGTTTTATTTCCTAACACAAAATTCAAATTTCCATATTAAACACTATGCAGCCATATCCGAACATTTGCAGTCATTTATTCATTCATAACTGTCGCATGTCAAAAACTTTTTATTCTCCATTTCATCCCCACCAACTCAATACAATTTCCAAAGCACAAATGAATACGGAAAAATTAAAAAAAGAGGCAAAAAAAAATAAAAACAAAAAGCCAAGATTGCATAAACTTTTGACTTGGATTTTTCATTATGCGAAACAAAAGGATATTGCACACAATTCGTATGGAAAAAATTCCAGTTGGAAGCGTTTTTCTTTACGATTTGCCGCCACCGACGTTGACATCCAGCAAGCCGACCTTGTACTTAGTAGGCTTCATGATGCCGCTGCCGCTGTTTGTGATGTTGTCGAGATGCAATTGTAGTTCCTGTTGCTGTTGCTGTTGTTCTCTCAGAAGTTTGTGCTGTGATTTAATTTATGTTCATGTTTTTTTTTTTATTTCGCTTTTCTGTTGCCAACAAAATTCTATTAAAAACTACATACAGTCATGGAAGTGAAATTCCTTATATATTTTCTTTTTTTTTTTTTTTTTTGCAGCTTTCTCCTCATTTGCATCGTGGAATTTTTGCTGTTAAATGTCACTTAGTTTTGTATAAAATTCTCTTGCAATCACATGCAACAGCAACAGCATCAACAGTAACATTTCAAAAGAATGTTACCATCACAGAGAGCAACTTTTTAATTTAATGAGTTTGACAAATTTTTACACAGATTGTTACTAATTACTTTGAGTGCCACGACCATAATAGCTTCCACTCTCATTCTCTTGCAAGGAAAGTATGTGCATTATATTAGTGCAATTTAAGGATGCTTGTTAGAGGCGGACAGAAAGCGAAAGGACCTCTCCTTGTATGAAATAACAAAATGGAAAAAATCTGGGAAAATTACACAAATTGCACATGAATGCATGAGGAGTCCTTTGACAGGAAGCTTTTCAAAGAAATTCTTAGTTAAGTTCCTAAAAGCATATGATAATGAGAAATCATTTCAATTTTGTTAAATGGAATTAGCCAGAAATACTGTACCGAAGGAATGAAATTAGGTTTTCTCTAATAAGTAAAGTCTTTGTAGGTTGTTTGACTTTTCATAACAATTATTTTCAAGAGCAACAATCATTTTATCAGACAGTCAGAGTGCATTAAATTAATATATATCTAGAATCTGTACAATATAATCAAAATACGAAAAAAAAATCTCTTTACTTAACGTGTGAGCGATATTATTGCAATTACAATTGTATATTTAAATATCTTACCCTCTACCTGTGTTTGAGTTGTATTAAATATATAAAATATACTAAAAAGAAATCCATTATTTTTCCAAATAGATGGCTTCAATAATCTGTATCAGGCATTATATAAATGCAATTACTTCACGATAGATGGCGCTAGTAAGACAAGATTTCACACTTAAAAAAACTACTCAGATAATTTTGTGATTACTTGATTTCGTATTGTTTGGGCTGGCATCAAAGTGGAAACCACCAGCAAAGAGAAAATATGCCGCATTTTACACGTTTTGTACGATAAAGGCAAAAAACAAGCCAGACAGCTGGAAATGTAAATAATTTTTACGGTTCTGACCCAGTAAAAGCCAATCAAGTGCAAGTATGGTTCTCCCCCAGAGTAGAATCTACCTCGACTTTAATATAGGGTGTATCTTTCAGATAGAAATATTGAATTACATGAAGGTGACCAATTTTTTCTATGTTTACAAATTCACTGAGATCATTTAATTGTGATGGCTGACATAAAAGAACTAAACAACGTGGCGCCTTTAAACTTAGATCATATTTTTTATAAGATTGCCACTTTTCACCAAAATAATTTCAGAAAATAAGACAGAAATGCTATCAAGCTATTTTATGGTGTATTCAAATTAAAGTAGTTTTCTTAAAAGCATCTCTAAGGACTAGAAAGTTTTTACTAAAATCTATATGTATATTACTTTTGTATTCAAAAATTATTTATTTTTTCATTTATTCCATTTGTATACTATTTGGAAACTTAAATGTACACAATACTTTAATATTTAGATGAAAGGGTTTAGTTAACGAACATAACCTTCCTACCTAAGCCCAAATTTGTAAAGCGTTCTAAGTTCTAAATACGTTATATAAATTTAGGGAAAATAATTTTCTATACAAGACCATTGAATTCTACTTCTGACTAATGAGTTCGTAAGCAAAACGGTATTTAGTTAACAACATAAAGATCATACGCGATCATGTGATTAACATAAACACTTTTCAATTAACTTACATACCTGTAGGATACTTTATTTTACCTTTTACTAAAGTTATAGAACAATGTGAATAAAGATTTGAGATGGAAAAATGATATGGTAAATTGCATATCATTAGAATTTCATTTCAACTTATTTGTAGGCGAAAATTTTAGTCGGAAATTTGACAATCGAGCTACTTTTCCTGAGGAGTTATTTTGTTGGATGTATGCTCAATATCACTCTTTGAGGGCAAATTAGTTTTTTTCTATATATAATTTGTTGAAGTTTGTGTACATTAAATAAATACAAATGCCTTTTTTTTAATTGCCAAAATTATTTGGAACGAACACCATCAAAACACTCTATTAAAATTTATACTGTTTTCTTAAAAACCTTCCTTAAAATATTTACAAATATCTGAATGCTTATATATTACGCTTGTGTGCCAAAATGATTGATTCAACAATTGTCGTAGGTACGTATGAGCAATATGTATACTATAATAACTTATACGTTATGAATGACTATGTATTATTATTAATTATACGTCTACATTACGGGCTACGGATGAAATTAAATGTTTTCAATTAAAGTGAGCAAAACTTAAAGGAATTTTTCAAACTTATTCCAATTGCATCAAAAAAAAAGTAATATTGCTGCTGAAACCCCTCCAAAACTCAAAAACCTCAGCGGATATGCAAATTATTTTAAATTAATATTATAAATGCAAATTATATTACCTTGGGCCTGAACCATATTTGCATATATTATTTAGTTGTTTGCCATCACACAAATTTGAACTCATCCTCATTAAGACAGCTTATGTTAAATTTAATAATAAACTTACCTGTAAAGAGAGAGAGAGAAAAATATAAATGTATACTAAAATTTTAGCATATACAAAAATATATAGGTTTAAGATACACAAATTTGCATTTTCCAGAAATACCAGAAATATACTCCCCAAATTTTACCCTTAATTTAATGCCATTCAGTTAAGGTCCCCAACATTCTTGATTTCCTTAAAACCTTTAAGTTATACCATTTAGTTAATGTCCCCAACATTCTTGATTTCTTTTAAACCTTTAAGTTATATACAAAATTTACGAGGTAGTCAACAGCCCGTCATCCTCTCGCTAGTTTAAATATTTATTTAGGTCCAGCTAAAAGTTTACAAGGAATAACTCAAATTTACATCAGCGTCTGATCCTATAAAGCTAAGCACTTTCTTCAATTTCAAGGGATTGATGGAATAGATGATATATTGAAATGATTTTATTTGAAACCATTCAAAGCGCTGGGTGGAAGGGAATACAAAAGGAAAAGTTGTCCTGTTGATGTTATTTGTTACGGCGCTTTTCGTAAAATGAAAGGAAGTCACAACGAGTGAACACAAAAACACAATACGCTGTAAACTTTTGTAAACACACACACACATACACACGAGTTCTCTGTTTGATTATGTGCGACTCATGTAGACATCTACTCACAAGCTCTTATATTCGTCATTCAGGATTGTAAGTAGAAAAGTTTTTCCATATCCTTTACGTTTATACAACATGTCTGTCGTTATGGTTAAGTAAGTATAGGTTTGCACCCACAGTTGTGTATGTGTGGGTATGTAGACACTCAAATAAGCCATGTTTTGTTAGCAAACATGCCCCCGTTTATATGTGTACAAAAGTGTGACACACATACATATATGTATATGCCCACTTTGTAGTAGTTTATGCTTCCACTTAAGTATTGAATGTGCGTATGCCATTGTGTGTGTGCGTTCGGTTGTGTGTATTTATATGTTGTTTATTAGCATGCTAACATTTCAATTTGATGAAAAACTTTTCAACACCAAAATACATCCATCATACATTCAGTTTTATGCGTCATTATAATCCCCACCCACCACTTGAAAATATTTCGTATTTTCTTGACTTGAAGCTGCTGGTGCGGGTGCGCCCCCCGCTGCCATTTGCAAACAACAATAAAGTTATTTAACTTAATATGTTTATTTTGCCTTTTTTATCGTGCAAAAGTTGACGACAAGAGATCCCCTTGAATATTTAAAACTTTCATTATGCAAAACATTTAGAGAGATTTCACTATAGATTTAGTTGTTGAGTGAATGCTGTTGACGTATGTGTACATAAGGGGATTTTCATTTCCTTTTGGGGCCTAATGAGGCACAGTGTGAAGAAGTTATGTGTAGTCTGATTTTCTACATGAAAACAGATAACATTTTCGAAATTCACTTGAAATTCCAATAGAGTTTAGGTTGGCAACAGATAGTTTGAGGGCAAGTCCTTGAGGATGCCATTAGTAAATTAACAGCAAGCTTTACGATTAATTGGCTCTATAGTGGAGAAAAGCGCCCATCTTTGATTAATCTTACATTGCCTAACTTCCCCTAACACTATATGACCATACCCAACTCCCAGTTAAGATCTCTTACAGAGTTCTTTCTGTCTACAAAGTTCCTTCGAAATAGTTCTCACAAAACATATGAACGATCTCTTAATTCTGTATTGTGAATAGCTCGCCCGCAGGTTCATTTCAGGTTCATTCTGTCCGCGCTAAATCTAGGGAAGCTGGAGAACACATGACACACATCATCTACACTGAACAAAATACATCCCAGTATGAACTATAACAACCGTTGAAGGTTTTGCTTTCTGACAATAATCAATGAAAATAATCTCATGCGAATCCCAGACAACAGATGCCATGACCCTGCCTGCAAATGGAACCGTCTTCGTGTTCCTTGGATGAAATTCTTCCACATCCACATCTTTGATTGTCAGCTGTGAAGTGATGGGCCCATGTCTCATCCATGGTTATAAATTGATACGAAAATTCGGTTTTATTGCAGCAATACGTCACCAAGCACTCTACTGAGTCACCTTCTCAACGCTGTTTTTGCTCTATTGAAAGCAAGTAAATATACGATGTATAGCACTTTTTGGAATGCCTATCATTTCACCTAGCTCATGCATTTTCAGCCGACTATCACTCACTCTCATTTTGTGGATTTTCTTAACCGTGTTTGGTGTATGAACTATAACAACCGTACCCACTCAGATATTGTATCAGGTAATAACCCACATCCTTTTGTGTTCTCTCCAGTCAGAAAAGTATGTCGGGGATGAGCCCATGCGTGCCTGTATAAGGTGCAGTAAAGATTAATCCATTATTTTTGCATGACATTGAAGACTTTATTTAGCATATTCGGAATTATCCGATTAAGGTCAGACATGCACCGTTTTGTTCAATGATTTGTTGCCATTTTGAATGTAATTCCACTACGCCTCTTTCATGGAAGTCATTGCCCATAGGACAGTCGACTTTCACGAGTTTCCTTAAAGGCGAATATTTCAATAGCAAAATCATTTGCCACATGTGGTTATTACTTGTTGCCGGTTTCGCCCTATTAGATGTATGCATAGGAACCTTCCAATCTCCCGGTGCCTCTTGTGAGTCAGTAACGAAGTAAATAGCATTATCTGATGGAACGTAATTCCTCGCATTAGCTAAAGCCGGCCTCTTTTTGGCAATAGCTTCCTTCACACGGTCTATTATTGATAGTACGGGTACGAATTAAGAGTTTTCGCATAAGGAAGCAGCTCATAATAGATGATTCCTTGCAAATACCACAAAGCATACAGCAAAACCTTTCTGACCACCAATTGGACGCCTAGTGGAAGCATCACATGAGTTATTGGTTGAGATCGAAATCGCTTGTAAACTCTTTGTACTCGAATGTAGAGTAGCAGAGGTGATAAGAAAGAGGTCTCACTTTTGCCAATATAAAATAGTTCTATACTGGCATAATCAATTTGGCATCTTCTGGCTGACAGTTGCGTCAGTTTGCTCCCAAACTGCTCCCATGTTAACTTGACTATCCCAGGGAGGTGTTGGCACTTGCATTGTAACATGCCCAGTGTGATCAGCACACCATCGGTAGGTAACGCCTTCACTTCGAGACTCACGTAAAACCCCCGTGGGTTGTCTGACTACCAATCCCAGCATGACCACCGTTTGCGCCGGCTCACCGTAATTCGACCACGATTGTTTTCCTTTTACGCTGTCGCACGTGACCCACTTTTCGTTACCAGTCATTATCCGCTACAGAAATGGGTCGATTTTGTTTGCGATTCAGCAGCGACTCACAGATGAAAATTTCACCCAGAAGGCCTTTTTACGTTACCTACTGTAGCATTTAGCTCCTTTCATATCTGGCACAATTCTGGGATTTTTTTCAACGTTTTACTCCAAGTCAATCGAACCAATGCTTGCATGATGCTCGCACTTAGTGTTTGCCATTATTCTATCGACATTTTCGACAATTGGTGTTTAAGAGCGGATGCATCTTCGACATAAAAACTATCGGAACGGTTTCGGCGCATAATAGCATGTTAATGTATCAGGACCATAAACACTTTTTATATTTTCAATTGCCTTGCTTGCGTTTTCGCCTTTGTCGAACAACAACTGTCAACTACGGCATATTTTCTCTTAGCTGGTGCCTGTCCAAATAGAAAACAAACAAGTGGCGTTAGCATAATTTCACCAATTTCGCACATTTAGTTTTGCTAGCTTGACCTCACTATTGCAAACTTGGCTAATTTAGTTCTCCTAATTTGATTGTATCGATTTAAATTTCTCTAAATTGATTTCGTTATTTTTGTTCGCCGATTTAACTTCACAGACGTAATTTTCTCAGAATTGATTTCAATAATTTTGTTTCCGGTGTTCGGGTTCGCTGAATTGATTCTACCAATGGCTCGGTTCCGCTGGCATCCATCGTTATCATCAATGTGCCAATACTTTACTTGACTTCCCAATTCAATTCCTAGGTAGGCTACCGCCTTTCCCTTGTTACACAGGGTGTCAGTCGGGAAGATATACTACTTTGTTTGTTTACAATTTTTGATTAAATGAAAGAGAATGGATCTTATATTGATAAATGTTTTATTTAATGCCGACAATTATGTATGGAATACAATATCAGATAAATGTCCGCCTCTGTTAGCCTCACAAATGCCACCCCTTTGAGCACATTTTTATTACATTCTCACACATTTCACGCTGTATTTCGTTAATTTCATCACCAATATTTTGTTTGAGTTGCTCAAGCGTTTCTGGTTTGTTTGCATAAACCTTGCTTTTCAAATATCCCCACAAAAAGAAGTCCGGAGCGGTCAAATCAGGCGACCGTGAAGGCCAATCATCATCACCATTTCTTGAAATAACTTGTTGCGGAAAGATTGTAATTCCATTGTAATCCTGGCTGTATGCGATGTGGCACCGTCTTGTCGATACCACATGTTAATCAAGCCCAAAGCATGGAGTTGAGGCGTTAAAAAGTTTGCAATCATATCACGATATGACAGTTACCGCTACGTCGTTTTCAGTTTCAAATGAAAATCGGGGGGAAATCATGGGCAAACTGTAACATCCTATTGGCATAAGCATGGCGGCGTAAATGAAGAAGCTCTTGTGTCAACTGAATCTTAAATGGAAACAAATGCAAATCCTTGTACAAAGTTGTGGCCAAAGTTGTTCTGTGAAGACCATGCTCCTGAGAACGGCGTCGAATTGAGGTTGATGGATTGTTTTGAACACTTCCCTGAGCAGTAATGTTTTCAGGCGATCTTGCAGTTGATTGTAGTCCATGCTTGGCCCTAACAGCTACAGACCCTCTTTCTTCGAAATCATTCACTACACGATAAATAGTGCGTCTTGTTGGCACGTTACTCTTCCCAAATATTTCACGTAACTTTCTCATTGTCACAGGAATTGATGATTGATTTTAATAAAATGTTTTAACGATTAAAACACGTTGGTTTATCGAATATTTTTGCATAATAAATTTACTACGTCTCTACTTCACGAACTGTCAAATATGAACTGTCAAGGATAATTTTTACCAATATGGTGGCAAAACAAAGTAGTATACCTTCCCGACGGACACCCTGTATAAATTCGTTTCATGCCATAGCTCTAACTTTGCTCTTTTATTGGCCTAAAAATTCATGACCGATATTTCATTTCCATGAATTTGGCCCATGTTAAGGATCTCACTTGTGTGGAGGGGTTTTATGTCTGAGTAGTGGAAGTACCCAGACATGTCATATTTTCGACCCTTAACTGCTGCGGGTGTAGGCGGTTGCTAGTCTGGCCTCCGGAAGTGTAATTTTACCCTAGTGCAGTATTCGGATGAAAAGCTTTCAGTCGTCAGATTGTGAATAATTTAATTTAGTTCTGAACCTGGAGATGTCTGTTCATCATTTAGAATGATTTAGATTCAACCACAACATTTCCTGTTATCTTATGTGGCGATAAATGGTTTTCTACCAGCACGTTTGTTGTGGAAAAGTTGGCAATACTTTTGGAATTTGTCATTTAGGCATCGGTTGCTGAGTTGTTTGTTGTGTATCACAAAACTGTGGGATGGTACAAAATCTGATATTTCTACAGCCATCTAGATTAAATCGATCGCTCTTATGCACCGCAAGATACAGTTTGCTAAATTCATTCACTTGAAAAATAATGGATTTCTTTTTACTGCGCCTTATACATTTCACCGAAGCTGCCACCTTGCCTACCACTCCACCATGTACATGTTACTCGCTGCATTTCAAATATCTTTCGTTGTCCCTTAATGCAGCTTCCCTAAAAAGTAAGTCGATGGATATCATACCAGCAATGATAAAAGTTGCAATACACATGTCTTTAGCCGCCTTTCGAATTCCTATCTTGTCCTTTAACGTGATTCTCAAAAAAGTAAGCCGAAATGCAGCAAGTCTGCACATTGAGTTAATTTTTCTTACTTAGCTCGAAGTTATTTTTTTAGCGAAGGTTTAGCGCCACCTTGTCGGCTGCATTACGGTGTAATTATTTCAAACCTCTTATATTGGCTTTATCCGCCGTCCCTTAACTCCACATACTCCAATTGTATCGTGAATAATAGACGACGTCTACTGTCACACCCAGATATTTCAGACTGCCCTTCGTTGTCCTGCAGAAAAGCATCTGCGTTATGTTCGGATACCTTCAATGCCATTGGCTACACCTTGAACCTAATCACTAATCAATGCTATAGTTTAGCAGGAATTCCTATTCTCAATTCTCTGTCTCACGTCACGTGAGACACAGGAGTGGCCCAGGTACAGATTATTCCGGTACAAAGCAATTTATCTTGCATTCCCTCCGCCCAATATTAGCGTTGCATCCAAGCATTCTATTTCGCAGATAGCCCCTTATTACAGTCATCGAGTATTGATGTCTATCAGCAATACAGAAAGCATTTTTCACATACCACATTGCCATCATGCAGCATTCCTCTGAGCTATTTTTCCATGTTCTATCATCAGCTGCACTCCTAGCTGCACCACTGTTGTTACTCTTCTTATTGCATCTTCTGAATCCATATTAGGTATCGGAATGGAATATTGGTCCAGTATCCTTCAGATTACACTCTTCGCATGTATTTGTCATACAGGGTGGCGCAATAGAACGTCCATATTGCATCTTTTTTTTTGCGGGGTAGAAAAGGCGCGGGCGGTGGGCGCCTACATCGTTGGGTTGGCGGGCTCATGGAGTTTTAGTCGCTATGAATAACTTCGACGGGAAGCGTCGCACATTTTGCGTGCGCGCATTTTACGAGAACTCTCGTTCATATATTGCTACATGGCGACTATATTGTGCTGAATATGAACTACGGCGAATTAGTGAAGCTCCGAGTGCTAATTTAATTAAAATATGGGTAAAGCGTTTTGAAGAGACCGGTTCAACATTTAAACCACAACCAAGTGGTCACCCAAGAACATCTAGGACCGAAGACAATGTCGAGAGGGTTATGGAGTCTGTACGAGGAAATCCACAAATGTCGACTCACAAGAGATCGCCTGTCTTACAATTATCGCGACGAAGTTTGCAACGAATTTTAACATTGGATCTTAAACCGCATCCATATAAGCTGCAATTAACACAAGAATTGAAAGAGACTGACTTCATAGCAAGGCTCGCATTTGCTAATGAAATGTTTAATCGATTTTCCAATTTTGACATTATCCTTTGCTCTGACGAGGCTCATTTCCTTATGAATGGGTTCGTAAACCGTCAAAATTGTCGTTACTGGAACAGTGAAAATCCCAAAATGAAACACCAGAAACCATTGCATAGTCCTAAAGTGACAGTATGGGCAGCAATCTCTGGCAGAGGAATAATTGGTCCTTTTTTCTTCGAAAATGCGCGGGGCCAAAACGTCACCGTTAATACGGAACGCTATGTTGAGATGTTGGACGGATTTTTGGCTCCAGAAATTGAAAGTTCAAGAATAATGATTTCCAGAACTTGGTTCCAACAAGATGGAGCTACCTGTCACACATCAAATGACTCCATGGCGGTGGTGAAGCAGATGTTCCCTGGCAGACTGATTTCGAAAAGA
>JAHXMU010000127.1:1638585-1671819 GCA_019455685.1 Philornis downsi
GTGATATCCCATGGCCCCCACGTGAATTCCAGAACTTGGTTCCAACAGGATGGAGCTACCTGTCACACATCAAATGACTCCATGACGGTGGTGAAGCAGATGTTCCCTGGCAGACTAATTTCGAAAAGAGGTGATATCTCATGACCCCCACGTAGTCCAGCCTTGACGCCTCTTGACTTTATTTTGTGGGGATACCTCAAACACAAAGTCTACAGTAATAATCCAAGAAACATCGTTCAGCTCGAGGAGAATATCCGTGGTGAAATGGCAGCCATTACACCAGTATTACTGAAGAAAGTTCTCAATAATTTTCGTTTGCGGTTAGAGGAGTGTCGTCGTAGAGAGGGTCACCGTTTAGATGATGTTATTTTTAAAAAATAAACTCCATTTATTACTCTACAATGCCTTAGATTTATTTTAACCGTGCCTTTTGTATTTATGTTTTAATATATTTTTTAAATATGCACGTTCTATTGCGCCACCGTGTATTTTAAAATTGATGGAATAATGGATTATCCACGCATTTCTTAACTTTAGATATTAGGATGAGTTGCTGTCTCTTTTATATCAGCACCACATTGAGTACACCGTCGATTGCCGGCGCTCGTTTGTCATCAAATTTTAAGATTTTACTTTTACTGCGGCGCAAAACCGTAGCCATCATTTGAGTCGTAGTTTTCCCATGAAATTATTTTTATATCATGGAAAAAAATGTTCAGCTATTTCTTTGAGCAGTATAGACTGCTCTGGTAGTAATGTTGTGAAACGTCTTAGCCTTTGTAGGTCATTCCAAATATGTTCTCCTCCACATAGTGATGAATTTGTCTACAGTATGATCTTTTGCTTCAACGGGCATATTGCGTATTTGTGACCCTTCTTTTTGTCTTTCAGTTCCTGAGGAAGTTGATCGGAAAAGCAACTTATAATAGTGGCTTAGGATGTTGCATACGAAAGTGATTCGATCGGCATGATCTTCAAAAAATTATATAAAATTGTTGGAAGAAAAATTTCCGCGACTTAATTCCCATTTTGGACGTAACAAATTTTTGAAATATTTATAAATATCCCAAATAACAGGGTTATGACAAATTGCTTCAAGCATATTTTTTTTTTTTTAAATTACTAACTTTACAGTAACGTTGCTAAATTATATATATATATTATATATAATATATATATATGTATTATATATATATCAACAACGTTTTGTTGTTGATTCGCAACAATTTCGCAACTATTCTCAGACCAACTCAAACCAACTCTAACTCCATTTACTGATATTATTCCCAGTGTCTCAAATTTTTTGAACACTTTTGAACACTACGTCTAAAATTAATGATGCGTTGCTTGACAAGACAGGTCAATAGAATGATCTCAAAACACTGTGTCAATAACCAACTAAGAAATACTTAAGAACCCTTTTGTCCTTGGCAAAAGCAAACACGAAAAAAAAAACACAAAAAAAAAACGCAAATATGCTGCAGGTTTCATATTTGCAACTTTCGGAGCGTAATGAATAAAAGAATCCGCACGCTTGTGAATAAATAATGTATGCGCATATTTAAAAGTGACCTTGATACGGTTTCAAACGGAATAGCTGGCAAGGCAAATGAAGTTCATTAAGCTGTCAGGACTTATAAAATCAGAACTCGTGATTTGCATAAAAGCAACAAGATTTTGAAAACCTTTGCGACAACGACAAAAAAGCCCCCATTTAACATCTCTTAGGCAAATCTTTGTTAATTAACCGGAAGCAAATAAAAAAAAATCATTTTCAATTCCAAGTTTATATGATTATTGCAAGAAGAGTGAAGAAGAGATCATGCTAAGCTCAACAGTTTGCAATAATGTGCGAGTAATGGAAATTATTAAAGCTTGTTGGATTTGGTTGTATTCATTTGTTTAACTCATAAAACCCTCCTCATCAAATTTGTGCAACACACTAAAATGCTGATACCAAAAATACCATTGAATTGGTTTAATTTTGTTACTCTTTCTGCTGCCGCAATGCTATCTTCAATAGCAATATTTAATTTCAATATTTTCATCGTCCGTTTTTCGTTGATTTCCGTTTTTAGTATCATAAAATAACTTCCAAATGTTTATAGTCGTACTCTGCTCCACAACTGGATATGATGGTCATATCGCGGATTATAAAACCAGCATTTTTTCTATCTTCGGGATTGGGTCACATATTGGTATAAGTTTTATGCAGAATATTTGCCAATCTCCATTTTTATGTTGCCTTCTCCCAGACGTTTTTTATGTCTCCATTATTGGCAATAGTGAATTGTGTTGTTTCTCGCCAAGAATAGGAACAAGTTTTTCCATTGCCATCAAGAAGGAAGACACAAGCGGGGGAGCGAAGGTTCCACTTAACGCCAATATTGAACTTTTGCTTGCAAACGCCCATATTTTCCACTCCCTTTTTGGCCGTAGCAAGGTTAAGGCTATTGACTTTATGAATTTTTATGATTTCCTTAATGTTACAACTAAACTACTTGCAAAAGACTACTTGCAAAGACTTGAAGTTGGTGGGAGGGAAAGTAAAGCGTATCCTCTGATTTGGGAAATAAAAAGAAAGGAAATATTAAACAATTCCACATTGCCTACAATGAATGGGTGAAGACGAAGGAGAGATGAAAGCAAAGAAACGGAAAACAAATTTATTCAGTTCATACGAAAGTATGAAGTTAAAGAACATCTTAGAATATCTTGATTAGTTTGGAAGTTCCTGTAATTCGCACAGTTTGCAAATTTGTACATACTTCGATTAGCAAAAACATTCTTCAAATCTACAATATAGCATTATGAATAAGACAGTTAGTGTTTTTTTTAAAAGGTATAAGATAATATTTTAAAAATATTAAACATTTACGTATATGCATATATTGATATTTAAAACATTTGACAAATTGTTGAAAATTTTATACATTTGGAAAATTTAGGGTCGTATTCATAAGTATTTGTTGAAGGCGTAATATTCGAATTTTCATAGCAAAAATGTTTTTCTAATCTTCAACAAATTATTATGAACAAGGCTCTTAGTGTTTTTAAAATACGTAAGATTTTTAAATTGTTTAATATACCAAACATTTTAAATTTTAATATTTTTAATACATGTAATATTTCTAAAATTTTGAAAATTCTGAATATTTCCACTATACGGAAATTTTGAAATTTGAAATATTTGGAACAATTTTAAAAATTTTTCAAATTCAGATTTTTTGAACTTTTCAAAATATTACATTTATTTAATTTTTCAAAATTTAAAAAAATTTAAATTCACAATTTTTGTACTTTTCGAAATATTAAATTAATTCAAATTTTGAAAATTTTTTAAGTTTTTCAAATATTTCAAATATTAAAATTTCCGTATATTCGAAATATTCAGAATTTTCAAACTTTCATTTTTAAAACTTAAAAAATTTCAAAATTATGAATATTCTGAAATAGTGATGTTCTTGATATGTGAAGTATTTTGAATATTTCTAATATGTGGAATATCCGAAGTATTACTGCAAACTTTTAAAAATTTGAATGTTTTCAAATTTTGTTATATTTTATATATGGAATATATTGAATGTATCAAAAATTTTGACAATTTAGAAAAGTTTGAAAATTAAAAAATAAATTTCATTCGAATATTTTGAAATTACACAATATTTAATATGTGAAATATATGGAATATTTCAAATAATTTGAACTTTTCAAATATTTTGAATATTTTCAAATTTTGGTGTTGTTAGTGCAAATAATATTTGAATATTTTGACCTTTTTTTTAAATTTTAATAATTTCGATAATTCAGGTTATTTTGAAAATGTTTAAATTTTGATATATGTACGTATATATATATGAACTATTTCGAATACTTCAAATATTTCGAAAGAGTAGAACATTTTATATGTAAAAACTTTTTAAAATTTTGAAATTTCGGAAATTTGTGAAATTTTGGAAAATTTTGAAATTTTGGAAAATTTTGACATTTTGGAAAATTTTGAAATTTTGAAAAATTTTGAAATTTTGAAAAATTTTGAAATTTTGGAAAATTTTGAAATTTTGGAATATTTTGAAATTTTGATACATTTTTAGAAATTTTGGAAAGTTTTGAAATTTTCAAAAATTATGAAATTTTGGAAAATTTTGAAAATTTTTCAGTTTATAAATTTTTAAATATTAGAAAATTTTTAAAAAGTTTGAAAATTTTGAATATTTCAAATATTTTGAAATTTCGATATTGTTCATATAAGGAATATTTTGAATATTTCACATATCCTGAATGTTTTAAAATGTAATGTTTATAATAAAAGTATATTGCAATTTCTAAATATTTTTAAAAATGTTAAAGTTTTGATAATGCTGATAATTTTAAAAATTGTGAAAAATTTGCAATATTTTGACATTTTTATATCTTTAATATGTGGAATATTTCAAATATTTCAAACATTTAAATAATTTCAAATTTACAATATATGGAATGTTTTGAATATTTTACAAATTTTGAAATTTTCAATCACGTAAAATATTTAAGGATCATGTAGAATTTTAAAAGTTTTTCTTCAAATATTTGCATAGTTTAAGCAATTTGAACGTTTTCCATATTTTGAGCACGATGACTGCTCCGAATATTTGAGACATTTAAACTTGTGAAATAAATGTATTATTTTGGATTCTTGGTTAATATAGAATTACTTTACTGTACTATGCTATAGTGGTATTTATGATCCCGACAATAGCAGTACCTACAGAGTGCAACTATAGTTAAGAAATATCCGGGTGACCCCATAAGTAGTCATGAAAATCGGTCAAGCCGTTTGCAAGGAGAAAAGTTACTATCACGAGTGCATCGAATTTTGTATATACAGATTTGGAATATTTAGAAAATATCCAATTTTTTACATTTTATGTATTTTGAGTGAATATCTTGAATATCTGAGATACTTGGGTGATTTAGATTATTTCGACACTTTCGTATTTTAATAAGCTTGAAATATGAAAATTTAGAGTATATTTCGTATTTTTACTTATATCGTCAATTTTTCAAATATTTTCAATATTCTGGTTATCTGGATTTTCAGGAATATTTGGATTATTTGTGTTGCCATTGAAATACAATTCTACAAGTTAAATGCATCTCAATCTCGATAACTAGTTAACTCCGAAACATATGATTTTACATGCTTTCACACATATCGACTTTGACCTCCAACTAGAATATAAGATCACATTTAATCATTGTTAATAAATCACTGAATTGAACAACGTGCTTTTACTTGGACTTTGGTACACGCGGATTCCACATAGGGGAATACAGGATAACCTCAACAATTTGGCATTTGAGTCTTTTAATTTTTCTAATATTTTGTTTGCATATTCCGGATGTCTCTCGAATATTTTACACATTATAGGTTCTGAGAATATATGGTATTTATATATTGAATATTTGGTTTATTTGAAATATCTTAAACATTTTAAATACTTTGAAAATTTTTGTTAATTTTTAATTGTTAAATAACCTTAAGGCTTTAAATTCCGAACCTTTTTGTGTACTTCCTTTAATCCGATTTTCTTAGTCTTCGCTTTACTTGTGTGCAACTCCTACGTCAGTTGTTTTTGTCAATAAACCTGCGGCTCCTCTTACGAGAACTACGACCAACATTCTCTCCCCTCTACCTACCAGTAATAGTCATAAGAGGCAATCATTCGATTTATTGCATTATGCAACTGCTAAGTAACAAATGTTGCGCCGTTGAGCGAACTTCCATTCCACTTTATATGTGCCACATTTGCCGTTCATGCCACTTACGAGTACTACAAGTTGCGTCGGGAAGTGAGTGCGGGTCCCGGTTTCAAAAGAAACAAATCGAAAGGAAACATATTTAAAAGTTTTCCTTTATGCTCCCTCAACGTATCGGAAAAAGTTGGCAAAATATGCATAATTTTGTACCGAAAGACATTTGAAGTTGGCACCAAACTGTAAAACTTCGCATACTATATAAAAGTTCTTCTGCTGTTAAGGAGGAAAAGTTATGGTTAAGAAAGGCCCGGAGAAAGGAAGGGGTGAAAACCACCAAGTTGTTCGGAACTTGCGAGCATGTTTAAATCATAAATATGGCATCGACGACAAAAACAGTTGGTTGCAATAGTCTTTAATGTACTACGCAATAAGTTTTATCCGCAATGAGTCAAAGGACAACAAGGGTGAAAAGGTTGTCGGGTGGCCGATTTAAAACTTAGCTGATTGATGTGAAAACCAAATGTGTAGCTGCTGTACTGATAGTAGATGAGGATGAATAACAACCCACACAAAATACTCGCAACGTTC
Organism: Philornis downsi; assembly: GCA_019455685.1. Taxonomy (NCBI): domain Eukaryota; kingdom Metazoa; phylum Arthropoda; class Insecta; order Diptera; family Muscidae; genus Philornis; species Philornis downsi. The sequence continues at coordinate 1,644,913 of JAHXMU010000127.1, forward strand.
AAAAGGTTACAAATATTCGAAATACCCAAAATGTTCAAGATATTTCAGATTTTTCAAATGGTCGAAACATTTTAAATAATTGAATGCAACTTGGGTCACCCTGTAGCTTCTACTAATGCCAATAAATCCCGGAAGATGATCAACATTTTAGTTGTAATATTGGAAAAACGTAAACTTGAAATCCGAAGTTCAACAGTCAACACTTAACGAAGGTCAACAATCTGATTTTTAATTATTCAAACCTTCCATGATATTCAAAATATTCGTACATTCTGCCAAAATATTACTCATTCAAATGTGTTGTATCGCGTTCAAAGTAGGCCCATTTCGAAAAGATTCGTATATGCCAACAAGTAAATTCAATCATTAAAACATTTTTCAAATGCGTTTTCAGGAAAACACTTTCACGCGAATCGTCCTTTTACCTGGTCACGTCAAATTTGATCTCCCAACAACAACATAACGCTCAGATATCATTCTTTATTTACCGTCTGACTTTTTGGGCAAGAATTCCGAGTGCACAGCATCACGATAATCGGAAGAAATAGTCAACATTACCTTGGTTGACTTGGTTTCGTCGGTTTCCGCTCAGTTGGAAGGCGTCATTTCAAAGCTTGTTGGCTGCTTTTCATGCCAAATTCGCAAAACCAGTTACAATGCATTTTATAAAAGTGGTGTCGGAATTGACTGCTTCTAGCATGTTTTCAATGACCAATGACATGATTGAATTTTTGAAAAATATTTATGTCTTTTTCAAGAATAGTTTCAAAATATTTGAAAATTTTTAAAATTTACAAAATGTTTAAAACTTACAAAATTTTCAAAATTTCTAAAATTTACAGAATTTTCAAAATTTACAAAATTTTCAAAATTTACAAAATTTTCAAAATTTACGAAATTTTCACAATTTACGAAATTTTCAAAATTTATGAAATTTTCAAAATTTACGAACTTTTCAAAATTTACGAAATTTTCAAAATTTACGAAATTTTCAAAATTTACGATATTTTCAAAATTTACGAAATTTTCAAAATTTACGAAATTTTCAAAATTTACGAAATTTTCAAAATTTATGAAATTTTTAAAATTTATAAAATTTTTAAAATTTATAAAATTTTAAATATTTACAAAAAACTTCAAAATCTCAATTTTCAAAATTTACAAAATTTTACAAAATTACAACAATTTTCAAAATCTAAATTTGCAAAATTTACAAAATTTTACAAATTTACAAAATTTTACAAATTTACGAAATTTTCAAGGTTCAGAAAATTTACAAAATTTGCTAAATTTTCAAAATTTACAAACTTTTCAAAATTTACAATATTTTCAAAATTCAAAAAATTTTCAAAATTCACAAAATTTTTAAAATCTAAAAATTTTTAAATTAACAAAATTTTCTAAATATAAAAAATATTTACAAAACTTACAAAATTTTCAAAATTTGCACAGTTTTCAAAATTTACAGAAAACTTTAAGCTTAAAAAAAACTACACAAATTTCAAAGATTTATAAAATTTTAAAATTTACAAAATTTTTAAAATTTACAAAACTTTTTACAAAATTTTTCAGATTTACAAAATTTTCCAAATTTACAAAATTTTCCAAATTTACAAAATTTTTCAAATTTACAAAATTTTCCAAATATACAAAATTTGTAGAGTGTACAAAATTTTTCAAATTAACAAAATGTTTGAGACACAAAAATGTTCAAAATCAAATTTTCAATATTTTGAAAATTTTCAAAGTTTCCAAAATTTGTACGACTTCTAAATTTGTACATTTTCAAAATGCTTAAAATATTCTAGAATATTCTAAATATTGAAAATAGTTAAACCAATAACTGTTAACTAATATTATAATAATAAATATATTCAAAATATTCGAGGCATCCAACATATTCAACAAATGTTAGAAAAAGCCATCGTATTATTTTATTATTATTATTATTATTTATTATTGTTATGAAATGTATATGTATATGTAAGTATGTATATATATATATATATATATATATATATATATATATATATATATATACATATCCGATATACTCATTATATACAACATATTTCAAGCTTTCAAATTAACTAAAACGTCAATAACATTAAAAAGATTCTAAAACACAAAATTTTCGAAATATATTAATATTTGTTGTTGTTAATATGCTAATATTTATTGTTATTAGTATTATAAAGATTAAAACAAACATTCAAATTTATCAATATTTTCCCTTCTTTTTAGCATCTTTAATTTTGTTACTTAAAATACTTTCAAGTAGTAATTAAACAACAAATTGTGAATGCTTCTAAAATGTAAATAAAGCAGCCACACTGCAAGTATATTTTTCAAATTATTTAAAATTCCGAATGTAATCGAAATTACTAATATTTGATTGTCCGTAACATTTCACTATGCCTCGTATCGCATCATTCGTACAGATTTCCCCCCTTGCATTTAAATCTCATTCCCACATCCTGCTTCATTTCTTTACACTGAAACCCTGCCTGACCCCCTTCCTCATATTTCCCCATTCGCTGTTGTCTCACCTTTTTGCAAACCTCAAAGGTTGGAATTTGGTAACCTTTAACCTACATTTGTTGGTTGGTCTTATCGATAGTCACCATCATTTACATGGCAATTTTCACCTCATAAACTCGAATGTATGTATTTTTTCTTTGTAATTTCATATCACTCCCTTCTATTTTTTCATGCTCTTTGTGGTTGCTGCTGCTGCTGTTGGCGTTGTTGTTGGCTTATAAACGGTTTTCTTTGATGACTGCGCGAGTGCTTGAAACTGTTGAGATTCAAAAAGTCTTACGTGGCACAAATGTCAAAATAACAAATGCGAATTGAGGAAACAAACCACCAAACGGCAACAGTACGAAGAGTAAAGGAATTTTATGCTGAAAAGCAAAAAACCGAACATGAGAGACGCCACTAACATCAAATATATTTATATGCAAGTCAAATTACAAGTGATTTCTATGTGGCAAGGAAATAACGCCAGCTTGGGGGGAAAAAAAACACCTGAATTCAGGTGTACGAAGGGGGGCAGAGCAACAGTACAGACAGTGGCAGACGGCAGGTTGCCAGATGCGAGGGCTGTGTTATAAGAAAGAGATCTACTTGGTAAAAGTTTCTATAAGAGAAGAAATTACGTCGAGGGTTTAAGGACTTCCCTTTATGGCAGTTTGGAGGTTTCGAGTTTCTCTGGGAGTTTTAGTTTCACCTGAAATACGTTTCTACATATTATATAGACAGGCCCGTATATTGGACTGGAAAGATAGCATTCAGCGCTTGAACAAAATATCAGAATTCATCATCAAAGAACAGAATATTACCCGCAGACATTAAATAATGTAATTTCGAAACATGAGAATCATTAAAAGTTAAAAACGTAAATATCCTCTCAATATTTAAATACTCACATAAACGAATAAAGTCAAAAAACAGACAATTTATATATCAGGTTGTTTGGAAAGTTTGTTCAGATTTTAGAAGAAATTTATTTACAAATTTATATACAAGAAAACAATTATTTTAGTCTATTATATAATCTCCCCCTTTTTTAATAGCCTCTTCTGGGAGCTTCTTAATTCCTCTCTCATAAAAATCGCGTAGTTTTTCTGAACAATAAGCGTTCAATTCGATTTTTCGCTTCCTCGTCGTTGTGGAAATTCAAATCCTTGAAGTGGTTGGTCAGATTGCGAAATAGGTCTAGGGAGTACGGTGGGTAAGCTAAAACTACCAAACCAAGGTCTGACAGTGTCTGATGGGTCCGCAAGGCAGTGTGAGGGGCGGGCATTGTCATGATGGCAGATGACGTCTCCCCAATTGATGAGCCTCGGTCGTTTCTCTTAAAATGCTGCCTACAATGTATCTAATTGTGCGATATAGTAGTCCGCATTAATCGTTTGATTTGTTGGGTGCAGCTTAAAAAAGACTACTCCTTTGACATCCCACCAAATCGACAACGTTACCTTCGTGGGGTGAAGGTGCGCTTTAGAAGTGGATTGAGGGGGTTCATTTGGTTTCCTCCATGCTCTTTTCCACATTACATTATTATAGACTATCCATTTTTCATTTCCTGGGATGAGGTTCTTCAGAAATGGTGTCTTGTTATTTCTTATTCTTAGGTTATCGTAGACGTCAACGCGATTTAGGCGCTTGGCCTCGGTGAGAGGGTGAGGTACCCACACATCGAGGTTGCTCACAAATCTGAGCTCTTTTTTGACCCCGTGAATGGCTGAGACAGATTTTCGTAATATTTCAGCTATTTCTCCAACAATTTCTTTCGGTTATACTGATCTGGTGGGAGCGTCCGTAAAGAAGAAGTTGCCCGTAGAACATCTTTTAAACCATTTCTGGCAAGTTCTTTCATTTGGTCCGTTTTCTTCATAAATAGACTTCATTTTCCTTCTGGCTTCAGCAGTCGTTTTTCCTTTTCGGAAATAATACAGCATTGTATGAGTAAAATGCTCTTTTTCACTCATTTTTTCCACTTTTTAAAACTTTTTTTTTTTTAACGCTACAGTCACTCACGACTGGAACGAGAATACAAGTAGACAATAGGAAACAGTTTAGAGAAGGGGTGGGGGAAAATTATTATAGTGTTTGAAGGAACTCTACGTCATGAGAAGTGACGAACAACCCGATATTTATGTTATGGTGTAATTGTTTATTACCTATGTACAGTAGTGGTCAAAACATTTGCAACCGAGATGACATATTTCCATTTCTGTTCTTTGTTTTAACTACTCATTTATGAATTTTTTTTTTGTTTTCTTAACTTCACTCGTTATTTTTGTCAATCAAGAAGAAGAAAAAAAATCAAGTCCATTACTTTACAAAAATAAGAAAACCAACTTGCTACAGATAGAAGAAATTGAGTGTTTGCAAGTCTCCTTTCTGTTCTTTTTAACTATGTAGTTACATAACACTAACAAATGCTAGAACATAACGGTAAATCACATTCTTTTTAATCATTTATGATTTACGTATTGACATTTTATAAAAAAATGTTAATGTTTTGTTAAAGCAATTTTAGTTCGAAGTTAAAAAAGTTTACTTCGCTTTACAACAAATCTTAGAGGAAAATGTCTGAAAACAAATACTGTTCGGGATTAAAAGCAATAGTTTTAAGTGATTTTGAAAATGGACTTTCTCAAAAAGAAATTTCTTTAAAACATGACCTTCATAGATAGCACAGTTAACAATGGAAACCTCCGAACAGTTCATAAAGGTGGAAGACCCCGTGTAGCAACTGCATGTGAAGGAAAATCGCCGATTTTTTCCGAAATTTCCAAAAGCTGTTCCAAGAAAAGCTAAAACAGAAATTCCCTTAGATGCGAGTCTTTCCACTATAAAAAGAAGAGCCTGAAATTACGTTCTCAGAAGCTACAGGTGCACCAAAAAGCTGCTTGTGGCAGAAAAACATCGTAGAACTCGCCTCAACTTTGCTTAAACACATTTTAATTGGACTCACCAACAATGGAAAAATGTGTTGTGATCTGACAAGTCAAAATTTAAGCTCCGAGGACCAGATGCAAGATCCAATGTTCGACGACCTCGGGGAGAAAAGTTTAATCATAGGCATACAACCGCCACAGTATATCACAGAGGAGGAAATATTATGGTATGGGGATGTTTCTCGAGATATGGAATAGGTCCAATTCATCGCATTGCTGATACAATGACAGCCACAATCTATAGAGATCTTCTGAGTTCAATTATGCTTCCGTACGCTGAATGGGAAATGTCACTTTCGTGGGCATTCCAACACGACAACGATCCCAAACACACGGTTGTTAAATGCTGCTTGAGGGAAAATCAAATCAAGGTTATGTCGTGGCAACTTCAGTCTCCCGATCTCAACCCGATTGATAACGTGTGAATAGATAATTGGCAAAAGTAATATCGGACATGTAGTAGTATTCCGAAATGGTGATGAGCTCTTCGTCGAATTGGAAAAGCAGTGGAATGCTATTTCAAGCGATTACGTTGAAAAGCTTATTTCCTCAATGCCTAAAAGATGTTCGGAAGTAATAAAAACAACTATACTATACTACAAAATATACTACCATAGTACTACAAAATATTTAACACTTAGTATTGTTTTTTTTACGGGTTGCAAATATTTTGAACACTTCAATTTCGACTTATTTTGTTAAAACTATTTTTTGTTTTTTTTTGTTTTAATGTAATGAGTATTTTTGATTTTGCGATACGAGGTGTGATCAAAAAATAACCATTATTTTCAATTTTTGTTTTTCAAAAAATATTTATTTATTCATCAATTTCTATTTTATTTCCTTTAAAGTAGTCCCCCTCAAATATAATACACTTAAGCCAGCGTTTCTTCTAATCCTCGAAACACTTCTAAAATGCGCTTTTTGGTATCGCCAATAGCTCCTGTTTCGATTTTTCTTTTATCTCCTCAATCGTAGCAAAACCCTTTCGTTTCATCGGTGTCTTCAGTTTTGGAAAGAGAAAAATGTCAGCGGGGGTCAAGTCCAGTGAATACGGTGGTTGAGGCATGATTGCGGTTTTGTTTTTGGCCAAAAACTCACGTACAAGCATCGATGTGTGAGCTGGTGCGTTATCATGGTGCAAAATCCATGATTGGTTTTTCCACAATTCTATGCGTTTCTGACGAATTGGTTCGCGCAAACGGCGCATACCTTCAAGGTAGTATTCCTTATTGACCATACGACCTTGTGGCAAGAATTCATGATGCACCACGCCATTGCAATCGAAGAAAACAGCGAGCAAAACCTTCACATTTGACCGCTTCCATTGGGATGATTGGGCTTCAGTTTCAATATTATAACCATACACTCATGATTCGTCACCAGTTGTGACCTTTTCGATTAAATCTGAATCGTCGTTGACGACGTTCAACAGCTCCTGAGCGATGTCCAAGCAACGTTGTTTTTGCTCAAAATTTAGCAATTTTGGAACAATCTTCACTGCCGCCCGTTTCACGCCTAAAATATTTGTACAAATTGCTTGGCATGAGCCGAACGATATGCCAACATCATCAGCAACCTCTCTAATAGTGATTTGACGATTATCCAAAATCATTTTCTTCACTGCTTCAATGTTTTCATCGGTTCGTGACGTGCTCGGGCGACCAGGACGAGCATCGCCATTGACATCTTATCGACCTTCCTTAAATCGGTTATACCACAATTGAACTTGTGTTCTGCTCATAATAGACTCGCTAAACGCCACAGTCAACATTTCAAATATCCTTGCATATTTAATTCCATTTTTTACGCAAAACTTAATACAGTTTCTTTGAGCCATTTTTTCAAATAGTAAAAAATCAAAGAGCACATCAAAACACGACTAACCTTTTTATCTGCCAAAAACAAACTAACAATCCAAAATGACTGATATTGTCAACATATATAACAGGCATGTGTACCAACATAAATAAATCGAAGATACGCAACTCTCGAAATTTGAAAAAAAAACGTTTTTTTACCACACCTCGTATATTAAAAACAAATAATTAAATTTAATAAAAAAAAGTAAATTGAGAACATTCTTTTTTGGTTAAAAGATTTACTTTTAGGTAAATTTTCACTTAAGTTGCATATGTTTTGACCACCACTGTATGTGACTTTGTCCCTTAGAATGTACGTATATTAGAATCATAGAGCAGAAGAACTTTTCGCTGAATTGGTTCATCATTTTGTTTCCGGAATTTGGCCTTGGCCTAAAATTTGTTCTTGCTACTTCAGTCCATTCAGCAAATGTAAGTTAATAACATTACGTAAAATATTTTCCTCTCGTTTTAAACCGCCTCCGTTAAGCTAATGCATGGAGTACCACGAACAACTAACGCCATGAATAAATCAAATATGAAGCTTTTACTTTGGGTTTGTGATTGTTTTCCTCACTTTGTTTTTGCAACCATAGAGAAGAAAAATATGATAATATTATTTTAGACAAAAAGAAAAACCAAAACATTTTTAAAGATTTTCAGCTTTCATATCCGTCATTTGTATCCTCTCTTTGCGTAGACTATGTCTTAGTTAAAAAGTTAAAAAAAAAACGCAAATAAAATAAACGAAATTTGCATATTTCTCGCCAAAAAGAAAAAAAAAGAAACATTGATGCTTAACTGCAGTAGGTAACCGGTAGTAAAGAACTGGCAGTGGGGCAGGCAACATCGCCCAGAATGGTGTCAATAGAAAATTCGTCGGAAATTGCTATTGCCATTGTGATATTTTATTGTTTCTCGGATGAAACAAGAAGCGTTGAAATGAATAACATAACAATAACAACTATTTTGACTTCCGTTTGTACGAGGAAGACGATAGAGCTAACGTCGTTGCTTTGTCGTCTTCGTCAGTGTCGTTGTCGCTGTCATCGACATAGCAAACAGCATTCATTGTTCGTATTGTTGTAGTAATGGCTGTATTTCCTCCAAAGTGTTTCTCTCATTGTTCTATGTCACACTTAACGCTTTAGTATTGGTATTTTGTGGATATCTGTAGATGGAAACAGTTGTCATCCTTCGTTATTCCTTTGGCAAACGTCTTGCAACAATGTGTGTAGTAGCAGTGCGGATAGAGAGCCAATGTCAAAGTTAATGTTAAATTTCCGCTACTTCGCATTGCAATTGTACGTAGGATATGCTATACGAACATATATACATACAAATATATGTATATTTATATACAAAAATATGTACATGAAAAGGATGCTTTCTTATTGCTACATAAACGCCATCACGCGTCTTGTTCGAAATTTTATATCCTTGTTAATGTATATCGGTATTTTTCTTTTCAGCACTTTATTGAAAATTGGGGCTTACAAACTTACTGGAAATTGTTTGTTTAAGCTAAAAGTGAAATAAAGTATGGTCGCATTGAAAGAGGCGCACACAGCTCCGGCCAATGAGTGTGACAGAGATTGTGATGTGGCAACACTTAGTGTAAATAATCAGAAAATAGAAAATTTCCGCTAAATTGCTTTTCCTTCTTTTCCTACTACGACCGTTACAAATTTTGTGCGAGCGGTAAGGGAGAAGAGAAGATTTTCAAAATCTTTACTAATAAAATATTGTTATTTGGCAAAAGCAATCGGTTGCTGCCAAAGTTTAAATTGATGGAACATTATTTATTTCTAAATCGTTGATATTCGCAAAAGTTCATATTCATCTAGGATGTGATATTGAAATTTTAGTGAATATCCCATCAGAAGTTTGGTTTTGGTTCACATTTAAAATAAGCATTTACGAACACTGATTCACACTTCCCAAACAAAACTTAATGAACAAGATATTGGTAAACGAGTTTCATACTTTCGTAGTTTCATTTCTTAATAAAGGGTGTCCCAACAAGAACGCAAGATTTAAATTTGGCGCCATTCGAAGTGTCATTGTTCGATATTTGAACAATTGTTATAGTTTGCTAGTAGAAGGTACGAGGTTAGTTAAAATGGAGTGCTACACGAATGAACAACGCCTTCTCATTGTGAAATTGTTTTACCAAAATTGTGAAAGTTTTACGGCTACAGTTCGCAAATTGCGATCAATTTGGGGTCACAATAATGCTCCAAAAGAGTCAACTGTAAAGAGATTAATATATAATAATATATTTGCCAAAACTGGGTCTGTTAGTGATGTAAAGACAACAACGCGCCTTCGATCAGGTCGATCGACCGAAAATGTCGCAGCTGTACGTGATGATGTCGCTCAAACTCCATCCACCTCAATTCGACACCGAGCTCAGGAATTTGGTGTCTCCAAATCCACTATGCAGCGAATTTTGACGAAATATTTGCATCTTCCTGCATACAAAGTTCAATTGACTCAGGAACTGAAGCCAGCTGGCCATGGACAGCGAAGGGAGTTCGTTAATTAGGTATTGGAGAGACAACATGAAAATGCTGATTTTGCCGTTAAAATCATCTTCAGTGACCCATTCAGGGCCCATTTCCATCTTGATGGCTTCGTCAATAGGCAGAATTGTCGCATTTGGGATGAGGAAAATCCTCGAGTGATTCTCGAGAAGCAAATGCATCCTCAACGTGTCACTGTGTGGTGTGGATTTTGGGCTGGAAGAATCATTGCACCCTTTTTTATGAAAATGAGGCATGTCAAGCGTTTTTTCGTGCCTAGAATTGAAGAAATGAATGTGGAGGGCATGTGGTTTCAACAAGACGGCGCCACATGTCATACAGTCAGAGAAACAATTCAATTGCTGCATCATCTTGCGTTCTTGTTGGGACACCCTTTATAAGTCAGAATTGAAGTCTGATGCAGCTTCGCTGAGAAAGAGCTCAATTCATTTCCAAATTAAAACCTAATGAAACAGATATTTACATTCGAGTTTCATAGTTTCATTTCCTAATATGAAGCAGAATTGAAGTCTGTTGTAACTTCACTGAAAAAAGAGCTTAATTCATTCGTCAATCAAAACTTAATGAAACAGATTTTTAGATTCGAGTTTCATAGTTTCGTAGTTTCATTTCTTAATATGAATCAGAATTGAAGTCTGATGTAGCTTCGCCGAGAAAGTGCTCAATTCATTTCCCAATCAAAACTTAATAAAACAGATATTTAGATTCGAGTTTCATAGATTCGAATTTCACAGTTTCGTGTTTACACGGATAATCCGAAAATGTACGAATACATGGATATTGGAATCGCTACTGAATGAAAATTTGTGTCGAAATCAAGAAGAGCAAAGAATTTCACAACTTTCAATATCATTGGAAATAATATAAAAAAAACGAAATTGTGCGAAAATGCCGCTCGATGCCAACCGTGGTGCGATGATTGGTAAACGCGACTATCGTTCACTTGATCGTGGGTTTAACTTCCGATAGAGCCACCTATCATTGTTTGAGCAGCTGTCATCTCGTTGTATCTGACGAACACTTCGAGTAGTCGAGTAACCGACAAGTCTTGTAGTAACCATTTCTGTGACATTCAAAATTTTCGTTAAACTTGAGCCGACAATCCGGGAAAAAATGGGAACACTACTAATTAAGACACTAGATAACCATTTTATTGCACGAAAATTGTCGTTGTGGCATCGTGTAAAACAACCTCCTTAGAATCACAAATTTGGGAAGTCCTATCTCACCTATCGTATTTACCAGACATTTCTCCTTCCGATTATCACTTTCCGAACGATAACAAATGACAAATCTAGGCAGCGCTTCACTTCATAAAAAGAAGCCTAAAATTTGATGTAATTCAGGACAGGATCGAATTTTTCCAACATGAGTCAAATTTCGAACGAAGTTAGTAGTGCTAATAAATTCTGATCTACTAAAAAAACCCTGATCTACCGATATATTATTAGTCTATATGTGTCAACAGTGCTTCACTTCATATGAAAAAACCCAAAATTTTGTCCAATCCTGGATAGGATTGAATCCCTCCAATGTTTAGCTCTTATTAGATTGGAGTTGTATATGTGGCAAATTTCGAACGAAGACAGAACTGATAATAAAATCTGATTTACTAAACAAACTTCTGATCTACCGATTTATTATTAGTCTGTCTGTGTGAACAGTGTTTCACTTCTTATGAAAAATCCTAAAATTTTATTGAATATTGGATTTGCTTGATGTGGATCCATGTCAAAGGCAGATAAAGCTTCCTCCAGTGTTAGGAGTTGCCCGCCAAGCCATTTCCAAGCGATTACATGCGTTGGGAATGATTCAAAAGCAAGGAACTTAGGTTCCTTAGGAGTTGAAGCCAAGGGACGTTTAGCGTCGGTTTCTCGCCAACGAAGAACTGTTTCAGCGACGAAAAAGGAAGTGTTTTCTTCATCGTATTGTAATGGGTGATAAAAAATGGATTCATTACAGCAATACATAGAAAATAAAGTTTAGGGAGCCGCCCGGTCATGCTTGTACGTCGTCGCCCCGACCAAATATTCACGCTGCGAAGGTTATGCTCCGTATTTTGTGGAACCAAGTTGGTGTTATTTATTACGAGCTGTTGAAACCAAGCGAAACCATCACTGAGGTTTAATATCGACTTCAATTAATGCAATTGAGCCGAGCTCTGCACGAGAAACGCCTACAATAAGCGGAGAGGCACGAAAAAGTGATTCTTCAGCATAACAACGCTCGGCTTCATTTGGAACGCCTGGAATGGGAAGTCTTCCCCCATCCGCCTTATTCTCCAAATATTCGAAATGTTCGATGGCACACGGCCTGGCTGACCAGCAGTTCCACTCATCTGACGACATCAAGGAATGGCTAGATTCGTGGATAGCCTCAAGAGATGAACAGTTTCATCGAGACGGAATTGGAGTTTTGCCAGAAAGATGGGACAAAGTAGTAGCTAGTGATAGGCAATACTTTCAATGAATCATTTGTAAACATGTTATCATAATAAAACTGAATTTTTATAAAAAAAAAAAAAAAAAAAAAAAAAAAAACAGCGGAAACTTAGTTGCACATCTAATAAATTCTGATCTAATAAAAAAATTATCGATCTACCGATTTATTATTAGGCTGTCTGTGTGAGCAGCGCTTCACTTCGTAAGAAGAAACCTAACATTTAGTCGAATCCTTCCTTACAATGCTTAGCTCGGTGTTGTACTCGTATATGGGGCAAATTTCGAACGAAGTTAGAACTAATAATAAATTTTGATCTACTAAAAAATTCAGATCTACCGATTTATTATTAGTTCTAATTTCCTCCGAAATTTGTCCTGGCTTAAAAGGAGCCAGGAATATGTAATCGGATCTAATTGGAAATAATTTGATGTAGCTTTAGCTGCAATTAGATACACAATTTTACGCTGGCTCTTTAACAATTTAATATTACTGGTTAGAATTATTTCTTCAGATTTTTAAATTTACCTTCGCTTATGTGGGGAATACTAAAAGCATCATCTTTTTCAATATTTTTCCTTTTTTTATCCCCGAGACAAAGTAAATAAATATTTATGTGTCTCGCAGAGATGCACATTTGTATTTATTCCCAAAAATATGTAAAATTTCTTTAAAAAGCATTCTTATTCATATGCCATTTATATGTGTTATGTTTACCTATGCATACATACATGAACATATACTTATCTGTACATACACATTCATACAAATGTGTTCCATATTTCGTATCCTACTAAAAGCACCACCACCCTCAACGTCCTCTCAAACGTTATTTTGGTTCAAGCCAGACAATGATTACGATTATGATGACGGTTATGACGGAGATTGTGAACGAAAAAAATAAAAAGGAATCCGTATATGTTGAATAAAATGTAAATATTCCCAAATTCAACATGTGTTTTGCATGTTAAATATTCGAGATGGAATTGTACCTGGAGGAGAGCAAAGCCCAAAGGGTAGTATGCAAAAGGAGATAGTGTTGTCTCCTTATCAAATTGATGTGATAAGGGATTTTGTTGTTCATGGAAGAGAGAATCATATTTATTATATTAGGTAAGGGGATTTATACATATTTGAAAATAAAGCTAATAAATTGGGGAATATTTGTGTATTGTCTTTTCATTAAATTTGACAGAAGTTATAAAACTGCTAGTGGTGATCGACAGGTCAATAACATATATTTTTTGACAGAGTTACTACAAACCAGTAGATAAAAAAAGTACTTCCACAGATATGACTGTATGTATGTGGCCTTGTGCCAGGCGCCCTAGGAATAGGTGGATTATGTCTTGGGATTCACCTATAATATGACATCAGACTGATCTTGGAACTCGTTTTTCGAAAACCAAGTAAAGGGGAGAGTCATAGTTAAACAAGACACATCCTGGCAACAGGTGCGGACATAGAGAAGCCGTCGGGAGGTATCAGAAGATTTATCTTTTCCGTTAATATAGTTGTATGACCAGAGAGATCTGGTTAATGAACTATGATTGGAGCATGGTGTGCTTTGCTGTGTTCATATTCTCTCCTCGGACATTGAAAATCTATGCCGTAGATTATGGATTACCAGTTCCATGCGAGGTATGATAAAGCAAAACTGGAGTAGCTTGTCTGCGAAACTCAGACCAGAGGGTTCTTCTCTTCTGGTAGCACGGGTGACCAGTGGCCCAAGGAACATTGTTCCTTCCTCGTGCATTGTGCTGGTTGTGGTTGCCCGAACAAGTGTTTTCAGTGCTTTTGCGTTGCTTCATGTTGCGTTGGTGAAAGAAGGCATTAGCTTAAAAAACACTATTCATGCCTATCCGAGGTTTTCCTAGATACCTCAACTTCTACCCGGGAGGTAGCTCACTTCATACCAAGTAGCTACAAAGATAATTTGGCCGAGTGAAGGAGTGGGACCTGAGGAAGCTTTTCCAAGGGACCTACTTCCAATATCTGGTAGTTTGGCTAATCCTTCGGGATTAGTTTGAGTACCCCAAAGGAGCGCTTGCTGTCGCTAGAAGAAAGAAAGAACATATAAGCAAGAAAAAAATGATGGAAAACAGCACCAGTGTGATGGCACACTATGGGTAAGGCTTTCCCAGCGAGACTCATGTAAAACCTGCACATTTGATTTGATACTAGATAATACTTTAGATAAAACTCCTTATATTAAGTAATAATAAGTGACACATCGGCCAATAAATTTCAGGTTTGAAGAAGAAAAAACTTATTTTGCAGCACTCGACCTTATCGATCCACATAGATTTAATCAAGAAAAACACAATCAGTTCAATATTTCTCTAAGAATGCGCTGCCTCTTTAATAGAAGTTATCAAGACATTCGTTATCAAGACACGCTCCATTTTCGATTATGATTAAAATCCTTTTCCTTGGACTATAGTTTTGAGTTTTGGAAACACATAATAAATAGTCGTTGGACTTTTGGGAAATAAGATTGGACATTTGGGGAATAAGATTGGACATTTGGGGAATAGATGGAACAGCAGTTCGAACTTCAATTTGCTCAATTTTGCAGTCGTAAACATCGACTTGTGGCATGACTTATCTTGATAAAGGAACACTTTTTCTTTGCCATTTCGGGATGTATTTTTGTTGATTTCGGTAGGTGATAATCGATGGGCAGAACATCTAATGCATCGCAAATTACAGATGCCATAACCGTCCGGATAATGTTTAAAGTCTTTGTCGCTTTGCACTGCTTTCACAACAATCTTTCTACTCAGGAGACTGCTGCCGATTCAATATAAAACAGTAATGAATCCATGTTTTGCCTATTGTCAAATATCATATGAAAAAAAATCATTCCTATTGTGTTTAAATGGCTGCAAACAGCGTTCCAAGTCGCTGACACGATGCAGTTTTTGTACGACTGCCAGTAAAAAAAATGTCCATTTGGAAAACATCTTTTTCATGCCCAATTTTTATCAAAATAGTGAATACATCACTTTATAATATTTTTAGGATGACAGCTATCTGCTGCATTTTCCCTTCTCGATTATGGAGAATATTTCTTAAAGATTTCTTAAAGAAACAAACACATCCTTTGAACATGCATAGCATTAAGCATTATTGGTGGTGGTACGATCTCGTTTAAAGTCAACAATCCATCGAAAAATGTTTGTCTTCGGCGAAAAAGTGTTGCCATGATACTTTTCGAGTCGTCTTTAAGTTTGTGCGATACTTAATCCATCAAAAACACGAAATTTGTTCATTCTATTGTACACGAAAAAGTATATGGCAAGTGGCGTCATTGAATGTGAGAAGCAGTTTCATATTACATTCATTGGAGGGCAGGAAGTTTATTTATTTTTTTTTTTATAACAAAATATCCAAAAATAAACAAAAACAACAGAATGAAATTCATGCCATGTATGAGATATAGGAGACCTTTTCACTCTCCGCGAGCTTACGAGTACACGCATTCCGTTTTTAGGCTAATTCCAACGGGATCTTTTATTCAACAACTATTACAGTAGTCATAAATTGAGAAGCAAATAAAACTTGCCAATCACTCGACTATTCGAAACTTTCGTCAGACGAAAATTATAAAAGGTGGATGATTCAAGGATTGAACACGCGAGCATGCAAAAGATGGACGAGTGTACTAACCATTTTGTCACCGTCAGTAACAATCATCGTTTCAACATTAATAGTTTCTAAAAAACTTCAATTTCCTGTTGAAAGGAACTTCCTTGCGTTACATCGACCGATGTGTTATGTTCAATCTTGTTGCGTAAATTAATTATAAAAACTTTGACTCAATACTTCGTAGACTTAATAACGGAACTACTTCAAATCAAGGATTTGCAGTCAATTAAGATTTCAAAACTGCACTATTTTATCTGTTTGCAAAACTGCAATTTGAGAAATGAATTTTCATACCCTAAATTTGAACGGGACCATCTTTCTTCTTTCCAAACCATCTCCGTAATAGTTGAATTTCATTCGAATTCAATTTTGTAAGTTTCTCAATCACTAACTTTGGTACTTTTACCCAGGTATGCTCATTTTTCCAAACATAATTAATGAAATGCCTTTATTCGAAAACTAGGAGCGAAGGAGTAGGTTTATATACAGGATGGCTGGTTAATGTTGCTGTCAAGATGTTACTTGAAGCTGTGGAAAGGGTTTCTCTTTCTAGAACTGTACCTAACTAGAATCGCCTTGAAATCTATTATATTGCAACAAAACGTTGCATCTCCAGGCTGTAATGAGTAGTGATATTGTACATGTGTTACCTTACATGGAAGTCGTTTAAACTCAATTACTTTTAAAAGCTAATAAAAAACACTTAATAACGAAAAATAATATTCTTTGATGCAAAACAGGTTTACAAATAATTCATTGAAAGTATTGCCCATCGCTAGCTACTACTTTTTCCCATCTATCTGGGAAAGCTCGAATTCCGCCACGGTAAAACTGTTCATATTTTGAGGCTATCCACGAATCTAGTCATTCCTTGAAGTCGTCATATAAGTGGAACTGCTAGTCAGCCAAACCTTGTAGCATCGAACGGAACAAGAGAAAAACGAACGGCACAATATCTGGAGAATATGACGGATAGGGTAAGACTTCCTATTTTAACGTTTCCAAGTAAGTTTTAACGGGCTTGGCCACGTGAGACCGAGTGTTGCCATGCTGAAGAATCACTTTTTCGTGCCTCTCCTCGTATTGTGGGCGTTTCTCGCGCAGATCTCGGCTCAGTCGCATTAACTGAAGTCAATACCGATCCGAAATGATCGTTTCGCTTGGTTTGAACAGCTCGTAATAAATAACACCAACCTGGTCCTACCAAATACAGAGCATAACCTTCACAGCGTGAATATTCGGTCGAGGCGACGACGTAAAGCATAACCGGACGGCTCCCTACACTTTCTTTTCTTTGTATTGCTGTAATGAATTCATTTTTCATCACCCATTACAATACGATGAGGAAAACCTTTCGCTTTTTGTAGCAGTTGTTCACAGGCGAAAAACGACACTCAACGTCCCTTGGCTTCAACTCACAAGGAACCTACGTTTCTTGCTTTTGAATCATTCTGAACTCATGCAATCGCTTGGAAATGTCTTGGTGGGTAACTTCTAATACTGAAACAAGCCCTACTTGCGTTCAACATGGATCCCCATGTAGCAATGCCGTCAATTCAGTGCCTTCGAAGGTTTTTCGTCTTCCTTCACGCGAACGGTCGTCGACATCAAAATCACCGCCTTTAAAGCGACAGAACCAATCTCGACACGTTGTTTCACTTAAAGCAGCATCTCCGTAAACGTGTAGAAGCTCTCAATGAGCTTCAGCCGCTGTTTTCTTCGATTGAAAGAAAAAAGCAATACTTCCCGCATATGACGATTATTTGACATGAAATCATATATAGGTATATTCACACAATCAAAAGAATATGACGTCAAAAGAAAATCGCTACTGTGTAGAGGTGGTATGTTTCCCATATGTCTAAGCTGGGCTCATGACGTTTAGGTTATGGCAGAATCGACTAGCACTTACAGCTGGCACCATACATTGCCAAACAGCGGGAACCTAGTTGCGCATCTATTAATTGTCCTCCTCATAGGCATGTATGTAACTGCAGTCTCCTCAAACACTTGAAGCGAACAGGAGAAAAAATGGTTTGAAGGTGATCCAGTATAAAGCCAAGTATCTGCCTGGGAGTTCGAATATCCAGTAATTCGTATCCGCGATGTTGATATGACAAATAAATGATGTGGTGAATAAAAGTGCGTCTCCGACTCAATTATCAGGAGCTTTTCTGATTGAAAATTAACTCCTCAGCTAACATTCGAACAGCCTATCTGCTAATGATGACGCTATTTGTGAAAAGAACCCCTACACATCACCTACCAAGCAGAATGCTAGCCTAGGTTTCTGTTTTTTTTAATATTTAAACGACACAAAAGCGAAGAATTTTCAATTCCTTCCAATTATTGAATTCTTAAAAAATTCATAAAATCAATCTGCATATTCATATTACCTTTTCCACGACAATGCCAACAACGATGAAGATGAAAAACAGAATTTTAATATTCTCCTAATGATTTAAATATCTTGACTTCCGTACCTTAACGAAAAGCGTCCTAGCCTAGAAGCAAAAAAGGCACAAAAAAATCTATTTTTGTTTTTATTTTAGCTTGCAGAGAAATTCATATTCCATAAGCCTCGGCAGTGGCAGTGAGCATTGTTGATTTTTTTCTTCCTGTAGTGTTTTTCTTTTGTCTTATCCTAGCCGGGAGTTCGGCATGAAGCAACACCAAACCAACCATCATTCTGAGTCCTTGAAATATTTGTTGTTCGTAGTTCATATTTTTCGTTGATGGATTTAAAATTGGTATGTAAATTAAATTCGTGTATATGCTTCACAATAAGCTTTTAACTGGGAAATGAGAAGAACTTCCTTATGGGCATTTTTCCACTTCTCCACCGAGCGTGGGGATTTTCTATATGGGGGTGGCACTAAACCGGCTTAAAGGTATCAAAGTAGCAAATATGAAATGATTTTTTTCGTTGTTGTTTTAAGCAACAGAATGCACTTAGCGACATTTATACGTAATGTGGGAAAAAGAACCAGAGAAACAAACAAATTTGTTGTTTTTCTTTTGAAAGTCCACCACCCTCCCAATTTAAAAAAAAAAATATATATATATATCGTATATATATGCTCGTACATGTATATGTATTATACAACTAAACTTTGTGAGGTTCAACCTTATGCCGGATACGGATGTAGCTATAAAGGTTGATGATGACGGCTATAATGACGTCGTGTAGAGAGTTTCTTCTTCGCGTTGCCCTTATTTTTGCTGGTGCCGTTGCTGTTGTTCTTTAACTCCGCCCGGTATTCCCTTGTTTCACTAATTCATTCATATGGAAAATGTGGAACAAACAATGGAAAATAAACTAGGAAAACCTAAAGAGAAAACGACAAAAAAACTACCGACCGTAACGATATCTTTAAACGAACTTTGAATTATATGTTGGTAAAAGCAGGTATGACATTTAAAGATTTAAAGAAGCATGGAAGCTTCTTTACCTATGAAATGCCTTAAGTTCTGTCAGTAGATGGTTTAGTAGATGATTGATGCACCATGGCATTAGTGACGTTTTCAAAGCATCTCAATAGGAACAATATGTCCATTTGTACATAGAAATATGTTTACTTAAGTGTAATTCGATAATTCAAGTGACTCAAAAACGTCTTTTATTATTCTGCATAAGATAATGCAAGAAGTTTTAATTCAGATCGGCTTATTCATTGATTTGTCTGGGAGCTTGACACGATAAATTATTATAATTAAAAAATTCTGGCACTGGAATAGACAATATAATGGCCTCCGAATATTACTAATTACTAATATGCTCCTCATTACAATTTAATATTTTATATTGATTTTATTGTATTATATTGTATTGTATTGTATACTAAATAATTAAATCATGTTTGTTGAAATTCCAGTGCGCCATCTATACTGCATTAATTGAGCTACTTTGGAAGACATCGTCGAAATACTAAAATCAACTTGCTACAGTTCTGTTATAACCAGAGAGACCATATAGAAGACAAATAGGACAAACAGCCAATCACAATGGACTAGTTGTAAGGTTATAGGCATATAAGAAGAGACTATTATACTTGGACTGCCTTTTTTCAAAACAGAACGCAATACTCTTAGATTGCAGACATCAGATATGCATTCAAATCGGAGAGAATTTTGGATGGTGAGCTGAATTTTTTGTAGATGGTGGTCATTTAAATAAAAAGTTGTCTACTTATTATAGAGCCTGAATAACTTTTGACCTAAGTATTGGTAGCGTAAAAAGTAATAAATTTGTGTTACTCCTTCGTTTAGAATTATCGGCTTTGCCAAATAGTACAATTTGTTTTCTTTCCAATTCCTTGAAAAGGAAAATCTTGATTCAGTATAAACGTTTCTAATATTTTTTTCTATTTTCTTGGAATATAATTTTCTGGCAGACATTTAGTGAAAACTGGCCCAGTAGGACTTTCAACTAACTTTAATGAAGATTTCGTATCGTTGCAAGCTTTTGTCAAAATAACAAATACGGCTGTGGCTTCATATCGAAAAAGGGTAAAAAAAGTGATCCACGATAGTTGGTATACACAAACGGATCACCTTTTTCTAATTTATTAGGTAAGTATTCTTTAGGTCAAATCGTGTTCTATACTTAATGCTTGCTTATTAACAACTCATCGTCTTAAATGGCTCTGTCAGAGGAAATCAGCATCCGATGACGGTTTGGCTATGTGATGGGCGCTCTATGGCATCGTCGATAATTGCTGCGATTTGCTTACTTCCGTTAGCATTCGGATAAAGCTACCCATGGAATTGTTATATCCATAATTGCAGCATGGTTTATGTGTCCGTGACCAGACTTGCATTGTCGTGCTTCTAGAAAGGAAAGGAAACTCAAAAACATAGCTTTAATGTATTACCTTTTGGGAGGATTTCTGAATTCACCTCTATTTCTGCACATTTCTACATCTATTCTATATATTACCGTGCTTGCAGAAAGGAAACCCAATAATATGGCTTTCATATGGCTTGGGAGAATTTTTGATTTCAACTCTATTCATGTACACTTCTATATCTATTCTATATATTCTCGTGCTTCCAGAAAGGAAACTTAATAGTATGGCTTTCTTGTTTTACCTTTTCGTAGAATTTCAGGTTTCGCTTCTATTTCTGTACACTTCTATATCCTCTCTTTCCATCACTCTTTCCATAATCGTTTCATTTGCTTAACAAGGAGATCAAGTTTGCTTTTATCCTCCTCCAACAGTTGGCTGCAGCATTGCCATATTGCAATACGCTAAATGTCATAAACTGGATCATGCCCAGAATTGTCTGAGTGCAGTTTTTCATACCTAAGAACGGTGTCAAGAACTTCAGGGTAAGGAACACTTTTTAGTGTTATAGCATTTGGAAAAGTTTATTGGAACAGACTGTGACTATTTCGGGGGAGTAGAACTTAATGATGTTTAACTTATTTTGAGGTTGGTATTTTAAGCTCGGCCATATGACGAGCGAACCTTCTACCACGTTATCAATGTGGATTCCCACATTCCGAACAATTGATAGCCAAAGTGGCTTAAGAATAAATTTGTGTTGAATCTGTTTGAACTCGCTAGCGTGTCCCTTAGCGCGCCTAAGGTAACCAATTGAAGTTCATAAATGTAAGGTATTGGCATGTAGATGAATTTAGCGACTATTGGACTAAGAACATCTTCCTTACCTATGTTGGCATTCACAATTCCGGGAACAATTTTAGCATTATGGTCAGAACAGCGATCGCGTTTTCCACATTCCAATCAATTGATAGCCAAAGTGGTTTAAGAATGAATTTGTGTTGAATCTGTTAGAAATCGCTACCACGTTCCTGGCCGCGCCAAAGATAACTAACCGAAGTTCATAAATGGAGGTATTGTCATATAGATGAATTTAGCGACTATTGGACTAAAAATATCTTACTTATGACCTACGATGGCATTCCTTACGTACGTTTGCAATATCTGGAAACAATTTTATCACTATGGTCAGAACAGCGATGGCGTGTCCTTCCATGTACCCATAAAATATACCTCTGGTTTCATCGTCTATGTTACGCCGGGATGTGTAAACAAATAAAGACAGGCGGGGACCAACATTGGGCTGTTATTTCTTTAGGCACCTAGGAAATCTGGACGATATAGGTATTGTCCGATTTAAGAGCTTTTTAGGGCGCTCAGGATGGTTAAACTAAGGGCATCCTTATCTCTAGTTTCCGTGGTATCCCAATGGACGATGTAGTCTAAGTGAGTCTGTCTATTCAGACTGTCACACTGACCTAACCTAACCTAACCTAGAGGTATTGCCACGTAGATAAATTTACCGGCTATTGGACTGAGAAAATTTTCCTTATCTACGTTGACATTAAAATTTACGGGAAAAAATTTTAGTATTATGGTCAGAACAGCGATAGCGTGTTCTTCTACGTACCCATAAAATATACATCTGGCTTCATTGTCTTTATGTTACGCCGGGACGTGTGCACAAATGAAGAGAGGCGGGGGCCAACTTATTTCTTAGGCACCTAGGAAATCTGGACGATATAGGTATTGTCCGATTTAAGAGCCTCTTGGGGTGCTCAGGATGGTTCAACGGGGGAAACTAGGGACAGCCATATCTCTAGTTTCCGTGGTATCACAATGGACTATGTAGTCTAAGTGAGTCTGCCTATTCAGACTACCACACTGACCTAACCTAACTTAACCTAGAGGTATTGTCACGTAAATGAATTTACCCGCTATTGGACTAAGAAAATCTTCCTTACCTACGTTGACATTAAAATTTACGGGAAAAAATTTTAGTATTATGGTCAGAGCAGCGACAGCGTATTCCTCTATGCATCCGTAAAATATATCTCTGGCTTCATCGTCTTTATGTCGCGCCAGGGCATGTGCACAAATGACTTTGACAAGAAAATACCTCACCTTGATTAGGATTCTGGCTGTTCGATGGGTGACGGGTCTAGAGCACGAGACAGTGTGTCTGATTTTCTTACCGGCAAGAAATCTGCATCTGAATTCATGCTTTTCTGATTCAGATGTAGGAGATATCACAGTTTTTGGATAGAGAGCTGACTTTTATGCTTATCAAATCTCCTGAATGTCAGTGATATCAGTTTAACATTTGTTGATGACATCCGCCAATCGGATATAGGCAACTTCTTTATAAGTAGTGTGGATATTGTAGGAGTATATATTTAAATCATGACCCTGATATCCTTTGAGGGGATTGGTAACATTTGTGGTGTACGATTTCTTAACTTTCATAGGTGTTTTCATAATAAGTTTTATTTAAGGCAAGCGACTTTTTTGGTAACCGCATCCGATCTAGTATTACGTCTAAGTTCGCGAATGTTTCTCTTAAGTGAATGTTTGCGATGTGTTTCGAGTTTGTGCAATTAAGAAGGAATTCTCATTAAGTTGAAAGTAATTTTATCAATTTTGATTTTTTTATGTAAAAATTGAAGCATAACGTAAAAACATTTTAAATTTTAAGAAAAAATATGGTATTGTTCGACGTAGAGCAGATAGCAGATAGCATCGAATCGGTCCGGGGAGGTTTCACATGCTATCCGAATGTGCACAGATGGTATTTTCTTCCATTCTCGGCGGAGAACAATCTTTAAACCGTTCGCCGTTTCATATTTCATTTTGTTAATTGATAATTTACCCTCCAGAGGTTTGAGTCCGGGTAATATCGTTGTAAAGAAACGAAGCTGGGAAATTTTTCTTGAAAAAAACCTGAGGTTTCATGGGATGGAGCAGATTCTTATTGAAACGGCCAATGGCTTCTATCGAATTGTTTACGTGCCTAAGGTAACAAAGCAGCGTTTAAAATTTTTTCACGGTGGATTTGTTGATTTGAGCCTTACGCACTGAAAATGAGGGCATGGCGTCCTGTGGCAGTTACCGTGGCTCAAACTATCACTTATGAGCTTGCTTTCGCAAAACAATTCGCCGTTCTAACCATATAAATCGCCAATAAGGATCCCCGGCTGAATCCGAAATAGCTACACAGACAGAATGACATTATGAGGCCATCATTGTGCCAAAACTTCTTTTTGTGAATTAAGCTTTCTGCGAAGCTAGTTCTATTATGCAGACTGAATAATTGAGTTCAGTTTCAGTACTACATTGTCATTTAAATTACTCAAACTGGTCTGCTTCTTACTTTCAATGCTAGCTGAAGTTAAAAATATGTAAAGGAATTTGGCGAAATAAAGCGCCAACAATTTAAATATTTGAAAAAAATGCAAAAAGATTTCAAACTTTCCATAACCCCAATATGTTGCAACGTAACCTCTCTGAACTGCAATATAGAAATTTTGATTTACGGCGGATTAGAATAAACCTTCATTGAAAATGTGTTTTCATAACCTCCAGTCAGAAACATTCATTTGCTTTTCGGGCCATTGGGGGAAAAAAAGAAATAATTTTCAATACAAATTGCCACTTAACCCAATAACAAATTTCATAGTTTATGGCTTCCAGCAACAACAATACACAGAAGAAAAGCATAATCCTCCTCTACGTTTCAAAAGTCAAGAGGTTTTAAAAGCCACCATAGCCATTGCCAGTCAGGCAACTCCTTTCCCCGCCATGATTAAAGCCAATAAATACACTTTAAGTATCTGAAAAGGCTTAAGGATTAAAGCGAAATGAAATGAAACGAAACGAAATTTACATATTAACAATGGCAACAAACGACCAATTCACTTACATGCATTAATAGTAGACGAGTCCACGGCTAGCATGAACAACGTGGAGTTCAAGTTGCATTCACGCACCCTCCCCACATCCACCACCCCTCCGAACAATTGTGCATACAATAAATGCAACAAATCTAAATGAAGCGCATAATTAATAGCTCCGACACAGGCAGAGTACCAAGTAGCACCAAAAAAAAAAAGAAATAACAAACGATGGAGAAAGAAGACGACGGCAACGGCCACATTTTGTGGCAGCTATGAATATCGTAGCAGTTTTAGTATTAGTTCTGCTGCTCCAATGGCTCAGTTAGGTACAATCGGCAATAGCGCGAGAGTGGAGGGCGCAGATGGAGAAGGGGGTAGCAAATAATTGTCTACGCGTGGCACAGTTTTGTGACGATTCAGCAAATGCTGACTGCTGCTAGAAATCCACAGAAGTGTGAACGACTAACTAGAAAATGGGTTTCATCAACAGCAGCAGTAGCAGCTCTGGGTTATAGGAGGGCTCTTCATGCAGTTAGTTGGCGGTAAGGAAGTCAACCATGTTGTCCCACTTAAAGAGAAGTTGTAGTCAGTAGCAAGAAAAATGTGGAAGTGTTAAAGCTTATGTTTATGATAATCGCCTAAAGCCAACAACGGCTACAACAACATGGAATTACAGTGCAGAAAAAAAGGAACAGGCTTCTGCCTGAAGATAGAATCAGTCGAAAATTAAGAAGGAAACATTTAATTTGGATTCATATGGATGGAGGTTAAAGTATAAGCGTTGTAGCGCCTAAATGTCTAGAAATGGTAAGGGTTAGGTTCAGTGCGAGGGGCAGTGTGAGAAATTCGGGTTAGAGAAATCATACATAGCAGAAGGCAGTATTGCAAGCTGAGGATGGTAAAGAAAAGGAATACAAGACGTGTAAAAAATACCCAGCCAAAAAAGTGCATCCAAAGAAGCAAATATTCATCATAACTTGTGATGGGGAAGTGGTGACAAATTGCAATTAACAAAGGATTGTCATAAGAGGGAAGCACTGTTTTATGACGCCTCTTCCTTATACATTCACAAGTGATGTGGGTGTAATGAGAATTAAAATCTTTTGTTAAAAACCTTTGCTATTCAAAAAAATTTGCTCTTACTTGTATTATTTTTATTGAATTTTTATTTATAATGAAATTTAGATTCTTCAAAAACTGCCGCATGTTCCCCATATTTGGTACTTTCTATAAAAAAAAAACATAAACAGGCATTGAATTAAAAAGGCGCCTAATGCTTCTTACTGTCGAAGCTTACATACCCTCTGCCATGGACTACAATCCACAGTACATTCTGTACATTCGAGATTTGTAATTTTTACAAATAGAATCATATAAAGAAGGGCAAATAAATGTTTTCTCAACCACTTCGGAGAGTAAGTGAAAATAAGACCAATATTTAAGTACTCCACTATAGTGTTTTTGAAATTGGTTCAAAATGTTTGGCTGGAAGTGATAAAAATGCATTGATTGCATTTTTAGAAATGGTGAAAATGTAATTATTTTCGAATGGCTTCTACTTTGTGTGCTGGGTACAGTAATGGACAGGAATTTTCTACTGAAATAGTATGGTTTTGACAAACTATGAACGATAATCGCGAATTCAATCCCGCTTACAGCCACCTATCATTACTTGAGCGCATTATCTGACCAACACTTCAAGTAGTTGAGTAATTGACAAGTCTGGCAAATGCTTTTCAAACTGCGACGTTCGGAATCGTTATTAAGTTGTACGCCCCGTTAAACGAGCCTAAAAACAGAAAGCATGTAAGAGAATTTCAGTACATTTTTCTAGTTTCATTTCCCGCTTTTATTGTAAAAAATCGTAGACTTTTGAACAATTTTTTTTTTAAATTTAGGAAATGAAATTCACAAGTTACCATTTCATCAATCCAATTCCATAAAAACTTATTTTTGAAGGAGTAGTTCACAATTTTGCAATTATTGTAGGATTATCAAATTTGCTTCTCTGTAGCAATCCAAATGCACGCTTATAAACTAATCTCTCATATCTAGAATGATGCAGTTATTGTGCATTCCCTAATTGTGATATATTAGAATGATTCAGTTATTGTGCACTCCACCCCTCGTACAATTGATATATTTGTGTGATTCTTATAGCCTCCATTCATACATTTGTGATGAAATTTTAATCGGATATTGATTAAATATTTGAGTTGGAGTCTGGAAGGGATCAGTTCAGTTTGCGAGGGGTGGAG
>JAHXMU010000127.1:1671829-1924275 GCA_019455685.1 Philornis downsi
CTTGAGGGAAGGCTGTGCGTTTTTATAGTCTCCCATACCGTTCATTCTGCCAATCATTTCAAGGGCTACGATATAAAGATATAGAGTTGTAATATCCAATCCATTTATTGAGAATATTCCTCTACACGATTAGGGGATATTCCCAATTCACATTAAGGCGAAATATTTCTTCATCACGTTGATTTTGTCAAATTTTCGGACGAAAGACAATGCAGGCGAATAAGAAACATACGACAGTTTCCTTGGCCTCGACACTAAAATTGCGTTCATTGATTTGAATGCTAAAATAGAAAGCGACAGTTCGAAATCTCAGACTGTATAGAAATAATTCCAATAATAGATTCAGACTAATTTGTTTTTAATACGGCAAGGATCTTGGTAGCAAATGGAAACAGTTTCCATCCCAAAGATATCCAAAAGGGAGTTCGACTAACGCTTGACGCTTAAAAACGAGAAACCAGACTCAAAATCTAGCAGCAGTTAAAGAACGAGAAAAATCACACATCTAAGATAGCCACAGCCTATTCCAACAAAATTATCATTTTATTATGACAAAATTACTACATTCCAGATATTCCAGACGCAGATTGGCAACACATTGCACATACTTTTTAAACTGCCGCAGAATCCGTACTTGGATGTTAAAGAAATACGCTCCCCTAGGCCCTGTTAAGATGAATAATTTCGGAAAAGAATGCTACATATATGGCAACGATGCAGCCTATTGTAAGGTATGATATGACAGATACACTATGGAGAGTTCTTGAGGTATTGATGAATCCAGAAACTCCTATAAAAAGGCAAAAAACATAATTTTTGGTGCGGTGCCCCTCTTCTGCCAGAACAATGATGGGGATTTGGTGAGAGAAACGTATAGTATACAAAACTACAGATCTTTTTGTAGAACGGCGAGGTGATAGTTCGCTTGATGATTGGAATCTAAGTAGAATATGCCTTGTGTTCAAGAACGGCGGTGATTACTTCTTTAGAACTAGTAATTCGACAACTGACCAGATATTAACACTATAAGAAATACAGGGAAAGATAAAACAAATAGATCGACACAAATCAAGTTATCGTTGGCTACAAAGCTATATTCGATAGAACAATTCGGTAAAAATTACATGAAGCTAAAGAAGTATTGGGGAAATTAAAGTTTTAAGCAATTTCAAAAATGCCAATTCATTATGTTTTTTCGCGATATCTCCGCAGATTATAGCAGTATTAAGCATTTTCCTAAATTTGATTAAATGATATTCCTACTATGCTTTCAAAATCGTTACAATAGACTTTATTTGGGGTAAATGACTATAGCTTTTTCTAGCCGATCAGTGCGATTTTTAGACCTGATACATCAACAGCTGTCCAAATATACACACATTTAAACAAGAATATTCCATCCTTCTCAATCACTGGAAAGGAATTACCAAAAACCAAAATGGAGTCGGTGGTAAAAGAGGACAAAGCTGAATTAGTTATTTTGCTGTACAAAGTGTCTGGAACGCTGCGTGAATATTGACAACTGGATGATGGATGGATTCAAACCTCGACACCGATGTGAACAAACTAGAAGTTAGCACGGAAGTTAAGAGAACGCTGCTGCTTGCTAACGGTTGTTACTCTAGGCTACTCTCTCTCCCTCTCTATACCTATCGCTCTGTATCTCTCTTTCTCTCTCTCCCTCTCTCTCTCCAAACAAAAATCCGACTGCACCAGATTTCAGTTTTATCTATCTTTTTGTAAGGCCAGAATCTTGGATTATAACGTCGTAAGCGGCTGAAGCAATTCCGAGAGTTTTCGAGAGGCAAATATATGAACCCATTATTATTGTTAACGGACAGCATGAGCTATACAATGACATCGACGTGGCCGAGCGCACCAACCTACAGCAATTGTGTTGACTAAGTCGTTTTTGGGCTCCAGAATGACAAGTTTCTTATAACGAACTCGATGGGCGGTTCAGAAGAAGAAGACCAAAACTCCATTGGAAAAACCAGACTTCCGAATTACTATCAAAACTTGGTGCGGCGAATTAGAGAGGAAGCGCCAAAGAGTGAAGCGCTTAGGATATAATAGGTAAACGTATAATAGATATAGATATTTTTTCTAGACGCCACTTTAGTAAGTAAAGTGTACGAAAATTGAGATTTTTATGAACTTTTAGAAACAAAGATATGTAAGGAATAAAAAACGCGAAATTTTACGTATTACGAAGAAGAGCTTCGCCCTTTAAGTGGCTCTACATTCATTTTTACTTTTAAATTAGCTGAAGGGATACTACTGTTTAAAAAAGATTCCGAGTGTCAATTTAAAAAACCTTTTTGGTAGACTTGTCGATACTCAATTCTTCGAAGTGCTCGTATTTATCAGTACATGAAATTGACTGACGCTCAAAGAAAGTTAAATGGGATTCGAACCCATGATCAAATGCTTGATAGGTCTAACAAATGTAGGAGTAGGTCTAACAAATGTACTCGTATACCTGTGTAAAGAATATAAAGCCATTTTAAAGACGAAAGCAAAACAGATTCTCCATAGAGCTAAATTACATAAGTTGGTTTGTCGTAACTTATTTTCGAAATACGATATTTGAAATTTCGACAACCAAATCTTTTATGTAAACGGAACCTGTACAAGTATGTAGAAGCGCAGCTGTATCTCCTATTCACGATTTAGAAATGTAAACGGTTTTATTTAATCGACAACTTTTTAGTAATTAACATAACAGATATCGGCCTAAAATTTAAAATGTAAATTTCATGATTTTTAAAAGAATTATTGTCACAACAAACGAGAAAAAGAACGTGTGAAAAATCATGAAAATGTTTTCTTTTTAGGCGTCCCAAAAACAAAACTTTCTTTACAATCACTTCTAACCCACATTATCACAACACCCTCCATGCTGTGGTTAATCTTTATTCCGCACAATGGAAGTAGACTTCTTCTACGTATTCATCTACTGTTTCCCAGTCTGCCACACTCAGCTTAAGCTCAAAGTGATTAGTGTAATTTATATGAGGCCATAATTTACAAAACAACCAACATGAAATCCAAATTGAAACTCATAAAACTTTACGAAATGTAGACGGAGCAGGGAGGGACTCACTAGCCATGGCAGTGTCGGTGATGAGGTGGCAGTGTCGATGATGAGGATAATGATGGCGATGACGATGATTCGCATAATATGAAAATTGCCTTAAAATGCACTTTAGACCGGCACCATTGGACATAACATTGAAGTCCCCTCGTGGCATTACAGACTGCGATTGAGTGAATGAATGAATGAGTGAAATGAAGACATTAACATTAATAATGACAAAAACACATGCCCCCTAACAGCAGCAACAGCAACAACAACAACACATTTGCCACACTTGCAATTGTGCTTGCAGCATAAGTGATGATGATGATAATTTAGTAAGTTGCATGCTGCAGCATTGGCCTCGCGACATTTCTTTCCTCTTGGTGTTTATTGTAAATGACGACATTAAGGCAGCTGATTACCATAGCAAAATGCTTAAAAGCTACCGTTTTAGTTTTAAGCGCAAACCCGGAGAGTTTTCTACGCCAACAAAAGCTGTTGGAGCAACAAATCTCTCAAAGATAAAAAAAAGCAAAGCACAACAAAGCAACAATATTATGCATATTATTATAAATAGAGACAGTGGTTTGGAAGTGATCATCATTGGAAGTGAGCATCTGCATAGAAGTACAATTTATCGCAAAATCCGATGTGGAAAGCAAGTAACTGAAGTGTTATCTTCATAATTGGTGCTTTGCCATGAATTGGAATGGTTTTTAAACATTCTACTTTTGGACTCATGGAAAGGGACCCAATTGGGTACGGCTCGAAGGACCATGAATAAAATTGGATGAAGAAGTCGCAGTTGATTGATTGCAGCTGGGGCAAATGGACTGTTGTTGTTCTTCCTGCAATTAATTTGCTGCGGTGATCGACACTGCACCCGGTTGGAAATTTCCAGAGTAGGTTGTGGACTGTATTTTGAGTTTGAGGTAATCTTCTGTACCGCTGGGAAGGCAAGTCGACCTGCTGATGAATGTTATGGCGCCTTTTAATCAGATAATTTCTCAAGAGATTGAGAAATTATTTGGATGTAGGTTGTAAAATAAAAGAAATCAAGATGATTAATTTCAATTAGATATAAGTATATTTGAGAAGCTGTAATGCTTACCGCTTGAGTTGTGCAGAGCAACTGACTTTTGGTTTTTACAATTTATGGTAGTTACAAGTGTAATTTTTGGCTTTCGTTAAATATTATCTGAACAATTATCTTAGGAACAATTCACAATATCTTTACCCCAAAAGGGGCAAAAAAGGTAGTATAAAGCACAATTTGATTTAATCCTATATTAGGTATGTTCATGGAAAAATTCATTTTAAATTCATTTTTAACCAGTTTTTATAAAAAAGATAAGTATCAATGCTATTTACAACAAGTTTTTAGTAAAAAGGTAAGTATAAACCTCATGTTTATACACATCAATAATAAACATCAGTGGGAGGAGCTATTTCTAGACTTTAAGACTAAAAAGGACGTACTGATCAATAATAAACATCAGTAAGAGGAGCTATTTCTAGACTTTAAGGTAACCACATTACTCGAAGTGTTTGTTAGGCACATCGAGAACAAGGGTGGGTACAGGCTCTCCGTTTCTTGTTTTCAAGCTGGCGAGTATGGAAGCGATGCGAAAGAATTTTGGCTTTTGGATCGCGAACTGATTTGCTAACTGATCCTAAACACTACACCTAGAAATAAGGAGCTACATTCATGTACGAGTATATTAAAAAAACTGAGCATTTAATCGAGAATAGATCAAATCTTCGAGTTATTCAAAAAGACTGGGGGAAGTGGGATCCACCACATTGCACGTGCAAAAAAATAACCCTCAAAAAGTCATCAAAACAGTGAAACGCTAAAGTATAAATATGTTCATAGGAGGTGCGTTCAAAAAATAAGATGCATTTTCAAATTTCGCGAGCTACGTAAATTCGACTTTCGATTATTATTTTTTTATGTTTCGAAGATATGTTGACGGTCTTATTCATATAGCATGTTTAGTTTGTTTGTGAGGCATAAATAAGACAAGTATTTTGCGTGTTCGGCAATTTTCTGCTATCGAAAAAATGGATCAAAGAAGTTGCATCAAATTTTGTGTAAAATATGGAATTAAGTGCTCAAAAACACTTGAAAAGTTGACAGTGCCATACGGTAAGAGTACTCTGAGTCAAACAAATGTTCAAAAGTAGTACAAGTTTTTCACAGAAGGTCGAGAAGATGTGAATGAAGACGCTCGCTCTGGACGCCCCAGCCCATCAACATCCGATGAAAATGTTGAGAAAGTGAAGAAAATTACGTTACGGAGAATCGTCGAATCACAATTAAAGAAGTTGCTCAATATGTCGGCATATCGGTTGGCTCATGCCATGCAATCTTCTCTGAAATTTTGGGTATGAAGCGTATGGCTGCGAAGTTCGTTCCAAAATTGCTGAATTGTGACCAAAAACAACGTCGCATAATTATGGCTCAGGAATTGTCGAATGACGTCAACGATGATCCAGATTTGCTTAAAAGGGTCATAACTGGTGACGAATCATGGATATATGGTTATGACATCTAAACCAAAGCCCAATCATCCCAATGGAAGAGTCCAGGAGAGCCAAGACCAAAAAAAGCACCCCAAGTTCAATCAAATGTCAAGGTTTTGCTCACTGTTTTCTTCGATTACCACGGCGTAGAACATCAGGAGTTCTTACCACAAGGTCGTACAATAAATAAGGAGTATAACCTTGAAGTTATGAGCCATTTGCGTGTAACAATACAAAAAAAAGTCCGGAATTGTGGAAAAAATTTCATGGCTTTTACATCATGGTAATGCACCTGCTCACTCATCTTTCTTTGTGAAAGATTATTTGGCCAAAAACGGCACCGTTATCATCAATCAGCCACCGTAATCACCAGATTTGGCCCCTGCGACTTTTTTCTGTTTCCAAAATTGAAGAAACAGATGAAAAGACAGCGTTTTGCGACAATTGAGGAGATAAAAACCGAATCGCTGAGATAGCTGAAAGACATACCAAAAAGTGCATATCAAAACTGCTTGGAGGGTTGGAAAAAACGCTGGCACAAGTGTATTGTATCTGAGGGGGGCTACTTTGAAGGAGATAAAATAGAAATTGATGAATAAATACATATTTTTTTAGAAAAAAGGAAATTCACCTTATTTTTTAAACACACCTCGTATATCAGCAATAGGGTATGCAATAGCGAAATTAATACAATTTTCGGATTTAAAAGAAGTAAAGGGAAAACGTTATCGTTCAGCCTAATTACAGTTTGAAGAAATGCTAAAAACTCAACGAATGAAAAATCGCTAAAATACAAAAAATGCCCGTAGCTCAAAAGGTTAGACAATAATTGAGAAAATGACTACATCGCCGGTACGCCAGGAAGTTAGAGAAAATAGTATATTTAACGGCATTCCAAATTCTATATTAACACAACAGTTTTCTATATAGAAGCGGAATGTGATCGTAATTTTTGGTTAGCTCAATTTTTGTCATTTGGTTAGCTCAATTTTGCCAATTCATCTCAAGCGTATTTTTTTAAATTTTTACTAAAAATAGAAATATTGAACAAAGAATTTGTTTCAAATTTTATATTGCACAATGGAATTCAATGTGCTGCAAATTTGCAGAAGGCTTACGAATAGTACAGTGCATTTAAAAAAGCGATCGAGAAGTGGTGAAAGATTTGCCTCGCCCTGGTCGGCCATCAACGTCGTTAAGTGTAGTTAACTTCGACAAAGTGAAGAAACTGTTGGACTGATAGAGAGACAACCACTGAGCTTATTGTGCCTTAAGAATCAATTTACATCATTTTGGGTATGACGTACGTTGCGGCTCGATCAGTACCGAAACACCTAAATTTTCTTCAAAAACCTAATTTGAGCTCGCTGAAGACATGCTAAAAGTAGTCAATTCCGACCCCACACTAATAAGAAGCATTGTAACTGGTGATAAGACATGGCTTTTCGAGTCTGACATAAGAATCAGTTAAAAGCTTTTTAATGAAACTGAGCCTTCTAACTGAGCCGAAATCGAAAACGTCCGTCGAAAGTCACGGTTATGTTGACTGTTTTCTGTGGTTATCGCAGTGTTGTGCACTCAGAATTCTTGCCTGAAGATCAGATATTAAATAAAGAAAATTACATGGGCGGTATGGAGTGTTTGAGATAGCAAATTCGTAGTAAAATGCCAGATTCGTGAAAATAAAACTCACCCCACCACCCCACAAGGTTATTATTATGAACGGTTTACTGGCCAAAAATTCAGCAAATATCGGGTTGTTAGGAAAGTTTGTTCGGTTTTCAAAATATATTTATTTACAAATTTATGCAGAAGAAAAGAATTATTTGAATCTATTATATGAACTCCCCCATTTTAATGACTTCTTTTCACCTCTCCGGGAGCTTTTTATTCCTCTTTCATAAAACTTGCGTAATTTTTGTGAAAAAAAAACGTTCAATTCGATATTTCACTTCCTCGTCGTTATGAAATGAAATTCAAATACTTCAAATGGTTGTTCAGACTGCAAAATAAATGATAGTCCGACGGGGCGAGGTCTGGGGAGTACGGTGGGGGAGGTAAAACTTCCCACCAAAGCTCTTGCAGTTTCTAACGGGTCCGCAAGGCAGTGTAATGGCGGGCCTTGTTATGATGGGAGATGCCGTCTCTCCAATTGATGAGAATCGGCGGGTTTTCTTCCAATGCCTTCTTCAATTTATCTAATTCTGCGACATAGTAGTCCGCATTAATTGTTTGATTTGTTGGAAGAAGCTTAAAAAAGACTACTTCTTTGATATCCTGCCCAGTCGAGAACATTACCTTCCTGGGGTGAAGACCCGCTTTAGGGGTAGATGGAGGTAGTTCATTTGGTTTCCTCCATGATCCTTTCCGCGTACACATTGTTGTAGACTATCCATTTTTCATCTCCTGTGATGACGTTCTTCGGAAATGGTGTCTTGTTATTTCTAATTCTTAGGTTATCGCAGATATCAACGCGATTCAGGCGGTTGATCTCGGTGAGAGAGTGAGGTACCCACTCATCGAGGTTGCTCACAAATCTGAACTCTTTTATGACCCCCATTGGAGGGTTTTTTTGATTATCTCAGCTATTTCCCTAACTAATTAAATCTCTGACCCCCTCGGAAACAATTTGTTTTGGTCATCCTGATCTGGGAGCCTCCGTTATGGAGAAGTCACCCGTAAAAAATCTTTTCAACCATTTCTGGCAAGTTCTTTCATTTGGTCCGTTTTCTTCATAAAAATACTATGTTGTGACTGGCTTCAGTAGCCGATTTTCCTTTTTGGAAATAATACAGCATAATATGGCTAAAATGCTCTTTTTCGCTTATTTGTTCGACTTTTTAAACCTTTTTTTAAACGCTATAACGACTCACGACTAGAGAAGGGGTGGGAGGAAGTTATGATAGTGTTCGAAGGAAGTCTACATCACGAGAAGTGACGTATGGTGAATTATGTAGCTGGACAAACTTTCCAAACAAACCGATACAATATAATTTAAATGACCACTACTGGATTGGGTGCAGCAGTTTGTTCTTTTGACGTAGTTTTCGAAAAAATACGGCCCAGGGATAATTCCAGATCATAATGCGCACCAAATATTCACCTTTTCTGGATGAAATGGCTGTTTCACAATCACTTGTGGGTTCTTAAAGAACCACATGCGACAGTTTTGTTTGTTGACGTAACCACCGAGTAAGAAACGAGCTCCTTCACTGAAGAAAATTTTGTTCGATTGAAAGCACACGCTTGAATCACTACTTTTGTAGCATGTTTAAACTATTTTTACGCGTTCTTCGATTGTTAAGAGATCCATATTCGTTTTTTCCATTCATTTTCTTTATTGAATAATGAAATTTACAATAAGTATTCAAATCTTAATCCTATCTTAAACTAAAGCATCCTGCCATTGCCGGATCTTGTTTTTGGCGAGCCGAACTTTTTATCACTAGACCAAGTCCAGCGTGCCCTTTCTTCTTAGCCGTATATGAAAATGAAAATAACCGGGAAAATGTTGAAGGTTTTGAGCGTGGTAATATTCATAAGTGGCAAACCTTTCACTAAATAAATAACACCTTAGATGACAGGTACCTAACAACTGACAGCCTTGCCAGACTCGTGGTTTTGAAACCATTAAATTGATAACCATACATTTAAGGCCTGCAACAGAGACCTAATAGTCTTAAAGGCGATATGTGAATGTCCGATGTTTGAAATCCAAGCAATTTCGATGAAATATTCAAAACAGGCCATCAGAATGCACGTATCGAATATAAACTAACGAATTAACCGAACGAACTTTCAGTTCAACCACCGTATTCAAAAGGTATGGCTAAAACTGACTCTCTTCTCTTTCCAAAACACAAATTACCAATTCGTGGCACTCACTTTCAGTTGATAGTAAACCCAAAAGAGAATTCGAACTGAAATCTTTATCGAAACCTGCGCTTGATAGATGTTTTGATGATGGGATTAGTCGCATACATAAGAATATAATATCGGAAGAGTCATACTTTGAAGACGATACAGTAAATTTGGAGAATTAATAAATATTTTGCGTTTTATTGAACAATTCCAGCAAGCATTTTTTAACAGAATATTATTTGGGAATTGCCGATAAACCTAATTTTTGGGGGAAAAGCTCTCATTTGAATAGGAAAATGTGCGTTATGGATAAATTTCTATTAATATCATATAATTTTCTGCAAAAATTTTATAGAAGGGAAACTTTTCTTACACGAAATTGTTGTTAAGCTTGCAGTTCTCGTTGAAGTTCCATTCTAATAGTTAAGTGCACATACAACAAACGTCTCTCGGAGAAGATTCCAAAGGTATAATTATGAATCAAATTGATTTTTACGCCAAATATTGTACTAGAAAAGCCCCCTGTGAAAACAATTGTTCATGAACAAAGAAAGTCGTGGTTTCAAATGCCCTTCAGAAAGTGTCTTTGAAACGAAAGTTTGACAGCATCAAATATATTTATAAGACAAGGCGCTTTTACTTTTGTTAAGATTTATATTTGCTCCACAAACTACTTTGCCGTCTCATAAGTTGTTGCTGTCACTGTCGCCAATATTGCTGCAGTTACTATGTTGTTGCACATTAAAATTTATGAGCAAAATTTTTTACGGTCCAACACAAGCAGTAAACGGCAACAGCACCAGCAGTACCATGAGCAATAACAACAACAATGCCAGCAACAATGGCAACAACAGCCTTAACAATAGCAACATTACTACCAAAAGTAGTTGAAATTATGTTGGCCATTGCAAAAATTTATGTTGCTGTTGCTGTTGCTTTTGTAGTTGCTGTTGCGCCATTACTTTATAAGTTCGCACAGCAACTTGTGCGACATTTATCACAAGTGTCAAGCTAATGTTGCCCAGTCAAGTTCACTTGAGGCTTCGCATGAATATAACATTCCATTGGAAAAACAACAGCAGCAACAACAGTTATTACCTCCTTGTTTCTCAGGAATTTGGCTGCATTGGGGTCTACCTACTACTGTTCAGTGAGAGGAGTCAAGCGGCGAGCGTAAGTTCAACCCTCAAAACTAAAGTGAAAGAGCACCCGGCAAATTTGTGAGTACACAAAATGTTAGCAATCATGGGGGACAATGTCGCAACTGTAACTGTTGGGAAGGAAGAAAGAAGTCCACTGGCCAAAAGAAATATTGCCAAATTGCCAAGTGGTCAACTGCAAATGGCAACAGTTGCACTTAAGTGCAGTTATGAATTGAGTGCAACATCGCACTCATGCTTAGGCCAAATAAATAATGATAATAATGCGCTTGGAAATCATTTATGGAATTTGGCTAAATTGTTTTTTTCCATTTTTGTTTTGTGTCCAGAGAAATTCTATGAATAATTGCTTATTTTTGGCATCGTTTTAAGGTTATAGGAATGCATTAGCATAAAAAATTGCATATTATTTTGGTATTTTAGCTAAAGTGAAAAGAAATTGGAATTCAGATAACAAAGTGCAATGATAGTAAATTGGAAAATGTCACAAAAAATTGAAATGAGGATTATGACAAGTCAGTCTGCCTTGTCAAAGGCCATATTTTTGCATTTAAAGTAGGCTGTAGTAGCAGAAACATTAACAGCGATAAACCAAATAATCTCACATTAGTTTTTCAGTTGCCCTGAATGCTTTCGGAGCTGGTTATATAACATAATTTATACAGCTACTATGGAAGTACAGACATACTTGAAAGAAGGGGACCACTACTTCTTCTAGGATAAAATACTATTACTGAAAAGTCATGTTGAAGAGAAGTTGTCTACAACATTTATATCAAAGTTTTATATGGTTAAGGTCCTGATGGGATCTTATCAGTGTGACTTGAGACCTGGTAAATCAACAACTGACCAGATATGCACATTACGGCCAATTCTGGGGAAGACCCAAGAAAAACAGATCGACATAAAGCTGCCTTCGATAGCTCGATACGGCAAAAATGTATGAGGCCATGTCCGAGTTTGGAACTCCTACGAAGCTTATACGTCTTTAAAGGATGACGCTGACTCACCCGAAGTCTTCAGTAAAGATAGGCAAAGATCTAAGCGAGCCTTTTTATACCGAACAAGGATTTAGGCAGGGCGACAGTCTATCATACGACCTCTTCAACATACTGTTGGAGACGATTATGATAAAAGCTGCAGTTAACACGTCTGGCACAATCTTTAATAAAAGCCATATGTAACTCGCATATGCAGATGACATAGATATTATTGGCCGAAAACTGCGAGATGTTACTACAGTCTTCTCAAGCATCGAGAAGGAAGCAGCGAAAATGGGTCTGGTGGTAAACGAGGACAAAACAAAGTTATTCGTGTCAACGAATAAAGAGTCTACTCGTTCGGGACGTTGTGTGAAAGTTGACAACTATAATTTTGAAGTGATGGAAGAATTCGTCTACCTCGATTCCGCTGTAAACAAAACGAATGATGTCAGCATGGAGATAAAGAGGAGAGTATTGCTTGCCAACAGATGTTACTATGGGCTAAGCAAGCGATTCAATGATAAGGCCCTCTCTCGAGAAACAAAAATCCGACTGTACCAGACGTTTTATCCGTCTTGTTATATGGAGCAGAATCCTGGATTATGACGCAAGCGGATGAATCAATACCGACAGTTTTAAAGAGGAAAATATTCCGGAAATTATATGGACTCATCATCGTTAACGGAGACTATCGGCGTCGCATGAAGAATGTGCTGTATGAGCTATATGCCGACATCGACGTGGTCAAGGGCATTAATATGCAACGATTGCGTTGGCTGGGTCATGTTGTGGGGATGCACCCAAATGCTCCGGCCCGGAAAGTTTTCGACAACAAACTCGATGGACGGCGCAGAAGCGGGCGACCAAAACTCGGTTGACAGGACCAGGTTTTTGAAATACTATCGAAACTTGGTGTGACGAATTGGAGGAGAAGCGCAGAAGATTGAAGCGCTTGGAATTATTTGATAATATATAAGTATGTCTATTCCAGTCGCCAACTAAGAAGTGTCGTTTTTGTTTTTGTGATTATTTTTATTTATGTACTTATTTATTATTATTATTTTTCTGTTTTTTTTTTTTTTTTTGATGTTTCGACAAAAACATGCAAAATACAATACGTAACAGCTGAGTGGCGTCATCGCCGCATAACGAACAAAGCAAACAACAAATTTCCGATAAAATTATGAAAAGGATATTGGAGAGGTCCTCGCATCTAACTCATCATAATTTGAGACATATAAGAGCGGTTCCAAAACTATCTGACGTAACAAAAAAGACAAAAGAAAAGTTGGGAAAAATTTTCTTTATTTTTCACTATAATCTCCTTTTCACCTTGCCTGCAAGTGGAACCGTCATCGCCTTCTTTGGACATGATTCTCTCATTTCAGTCTACTGCTTTCATCCATGGATATAAATCGATCTATCATTCTCAAAACCACTTAATTATATAAAATAAAATTGAATTTTCTAAAGAAAAAATTATAAAATACATCGATTAAAAAAAAGTTATTTAAATTTCTTATTGTAGTACAATTGGTGCGCCACTCTGTAGTTTTATTTTTATTACTTATTTTATTATTATTTATTTAAGTTTCTTACTGTAGTGCAATTGGTGCGCCACCCTGTAGTTTTATTCGAGGAACTGGAATGAAAATATAGTTCTATGCAGTTTCGTTTATTAATCTTAACCAGAATTGAATACAGTTTTGTTTCTTGGTGGAGAAAAAGGCAGTGTTGCCTCATGCAGCGAAAGTTAAAAATGATTCAAATAATTCATTTGCAGAATTTACACCACCAGGCTCTCAGAAATATTCACAGCCACTCAAAAATTTAATGTGTTTTTTAATCAAAAGATTTCAAAAGAAAAAAACGAATTTTATGGAAACCAGATTCAGGTTTTCAACACGATTTATGTTAGCAAACAGAAATTCCATTCCATTTACGTGGAGCGAGTAAAGATTAAATTTCACAATTTAGTAAGACTAAAATGATGGAAACGCATTTTACGAAAAACAGATTCAGGCGGTATTCAATGGACTTGAAGCAAAGGGCAACAACATTTGTCTTGGTAAACCCGAATACAAGGACATTACTAATTCTGGACCTCCCATTTTGTTGTCCACAGATTGTCTGGAAAATACAAAAATATGCTTTCACCGGTTCGTTCTGCGCCTAATTATACACGTAAATGTCTTAAGCTCATACACGTGCCACGTTTTAAAACACCACTGAAGCATTTCATTAGATTTGAATTGAATTGTTATACAGGGTGGCGCAATAGAACGTGCATATTTAAAAAATAGATTAAAAAATAAATACAAAAGGTATGGTTAAAATAAATCTAAGGCATTGTAGAGTAATAAATGGAGTTTATTTTTTAAAAATAACATCATCTAAATGGTGACCCCCTCTACGACGGCACTCCTCTAACCGCAAACGAAAATTAATGAAAACTTTCTTCAGTAATACTGGTGTAATGGCTGCCATTTCACCACGGATATTCTCCTTGCGCTGAACGATGTTTCTTGGATTACTGTAGACTTTGTGTTTGAGGTATCCCCACAAAACAAAGTCAAGAGGCTCAAGGCTGGACATCTGCTTCACCACCGCCATGGAGTCATTTGATGTGTGACAGGTAGCTCCATCTTGTTGGAACCAAGTTCTGAAATTCACTATTCTTAAACTTTCAATTTCTGGAGCCAAAAATCCGTCCAACATCTGAACATAGCGTTCCGTATTAACCGTGACGTTTTGGCCCCGCGCATTTTCGAAGAAAAAAGGACCAATTATTCCTCTGCCAGAGATTGCTGCCCATACTGTCACTTTAGGACTATGCAATGGTTTCTGGTGTTTGATTTTGGGATTTTCACTGTTCCAGTAACGACAATTTTGACGGTTTACGAACCCATTCATAAGGAAATGAGCCTCGTCAGAGAAAAGGATATTGTCAAAATTGGAAAATCGATTAAGCATTTCATTAGCAAATGCGAGCCTTGCTATGAAGTCAGACTCTTTCAATTCTTGTGTTAATTGCAGCTTGTATGGATGCAGTTTAAGATCCAATGTTAAAATTCGTTGCAAACTTCGTCGCGATAATTGTAAGACAGACGATCTCTTGCGAGTTGACTTTTGTGGGTTTCCTCGTACTGACTCCATAACTCTCTCAACATTGTCTTCGGTCCTAGATGTTCTTGGGCGACCATTTGCTTGTGGTTTAAATGTTGAACCGGTCTCTTCAAAACGCTTTACCCATATTTTAATTAAATTAGCACTCGGAGCTTCACTAATTCGCCGTAGTTCATATTCAGCACAATATAGTCGCCTAGTAGCAATATATGAACGAGAGTTCTCGTAAAATGCGCGCAAGCAAAATGCGCGACGCTTCCCGTCGAAGTGATTCATAGCGACTAAAGCTCCATGAGCCCGCCAACCCAACGATGTAGGCGCCAGGTCAGACAGGTTATCATTATTGTAGCGACAATCACCTCGATGTATCCGTCGAACATTTCGAGTAGTTGAGTAATCGACAAGTCTAGAAAGTGCTTCTTATGCAGTGACTTTCGGAATCTTCATTAAACTGTAGAATCCGTTGAATGAGTCTGCGAAGTCGGTCCACAAATTAACCGAAAAGCGGGAAACTTATAAAACATATGCCTTAAATTTCAAGGAGCCACCTTGTACATATATTTTTATATGTATGGTTGCCCGCTTGATACTTTCAAGTCTAAACTTTGCTCAACTACCTCAACCCTCAACTTATATACTATTTCTGGTATTGTAGGAGGGCGGTCCCAAAACTGGCCGACCCGACGTACGGATACCAGTAGTTAAAAAAAATATTTTGGTGAAAAGTGGTAACCTTATAAAACATATGTTTTAAGTTTCAAGGCACCACGTTATCTAGTATTTTTACTTGAGCCATCAAAACTAAACGAGCTCAGTGAATTTGTAAACATGGAAAAAATTTGTCACAGTTATGTTATTCAATATTTCCATTTGAAAGGTCTCAGAGTCCAACCAATATTTAAGTCGAGCTAGATTCTTTGAGAGAGCCTATTCCTTTATTCATCTCTGTAAAATATTGAGTAGCAGCTTTTAAACGAGACCGTGCGAGCTGCCAAAACGAACACCGTAGTGGTCGGCCAATTGAGGTATCCACGCCAGACACGGTTAAAAAAAATCTACAAAATGTTAGCTGAACTTATAGGCATATCAAAAAGTGTTATACATCGCATATTGACTGAAGATTTGAAGATGAGAAAGCTGTACGCAAGATGGGTGCCGCACTCGCTCAATAGAGCAAAAACATCGTCGTGAAGATGTTTCAGTAGAGTGTTTGGCGATGTTTCACTGCAATAAAGCCAAATTTGTTCATCAATTTACAACCATGGTTGAGACAAAAATCCTATACTTCACGCCTGAAACAAAGGAATAGTCAAAGCAGTAAACTGGAATGGGAGAAGCGTGTGCAAAGAAGGCGAAGACGGTTCCATCTGCAGGTAAGGTTATGGCGTCTGTTTTTTTTGGATGCGCATAGAGTTATTTTTATTGATCATCTTCGGAAAGGAAAAACCATTAACGGCGAATATCATGCTAATTTATTGCAGCGTTTAGGTGATGAAATTATGGAAAGAGGCCGCATTTGGTGAAAAAGAAGGTGTTGTTTCATCAAGACTGTGCTTCAGTTCACACATCCACTATTGCGATAATCAAAATTAATGAATTAAAGTTCGAATTGCTTCTTCATCAAGCACTTTATTCGCTAGATTTAGCTCCCTCGTACTGTTTTCTATTTTCAAACTTGGAAAAATGTTTCGGTGGCAAAAGATTTGCCAAGAATGAAGAGATATAGTCTGTGGTTGATGGGTGCATTAAGGAATTTGATAGTTTTTCCCACAAACAGGACGTAGAAGCTATTGAATATAGCTGGGAATAGTGTATCGAGCTAAAAAGAAATTATGTGGAAAAATAAAGAAAACATTTCCCAACTTTTTTGTGTCATCTTTGTTGGGCCGGCTAAAAACGGCGTGTAAAAATGTGTGTAAGCTCACTGAATGTGAGAAACCCTCCCATATCCTATACATGGGGAATACTTTGTATGTGATTATTTACTACATTTTCTCTAAACCTGTCAACTTGTATATTTTAATAACATCAGTCCATATGCAATGTCCTCTCCTAAGTGTTTCCACAATTTCCAT
Organism: Philornis downsi; assembly: GCA_019455685.1. Lineage (NCBI taxonomy): Eukaryota > Metazoa > Arthropoda > Insecta > Diptera > Muscidae > Philornis > Philornis downsi. The sequence continues at coordinate 1,688,643 of JAHXMU010000127.1, forward strand.
AAAAATTTCATTAAATTTTCGCTCGTAACTCTCAAAATTTGGTACTCACTATTTATGATGTTGTGAAGTTGTCAGTTCTTAGAAACACTTACCTAAAATGAAAAGAAGAAAAATTGATTAATACTTTCAGCCAAAAACAACAACAACAAAAAACTAATAGGCATTAGCAAAAGTTATGACAAAAATTCTTTAGAGATAATATGAATAAATATCAAAAAAGTATCAAAATTAATACAAAACAATCAAAATATTTCTGAAGATATGCTGAAGATAGGGCCAGAAAACATTCAATTAACCTCCATATAAAGAGTGATTTTTTAATCGTAGTTTGTTTTGAAAATCGAATAAAACACTCAAATTTCCATCATATATTAAAATTTTGGAATCGATAAATTGGTCTTTGCCATTTAATTTTTAAAGATAATCTCATGTAAATATTATCCGCGGCCCCGTCTCAAATGTCCATTCGGAAGATCTAATTTCTCGTCACTTTTTCGAGCATTTCGACCTCTATTCCACGAATAACGCGTGTTATGTTATCCTGTAAGGCTTGTCCACATAGACTAACGTCTTCACATAACCCCACAAGAAATAATCAAGAGGCGTTAAATCGCAAGATATTGGGGGCCAACATACAGGGCCACATCGAGAGATAAGCTGCTCACCAAATGTATCCCTCAACACATCCATTGTTTCACGAGCAGTGTGGCATGTTGCACCGTCCTGATGAAACCACATGTCAACCAAGTACAATTCAGCCAATTGGAGCAAACAAAAAAATTCCTTGTGGTTGAGTAACACAAGCCCAATCGCTGAGAATGGCGACGAATTGACATTTCACGATCGTCATTAACACTGGTCGCTACGGCTGCACTATTTTCTTCGGTAGGCACTCTACGCATGCGAGTCGATGGTTTTATATCCAACAAAGTAAATTTGGTGCGAAATTTGAAGATAAGAGCACGAATTGTTGATTCAGCAGGTCGATTATGACGGTCGTATCCAACGATGCGCATTTGTCACAGAGCACGAATTTTGATAACAAATTTCAACGATTTGCAGATGTTGCTCGTTTGTTAGTCTTTCCATGATGAAATGGCAGAGTATACTGTACACTTTTCACTTTGACAGATGGCATTTGAACGCCATTACCAACCAGTGCTGACAACTTGAAAAACTTAAATCTTAAAAAATCACCCTATAAATACAAACTAAAGGGTTTTCCAATAGGGATAAGTATGTTTTGACAATTCATGATTGTTTTACTGTCTCAACTGTTTTAAAATTCCCTGTTTTCTTTTGCTTTTCCCATAAAAAAAGAAAAAATTCTATGTCAAACTATAACAACGCGTGCAAATGATGAAACTTTATTCTTCAAATTAGTGTTCTCTAGTGGCGATGATGGTCGATCTTCACAGTCTACTACATAATTTTTTTTGCCAAAATCGATTCGACTGGATCAGTGAGCGATCAGCCAACACCCGTTTTTTAGTGAATCGCTAGATCACCGCCGTCCTTGAGAGTGTTCAGGAGAACCCCAGGTAGTAAATTTCGCAAGGCATACAATTTTTTGCCGTGTTATTCTGGTCCTCCTCTCTAGCTGATTATGCAATATTGGGTCGCCAAAATAGGCTGGATTAATCCAGTGATACCGGTACGTCAACGAAATGCAAGATCTGTCGAAAATATTAGCGCTATTCGCAAGAGTGTACATAAGAACCCCAGACAGTTAATTATGCGCCGCGTACAAAAACTCGACCTTCGCAGTCATCAACAGGGCAGAGTTTGTGTCGGGACTTGAGTGTACTTCTGCACAAAATCCAACTAACATATGGGATAAAGCAAATCATCATACGCAACGCTGTGCATTAGCTGACTGTTGTATGGAAAAGCTGAAAATGGAGTCTGAGCCACCGAGATCGTGTGATTTGATAGCGTTAAACTTTTTCTTGGAGAGTTTTTCTCAATCAAGACAGTTGATTATGCGCCGCGTACAAAAACTCGACCTTCGCAGTCATCAACTTGGCAAACGTTGTGTTGATAAACGCAACACTATGCATTAGCTGACTGTTCTATTGAAAAAGTGAAAATGGAGTCTGAGCCATCGAGATCGTGTGATTTTGTAGCGTTAAACTTTTTCCTTGACAGTTTTCCTAAATCGCGGGACTATGCCAATAAACTATAAACGGTCGGTACCCTCAAAGTTAAAATAACGCGTATTATGGCTCTAATCCAGCCTAATCTACGTGACAAACTTGTCGAAAATTGGACCTCAGGGATCCATATCAGTGTAAACTACAAACGATTGGTATCCTCAAAGTCAAAATAACGCGTAACATGGTTGAAATCCAACCTGACCTATGCGACAGACTCATCGAAAATTGGACCTGTGGGATCCACATCAGCGTGGGATGCCGCCATGACCATTTGAACGATGTCATATCACACACAAAAATTTGGAATTTTAGAAGCTTAGAATAGTATAGAAAATATATTCTTGTTTAAAATTCGAAAGATTTCGGACTTAAATCTGATGTTCTACTCACAATCCCTTTACTCGCCAAATTCTTCGCCAGAATATTAATTGGTTCGTTTTATAAATGTTAAGAAAACAATCAATTCATTATCAGACCAACAAAAAGGACTGGAAATAAGTTATTCAAGAAGAACTCCGTAATATCCCCAACAGCACTTGAGCACATTCACATCAAAATTATATGGAAGACAAATAACACAGGAACAATATAAAAATTTAATAAGTTCGTGAAATATAACCACAATTTATTTCTTATACACAAAAAAAACGCTCCCATGAATCTTATATAAACCTGAAGATATATTAAAAACCACAATAACCACGTCTGGAATTGAATATGCCCTGAAATTGCTCCCAACTACTAGTGAACACTTGAAACACAAAATGAAACACGTACTTGAGAATTGTTTCGCTGTTGTTTTCTGCTCCTGCTGACGCTGCAACCAATAAACAATTGAAATGCGAAATAAGGAAACCCAATCAAAGCCTATGAATGATAAACAAAGGAAACAAGAAACTATAAATGAACTGTAGTCATTGGTATGATAAGGCGAAATGCGATTAAAGACATGTCTTTAGCACACAACGTTTGCAATTCCCAACTGGTCATACCCCCCCAGGTCACTGCGACAGCTCCATACATCATAAATGCAAAATTTGCTACTCTATGCGTGTCTGATTTAGTTTTGTTTTCAATCGTCCTCAGTTTCCCTCTCATTCGAAATCATGGGCCACATCCTCCAGTGGCCCCTTCTCTCTATCGTCCGAAACTATTTTAATAAAGAAAAATGTGCGTGTGAATAAATCTCAAGTGGTTTTCAGACTCTGGAGCTGTGAAATTTGTTGTACTCGTCGTCGTATGTGATGCTTCATTTGCGTTTCATTCATACAACGAACATCGCAGTCACGTCGCATCCAAATCCATAATAATAATAATGATGTGTTTTTGTTGTTGCTGAATACTCGTATGCTGCTGTTGCTGTAAAGGTGGTGGCGGTGGTGGCATCGCTTTCCGCTGATGCCACTCTGAACTGCGGTGACATGTGAGAAAGGTATCCGTGCTCAGATCTGAATGAATGGGATCCTGTTGTTATAGCGCTAAGTTATGTGTATAATTTGTTGTGTTGTGGCGCAAAGCACAGGAGTACAAACAAATGTGTAAACATCAACATCTAAAAGTAAATATATATGTATGGATGTACAGTAGGGTGGCAACGAAAATTCAACTTTGGAATTTTCAATTTTAAGGTGTAGTTTCGGAACCTCCGGTTTGGCAAGGCTGTCAGCTGTTAAATACCTGTCATCTGAAGTGTTAATTATTTAGTGAAAGGTTTGCCATTTACGTTTAACAAGTGAAGAACACGCTAAAGAATGTTAAAACAAAAGTGAGGATTCAAAAGTGGGCACTTTGCGCGCTTTACGGGCTGATTATGGTCATCATAATAGACCTACTGTACAAGGAATTTGGCAAGATGATAAAGAAATTTGAAGAGACTGGAAGCGTTACAAATGTAGTCAGGCCTGTGCATCATCGCAATCTACGAACTGCCAAAATATCGCCTCTGTTAGTAAAAGTGTGGCGAATAATATGAATTCCGATTTAGAGCGCAATGGCAGTATGATAACCAACTTTTTTGGCCTGCAATTGAAGATTTTGAACTGGACGATATGTAGTTTCAGCATGGCGGTGCCATGAACCGATTTTGGTTTTATTGCATGAGAAGTTTCCAGAAAGCATAATTTCACGTTTTGGCGACGTCAATTAATTGGCCACCAAGATTGTGCGATTTGACGCCGTACCCTTTTGTGTGGGGCTACTTTAGAGATTTTGTTTACGGGGATTATCCCCAAACTTTGAAGCATTTAAAAACCAATATTCGTCACGTTATCGCTAAGATATCCGCCGAAATGTGGAAAAAGTGGTCGAAAACTAACTCAAAACTATGCATTACTGAACCAATTCAGAGGCGGTCATTTAAATGACATTGTGTTTCGTATAAAGTGGCAAGTTCCAAGCATTATAAGAAAACAAACATTTTATCGAAATCAAAGCGTTATGCGTGCTTGATTTAACTTTACTTTTAGAACCGAAAAATGAATAACCCGGTATTTTGCTACTTTGCACACAATCCATGTGCTTCAGTGTGATCTTATTGGAAAATGAAATCAAATTTAAAGAAAATCCAACAATTTTGCAGGTCTCCATACTGAAGTCGAAAAAAAAATGTTCAATTTTGGAAAAAATGAAAAATTCAAATTGCCTTGCCTTACTTACAGACTAGATGTCTGCAATAGACCCCAAAAAATAAATAAGTCAGAATTCTTTTTTTAAGTTGCCAACACTGCGACAGACATCCATGCCAAATTTCAGATCAAAAATATCATTAAAATGTAATTTTTGTAATAAAATTTTTAAAATAAATTTTAATTAAATTTTATTCCCCGTATCCCCCTATCCACCTATCCCCTATCCTCCTATCCTCCTATCCCCTATCCTCTTCTCCCCTAAATCCCCTATCCTCCTATTCCCCTATTCCCCTATTCCCCTACCCCCTATCACCCTATCCCCTATCCTCCTATCCCCCTATCCACTATTAAACTACGCTTGATTTTGCACAACGATTTTTTACGACACCAAAACTAATTTCGGCAATTTTTACAATGTGTGATTTTATTAAGCAAATTAGTAGCATTCGATTTTTTTTATTTTTTGGAAATTGGAATTTCTTTCGCAGAAACATTTAGAATTTTACAGAAGACTCTCCGCGAACAGACTTTGCCAGAAAGAAAGGTTTACAAGTGACGCAAATAATTCAAAGAAAGGCGAGAACAACTTAAAAACGAACAGCGCTCCGATTGGCCATTAAGAGCTCTACGGACGAAAGTCACGTCCACGTGCTGAAAAACCACAAATTAACAATTAGTGATCTTGCTAATAATTTCGTCATTTCAAACACATCAGTCAATTCCAATTTAACATCTATTTTGGACCTCAGACGCACCAAAATACGATTTGCACCAAAAACATTCCATTTTTTTCGAATAAAACCACCACGTTAAAATCTATGAAAATATGATTTCTGACTATCAGTAAGTTATAGAATGCATTATTTCCACAGAAGAAACATGGTTCAGTGCTTATGCTCTGAAAACAACCGGCCAATGGAGAGCATATCATGCATAAGTTAAGCAATACCAGAAAAATCGTGCCAAAGAACGAAATCATTCGCCTCAGTAAAAATCGTGTGACTTTCTACTTATTCTTGAACCAAAATAACGCTCCGAAAATCCATTTTGAGTGAAAAGCAGAACGCTTTGAAAACCACATCGAAGGGTGATTACTTGGCATGCTTTGAGGATTGTGAAAAATTATAGCGTAAATGTAACTTGAACCCTGGGAAATACATTAAAGGCGATGAAGTAGACTTCAAGGAATAAATTAAAATTTTGCGATAAAAAGTAGTCTCACTTCTAGTTTCCTAAAATATTACTGAATACGACATCAGTTGCTCCACGATTGGTATTCAGAATGCTGTTGGTATTCAAAATTACGTATCACAAATACTGCTAGAGACGAGCCAAAATCACGGCTTATATATTTAAACTACTTCCGAAAACTCCGAGTTTGACACACGAGTTTTAGCAGCCGGTTTCAAAAATCGTTTTGGGAATCGGTTCCAAACAAAACGATTAGAGAAATCACTGTGGAGACCGATACCTACATTCTGAACATGTTTTAAAAACTGTGTGTAATAATAGGAAGTTCACTGTACGAGATAATAGAAATTCAGATACGTTTACAGCAGATGCGTGAAACATCTTCAGTATCACAGAAACATAATAAAATTTTATAATAATAATAAATAATAAAATTTTATAAAAAAATATAATAAAATTTTTCTTATACAAGATCAAAATACTAGAATTAGTCAATAAAGTCCAAAATATTTATCATTTATTGAAATTTATTTTATCGGTTTCAAAATAGACTCATTCAGAAATAATTCATTTATGCCGACCCAATCATTAAAACACTTATCGAAACCATTTCCAGGAAAATATTAAATTTCTCCTCGTGAATTTCCCCTTATGCCCTCTATCGGTTGAAAACGGATCTAATTCGAGTTTTGTGCAGAAAACAAAGGTAAGCCGAAGCCATGTCAGATGATAGCGGTGGTTGAGGGTTTGACAACGATTATCCAAGACAACAATCATATACATCGCTAGCTTAAGACTGACTTTAGTTGGTTTCTACTCAGTTGCAGGGCGCCAACCCGAAGACAACAGCCTACATCACCTTGCCTTTTGACCATGCCACGTTTTTACGGTTTCGGATCAATTGGAAGACGGCAATTGGAAGGTTTTTGACTTGTTCGAAACCCAAACTTATAAATGCTCTCTTCGCCAACAGCTATAAAGCATTTTATGAATGTGGGTGGGGTCGGAATTGACTAGCATGTCTTCGCCACCTTTACGCCACCTTACATGTCCTTCAGGACTAATTGAGTGGTATCTCGTTTCACGTCCAAACAATCGTGTCTAATGGTTCAAACTGATTCGTGAGACATAGAAAGTTTAGCCGATATCTCTCTCAAATTCAAGTGACGATTTTCAGTTTCACAGTTTTCTCCATTTCGTTGATGTTAATTTCAGTTGATCATAACAATCATAACGAGGCAAATCTTCCGCCGCAACTCGACCGTTTTTGAATGCACTATACCACTCATATGCGCGTATTTTGGATAAAGTCGATTTATCGTAAGCCTTCTGTAACATTTTCAGCGGTTCGACATACGAAATACCATATGCAATACAAAATTTTTGAATTATTTATTCGATATTTTTTTACTGTAAAAATCAACAAGCCAATATTTACTCCCTTCGACAGCTCCGGCTTTAGTACTCTTGAGGTTGCCGGATTTTCTTTAGGATTTTAATACGATTTTTTCCCATTACACTTTACTGTCACCCTATTGTACAGCATACATAACATGTATGCTTATGTTATGCCATGAACTAAGTTCTCTACGTGTCATTTTATTTATTTTATTAAGTAAAAAAACAACACTAGAGCAGGATTTTCAGGGATAGAACGAACAGACACTAAGAGAATAATATTTATTACTGTCCTCCCACAAACACTAGCATAGGGACCGAAAAAAGTGGGTGCCTGAAGATAGTAACGCCTTCGAACACAGTTATAGGGTTTAAGTAATAAGGACGACATCGATATAGACGATATGTTTTCTTATATTCAAAATATTAGAAAATATTGAAAAGACCGAAAATTTGGCAGATTTAGAGACATTTGAAAATACCAAAAATATTAGAAAATCAGCTGACCTGACGTATAGGTGCCGCCAGTAGTTTGGAAAAAATTATTTTGATGAAAAGTGGCAACTTTATAAAACATATGCTTTAAGTTTCAAGACACCACGCTGTTTACTACTTTCATTTGAGCCCACAAAAGTAAACAATCACAGTGAATTTGTAAACCTGAAAAAAATTAGTCAACGTTATGTAGTTCCATATTTCCATTTGAAAGCTCTCAGTCCACCCAACATTAAAGCCGAGCTAGATTCCACTCTGTGGGAGTCTGCTCCCTCCTTTGAAACTGTAAAACATTGGGTAGCAGAGTTTAAACGAGGCCGTACGAGCTACGACGAATACCGTAGTGGTTGACCAATTACGGTGTCCGCGCCAGAAACGATTAGGAAAATCCACAAATTGGTATTGGATAATCGTTGGCTGAAGGTGCGTGGGAAAGCTGAAATGATAGGCATTTCAAAAAGTGCTATACATGGTATATTGAACGAAGGTTTGAAGATGAGAAGGCTGTGCGCAAGGTGGAAGCCGCGCTTGCTTTCAATAGAGCACAAGCAGAGTGTCGTGAATATGTTTCAGTAGAGTGTTTGGCGATGTTTCACCGCAATAAAGCCGAATTTTCGCATCGATTTATAACCGCGGATAAGACTTGGTTCCACCACTTCACACCTGAGACAAAGGAATAGTAAAAGCAGTGGACTGGGATGAGAGAGTCGTGTCCAAAGAAGTCGAAGACGGTTCCATCTGCAAACAAGGTTATGGTGGATATGTTGTTTAGGATGTGCATAGGATTATTTCTATTAACTATCTTCAGAAAGGAACAACCATCAACGGCGATTTAATGCTATTTTATTGCAACGTTTAGATGACAAAATTATGGAAAAAAGACCGCATTTGGCGAAAAAGTTCATAGTTCACATATTCACTACTTCGATGGCCAAAATTAATTAATTAAAATTTGAATTGTTTCGTCACGCACCTTATTCGGGAAGTTTAGCTCCCTCGTACTATTTTCTATTTCCAAGCTTGAAAAATTGGCTCGGTGGTAAAAGATATCGTAATAATGAAGAGGTGGGGTCTGCAGTTGATGGATATTTTAAGGAGTTTGACAGTTCTTACTATAAACAGTCTATAGAAGCTATTGAATATCGCGAGAAAAAGTGTGTCATGCTAAAAAGAGATTTTGTTGAAAAGTAAAAAAAATGTTTCCCAATTTTTTCTTTAGTACTTAACAGCTTTAACATTAGGATTGGATCCAACTGGCTGATACGCCACTTATTTTAAATAAAGCCATCATGAGAACACGAAAGAAAATAATGTAGTGTAACGTAAACACCTCTTTTTTTAATAAAATGGTGTAAATGGGGAATATAGAATAGAAATTATGACATTATGAGATAGAAATACATTATGAGATGGAAATTCATCGAAAAAAAAACCAGATTTGTGGCAATAAAATTATGGATTTATACTACTACTATCTTCAAGGCGATATAATAAGTCTACATTAGTAATACACATTTTGTGTTTTATTGCTTAGTTAATAAAAAAAAATCTCTTGAATCCCATGCATAAGATAAGGGAGAGCTTCTCACATTCAGTGTGCTTAGAGGCATCTTATATTATCTATCGGTCTGACAAAGCTGTCAGTTGAAGCGTTATTTATTTAACAAAATGTTTGCCATTTACGTTATGAGAAAATTTTTCGAAAAAAAAACCAGATTTATGGCAAGAAACTTTTGGATTTACACCAAGGCAACGCAGTATCCTACGACGACGTTGACGTAAGTATGTTATTTCGGAAAGAATTCATTTTGAAAGCGATATAATAAATTTGAATTAACAGTAACAACACCGTTTTTTTGGCAAAAAAAGAAAGAAAAATAACGAATTCTCTTATATTTCATGAAGGAGATATGGGAAAGCCTCTCATATTCGGTGAGCTTAGAAGCGTGCTTCTTTTAGACTCACTCAACGAGGCCTACAGTTTAACAACTTTCCCGAATATCACAGTTTGAGAAGGATTTGCCAGACTTATCGATTACTAGACTACTCGAAATGCTCATCAGACACATTGAGGTGACTGCCGCTCAAATACTTATAATAATAGGTGGCTCTATGTGGTATTTGACCCGGGATCTTGCGAACGAAAGTCGCGTGCATTAACTATTGGGCCACAGTCGGTCACCTTTATTGACCAACTACTGATTTTTTTTAATAGAATTTGTATTCACAAGTAATCGGGAAAGTCTTTAATTTATATAGAATTCTTGTGTTGTATTCAAAATATTCAAAATGTTCGAAATATTTTGCGTATTCGAACATTAGAAGTATTATATAATATCTAAAATACTCAAAATATTCAAAGATTCCTTGAATTTGCGAAATCTCTACCACATAACACTACCCTTTTGGCTAATTTTCTTTATTTTTCGCACTTCCTAGAGAGCATCCGCCCAAAAAGGAGCAGCATAGATATAATCTTATTTCTAACTAACATTTTTCATCCTCAAAGAATTTTCTTCATTGCGCACTGTAATAAATTCTCTTCAGCGAACGAGCGTTTTTTTTTTCGCTCTATGTACGTTTAATCATATTTCATGGCAATCAGATGTGTGAAAATAGTTTTTTTTTCCAAAGGAAACTTTAAGAAAACTCCATTCGTGTTGGTTTTAATAGAATACAAACAAACTCACAAATCATCATGGCCTGACTGCAAAGCAAATAAGAAGACGCATTGCAGTTAAAGTTACCCCAGGAAGAAGTAACTGCAATCTGAGAGCCTTCGTCGTGTAACAACCATCATTGTAACAGCGCAGTGAAGTTTCATAGCCATTTATCCATTTTAGCCACTTGCCAACCATTGTGGTGCATTCACATTCATATTGAATTTTCTCCGATTTCAATCGCTTCAAGTTATGGACATTTACAAATGTTCGTTTGCAATTTGCTATTGTTGACAGTTTGCCATTAGTTATTTGTTTATGTCGGAATGGAATCGAAATGAACGGAATGGATGGGATCTATTCCATAGTTAACTGGCCGGCATTTCCTTTTTTACAATGGTTTGTTTTATGTGGGGAGTGCATATTTCTGACTTGTTTCTCTCCTTATTCAAAGATGGTTTGTTTAGTATTTGTTAAGGAGAAAACAACAACCAGAAATATTTAAAACTTTAAGATATACAATGTCATGACATGCTTTGAAGTTTGTGCCGTACTTGTATTTGAGCGGATAACCTAATTATTTTTGGTGGATAATTGGAAAAAGGAAATGTGTTGCCTTACCATGACTGGTAGATAAATTTACGTTTCCAACTCGTATTACACAGATAGATAAATGGAAATGCAGTTTCAACAAATTTCTATCTTAAAAGGAGACAGATCCCGCAGACCTCAAACTAAATTAGATTGTGTGTGATAAAGTTGCTGTTGGACAGGTGGGAGAATGTGCATCATGATGGCAACCAGAAGCGTGAGGTGTCAATATCATATAGAAATGTTAGCTGAACGTGTCACAGTATGAAGTATACTTCATCAGATTACGGTAGATGGTATTAGAAAGATAAGATTTTGTAGTCAAAGAACTAAACCGACACTTTTACGATTGCTTGACTCAATGTTGCTTGAGAGCACTACAAAAATGGACACAATCAAGACGAAAAACGCCATATTTTATAGCTTTTCTTCGATAAAGGCGAAAACACAAGACAGTCTGCTGAAAATATCAATAACATTTATTTATGTAACAGCCAATAATGCGAAGTTCTGGTTTTGTCGACTCCATTACGGACATTTTGATGGCAATTGTCGAAAATGTCGGTAAAATATTGAAAACCGTCAAGGCCGATCATCATTTCAGCACTTTCTCTATTGCTCAGTAGTTAAACATTGCACAAAAGATGCTGGATACAAAAAGAAATTCGATGTATGGGAGCCACACGAGTTAACACAAGAAAAAAAATCTCATGGACCAAATTCTCTTCTGCGAATTGCTACTGAATCGCAACAAAATTAACTTATTTCTGCAATGGATGCTTACTAATGATAAAAACTAGATTATTTACGATAACATCAACTGAAAACGGTCGTGATCGAATCGCAGTGCACCAGTGCAAACCATGACTAAATTGAGATTGGTGGTCAAAAACATTCTGCTATGTGTTTGGGAGATTGTGAGAGAATCATTTCCTGTGTGCTGCTCTTATTTTTCTTCTTAGGAGGCGACTCGAATAGACATACTTGTCTATTATACGCCGCCCGTAGAAAATAATTCTAAAAGCTCCGATCTTCTGTGCTTCTCCTCCAATTCGTCACACCAAGTTTCGATAATATTTCCGTACTGGTCCTTCCAACAGAGCTTTGGTCGCCCTCTTCTGCGCCGTCCATCGAGTTCGTTGAAGAAAACTTTCCGTGCCGGAGTATTTGGGTCCATCAGCACGACATGACCCAGCCAACGCAAACGCTGTATTTTAATGCGTTTGACCACGTTGACGTCGGTATATAACTTTTCTTCTGCTAAGATCTTAATTCAAACCTTCAATATCAACAATTGTACCGTCTAAAAGATACAATCGCCCCGAAGCTTTGGCCAATCGGAGAGGAATTGTGTTCTGTCAGGACAATGTCAAGCCACACACGTCAATTGTGACTCGTCAGGAGCTCCGGGATCTTAGTTGGGAGATTCTTATGCATCCAACTAATACAGTCCGGACCTGGCACAAACAGATTATGATCTATTCCTGTTAAGGGTGAATGATTTTTCTGGTGAAAACGTCGCGTCAAGGAAAGCTTTTGAAAATCGACTGTAGCAGTGTAATGCCGATTTTGGTTTCAAAACCGGCGGTCTGGCAAGGCTGTCAGCTGTTAAATACCTTTTATCTGAAGGGTTATTTATTTAGTGAAAGATGCGACATTTACGAATATGGATCGTTCAACAACCGAGAAACTCATAAAAATAATTAAAACGCGTATAAACAAAAGGGGTGATTCAAACGAGATTTAACACAACCGATTTTACTTTATTGCATAAGAAGTTTTTAGAAAGCGTAATTTCACGTTTTTGCGACGTCAATTGGCCACCAAGGTCATGCGATTTGACGCCGTTAGACTTTTTTTATAGGGCTCTGCCAAAGACCGTGTTTACGCGGATAATCCCCAAACGCACGAAATGTGCGAAAAAGTGGTCGAAAACTGACTAAAAAAGATCCACTACTACAATCAATCCAGAGGCGGTCTAATAAACGACATTATATTCCATAATACCAATGTCCAAGCATTATAATAAAATAAAAATTTCATCGAAACCAAAGCTTTATGTGTGTTTTATTTAACTTTACTTTTAAAACCGAAAAATGGATAACCCTGTATGAGAGAGGCTGAATGGAATTACTTTTAAAATGGCAACAAGTTAACGAACAGCACGGTGTATATTTGATCTACACTGTATCATACTAACTGAGCTAAATAAGTCAAAGTCAATGTTAAATATACTGCAAACATAAAATGGTCTAATACCCATATTGCTGGTTGATGTGCCTAGCATTCTCCTCAGTCGAAAATAGTTCAAGCATTATGCAAAGACTGGCGCAGCACTCACAAAACTAAAATTCAGGCGACAATGGTCATCAAGAACGGTAGCAAACGTTGAGAGTATTAATCGGTTTGTGCTTTAAATGTGCACAGATCATCGTTGCCAAAGACATAAAACTCAAATTCTGCAGTAACTAATTGGTACACAAATTAATCCCCCGGGATGTCAGTCAGTGGGTTAACTTCGTAAACCAGGCAATTAAACGCTTTTCAAAGTTTATCGGCGTCTTGTTTTCCGATGAAGTTCGTTTTCATCTCAGTGGATACGTAAACGAGCAGATCTGTCGCAATCGTAGTACAGTGAATCCGAAACGCAAGCGTCAGAAAACTCTTAATTCGCGTCTCTGCCGCGATATTGTGAAATTTTTCTTGGCAAACTGAAATCGCTGTAAGGATAAGGAATATGATATGCAAAACGGTGCAGATGGCTTTTACCGAACAAAGCACTGCAGGCGAAAATTTGTACAAATATAAAGAGCGTTATTTTTATTCGAAATTCTTTTTTATTTTGAGATATATTTTTTTTAAATTAAATTTTGGGACTAGTTTTCGATAACAAACTAAGCTTTAACTATCATGTAGATAATGTAGTCCGGCATTTAAATTATTCACTGTGAAGTTTTTACACTGATTTAGTGTTGCCTAGACCGATGAAGGAGAAATTGGTGCATGCCTATATCATGCCTAGTATTCTCTATTGTTTAAAGCTATATAGTAACACTAATAAACAAAATATGAGGAAAATTCAGGTTGTGTTTAATACAGTTATGAGATATTTGTATTCACTTAGGCGTCATGTACATATAACACCGTATATTAAGCGTTTCTTGAGCTGTAGTTTTAAAAATTATATCGATTTGATTTGTTGTTCTATAAAGTTGTTCGACTATTCTACACTACATTCCACTGTTAATAAACAGCTTTTTATTCCTAAAATAAGTAAGTAGTAAGAGCACGAATTTACAATTTACTACCAAGCCATTTAAAGTGTTTCAAATTATGTCCTAATTCTTACAAAAGGCACATTCTACAACACTTTTAGACTTTACTATAAAATTTTGTTTTTAATTAAATTGTGAGCTGCCTTTATTTACATATCGATTATCTTATATTTCCAGATTATATACCGACTAACTTCTTACTTCTGAATTAGTCTTTTTTCATACTTTTTTTGTCTTTAATAATCATACCTTCTTCATAAATTTCTTCTTTATAAATTTTATATTTAATTTTTATTACGTGCTTTTTTAAACTTATAATATTGAGCAGATTAAATTTAATAGGTGAATTGTTGCCATATTGTAATTTACTTATAATTGGCCGGATGGTTTTAAATTACAAGCCAAAAGATAAATAAATAAATTATTACTCTTAAACATGCTGATGTTTTAAAGTGTATGTGCCGTATTCAAAAGCAAAAACTAATTTGAAATGCACAATTAATTAACAAACAAGCTTACTTTGGGATTACAGATTTGTTAATGCGGGGGGTTGATCGGACAGTGTTTTTATTACATGTTAAAGAGAATGAGAAAAACGGGGGGTTAGAGAGTGTATAAATCGAATGACTTCAATTTATTGGCAAGGTTTTACCTTTTATTTCTGGGGTTTACAAAATGGAGTTTCTTTACTAAGCAGGGACCTTAAACGTTCAAATAAGTAGTTGATGTATCGAAAGGAAAATGAGTACTGATGCTTGGGCGAGAGTTAGAAGACCGCTTTATTACACTGCTAGAATGGTGGAGTGAAAGCTCTTTTCTAACCGTGCTGGGCGTGTCTTTAAAAATTGAAACTTACAACTATCAGAGCAAGGAAAACTTGTGCACGTAAACAAGATTTATGTAAAGATTGAGTGCACCTTATAAAAATTGCATATTTTTCATATCGTATTTTTGGGCCATTTTTCCATTTTAAAATAATGCCTAATTTATTTTAAAATAAATAATTTTAAAATAACACCTTATAAATATTGCCTATTTTTCATATTGTATCTTTGGCCCATTTTTCATTCTAAAATAATGCCTAATTTATTTTAAAATAAATAATTTTAAAGTAATTTTGAAATAATTTTAAAATAATATCTTATAAAAATTGCCTATTTTTCATATCGTATTTTTGGGCCATTTTTTCATTTTAAAATATTGCCTAATTTATTTTATAATAAATAATTTTAAAATAATTTTGAAATAATCTCAAAATAATACCTTATAAAAATTGCCTATTTTTCATATCGTATTTTTGGCCCATTTTTCATTTTAAAATAATGCCTAATTTATTTTAAAATAAATAATTTTAATTTTAATTTTTCATTTTTAGATAATGCCAAAAAGATGTGTAATGAAAAATAGCCCAAAAATTAAAGAAAGTTAAACTATAACTATGGATGAATTTTTTATATGAAATTTCAATCAATTCGTATGAAAGTTTTATGAAAAATTTTTCACAAAATTGGCGTATTTTTTTGCGCGATTTTCATATCCCTAGGGGTGAATATACTGGTTTGTCCCTCACTTATACGTTTTCGCTAATGTCCACATGCCGCAAGTAAAATTATAGCACATTTAGTGATTTAACCTAACTGAAGTCACATAATTTTTCCAAGTATATGACCTGTCGTTCGATTATACTTTAGAAGTTGTCACTATTTTTCGGTGGAATTCTTTAAACATAACATTTTCATTATCTATATAAAGGAGACAGTAATGTAATTACGAAAATAATACTTTCTATTTTCTGTAGCTGCTTAATGACTTTCAATTCACAAATCCCCATTTCCCAACACCGTCGACCCATCATTTATAGATTTTCAAAATAAAAATACCATCAATTTCCCGACATTTGCTAATAGGTAATCTCCCACATTTGTGCGTCTGTGTGTCGTCTTCCGCATAATTCATTCTTCTGGTTTCTTTGTTAATCTTCAGGCACAAATTCTGTCTATAAAATTACAAAGTGATAATGTGAAGAGTTTGCGAGATAGACCTCAATTTTGTTGCTACATCAGAAATGCAACCAATGTGGGAACTCAAAGATTGTCTCCTTCATGCGCTGCGTACGGCTGGCTCTATTGACAGTTGAAATTGAAAATGAACAGAGTGAAATTAAGGCGAATATCACACAAAAAGCACACATGAACAAATACATATTGTAACATTTCGCACCAGAGTTTAACACGCAATCGCGTGACACATTTGACTCTTGATATCTGAGGAGCAGCAACAGAGTACTCGACATTCAACACTTCTTTGAAGTCGTCATTGCCATCATCAAATGAAGTGAAATTCGATTTTTTTCATTTCTTCACCGGTACGCATTAATAAGCGTAAACTAAAGCGTGTTAGGATTAATTAAAAACGCAACAAAATTGAGTCGGCTCAAGTAAAAGGTACACGAACGAATGGAGAGCCCAAATCATCTGAAATGAAAATGATTAAAACAAATATGCGTGCACTCATAACATGCATCGTATCGTACGATACAAGAGACACAAGGACGGCTATAGATGGACGATAAGTAGTTATCAAAAAATGCCTGGAGGGGTTCATAGAAATAACGACACACGTTAAATGAACCATTCCAACAGATAGTTGTAACATTTCTACATTTCTTTCAATCATGCAATGTAGCGATAACTGTTCACCTATGGCCATCACAAAAATTGAAAGTTTTGCTGAAATGAGATCACAGACCGATAAACTCAATTTATTCAATACAATATGAGGGCTGTATGAAAATACCAACACCGTAACTATAACTATTGTCACAATTCTCGAAGATGCTAACACGGCCATAGTTCTTGACATTAATTCTGTTAATTTAAAGCCTGCTTCCATAATGCATTCAAAATGGTAGATGATCGAATCGTCTGTGAACGAAATCTTTGTTAACTGGGTTTTTTTATGAAATGTATGAAAATTTTTCTTGAACTAACACAGTTTTCAAAAAACAAATATATCATTATGTTTTATACAATATAAATTCATATTATATATGCAATATAAACTCAATTTCTTTAAAAATGCATCCGATGGACACCTGCATAGACAAGAACTTACGATAATTGAATTGTATTTGACTTGCGCTCTTCTTCGTTGAGAACATTTTTGAACCGGTGGGCAAAACTTCCTTATTGTTTTGTAAAGTTATTGACTCTTAAGATAGCGATGATGTTCGAGAAAGCACAAATAGCTAAGGACACTTAAGATGCCGGCATTTTGAAGAATACAAAAATAGCAATCCATCCTGACAGCTGTGTCAATATAATCAATATAAGGGCAATCATGAAACTAGCCGGCCTAACAAAGAAGACACAAAAAAGTTGGAAAAATTTTTCTCTATTTTTCAACATAATCTCCTTTTAGTTCGATACACTTTTTCATTGATCTTCTTTAGCTTCTTCACCCTGTTTATAATAAGAACAGTCAAACTCCTTAATACAGCCATCAACCGCAGACTCCACCATTTCGTTGTTAGCAAATTTTTTACCACCGAGCCAGTTTTTCAACTTTGGAAATATAAAATAGTCCG
This sequence comes from Philornis downsi, assembly GCA_019455685.1. Lineage (NCBI taxonomy): Eukaryota > Metazoa > Arthropoda > Insecta > Diptera > Muscidae > Philornis > Philornis downsi. The sequence goes on from JAHXMU010000127.1 coordinate 1,706,622, forward strand.
CGGAAGCTAAATCTGGCGAATAAGGTGTGTGATGAAGCACTTCAAACTTTAATTCATTAATTTTGGCCATCGCAATAGCGGATGAGTGAACTGAAGCATTGTCTTGCCTTTATGAAACAACGCTCTCTTTTTCGCGAAATGCGGCCTCTTTCCATAATTGCATCACCTAAGCGCTGCAATAAATTAACATAATATTTGACGTTGATGGATTTTCTTTTCTGGAAATAATCAATAAAAATAACCCCATGCACATCCCAAAAAAACAGATGTCATGGCCTTGCCGCAGATGGAACCGTCTTCGACATCTTTGGCCACTATGCTTCCATTCCAGTCCACTGTTTTGACTGTTCCTTTGTCTCAGGTGTGAAGTCCACTGCTTTGACTGTTCCTTTGCCTCAGCTGTGAAGTCCACTGCTTCGACTGTTCCTTTCCCTCAGGCGGGAAGTGGTGAACCCATAGGTCCTCCATGGTTATAAATCGATGCAAAAATTAGGCTTTACTGCGGTGAAACATCGTCAAACGCTCTATTGAAACATCTTCACGACACTCTCCTTTCGCTCTATTGAAAGCAAGTGCGGCACCCATCTTGCGCACAGATTTCCCATTTTCTAATTTTGAACCGCACACGTACATTCTATTAGCAATAATAAATAATATTAATAAATAAAAAAATAATAACAACTAAGAATTAAAAACATATTACATTGAATCGCATTGACTATAAATTCCAAAACGAATAATATTTTGTTTTTTTCAACTTAACTGCATGTTTATGGTAAACCTAGTCAATAAAATATAAGCTGTTTAAAAAGAAAACTTACTGGAATTACAAAAACGAATAGAAATAGTTGTTCGTTTGGTTTTCGAACGAATTCAGTGATTCGTTTTTGAAAACAAGCTGTTAAACGTAGATTTATTATCAATTCCGCAACAGTCTCGTCTAATACAATATTTGTTAATTTTAGCGTTGTTATGTTTAAATGTTATGAAGTGTGAATCATACGAAGAAATCGGTGCGTTGATTAGTAAAAATGTGTGATATTCTGTTACAGAAATGTATGGATGGTATATGAATCTATGAAAATTTTTGTGGTTCTGCGGAAACCGGGAGAAAGGCATAAAATTCATCAAAAAGGCATAAAATTCAAAAATTCCTATAGCTTGAAAACGAAAAATCCAATTGAGAAAATGATCAAATTTTCGCCATAATGGGAGCTGTTAGCTGTCCCCAAAATTAGAAAATCGCTTAAATACAAAAATGTCTACGAGTATAGCTTGGAAAAATAAGTATTTTAGCTCCACCGTAATGCCCCCCCTTAACCAATTGGTTTTAATATTATACAAATTTTTTAAGATCGTCAATATCTATAAATCAATCTATAAATACAAAATGACGAATATCTCGAGAACAAAGCTCAATATCATGAAAATGATCAGAATTCTTATATTTTGGCTGCAAATGACTGCATTTCGTGAATTGCTCTCAACAGAATACCATAAAACAAAGGATTATTAGTATGCAAAAATGTCTTTAGTTCCAAAAACGTGTAGTTTAATTGGCATGCTAGGGGCTAGGAGAAATTGATACTCATTATATGGTTATCGATTAAAAAAATCGCTAAATACAATACAATACATATGTATATGTATATGGTTAAAAACCATAAAATCCTAAGCCGAAAATATTTTAATTTTTACTACAATTGAACACATTTAGCCAATTAATTCTAACATATTACCAAACTTCAAAAATCACTAAAAAGCGCGCATGTCAATATCTCGAACACCTAACGTTCTATCCTATGAAAATAACCAAAAAATGTTTGAAATTCTGACAGATATAGAATAAGCGGTACCCATTGTATTGATTAAATAGATATTCAAAATGTTGCCTAATAAAAATAACTGCTGAAGAACTGCCTTTATAAGGAGTGCTTTGACCAATTGCCTTTAACAAAGCACCAATTTCTTTAATCGCGAAAATTGAAAAATCGCTAAAACGAAACGTGCCTATTACAAGAAACCGGAACGTCCAGCTGTCAAAGAAACTAAATTTTCAGACTACCATTGGCTTTTGGAAAAGTCAACTAATATATTTAGTCAAAAAACTACCAGGAATTGGACTATAAACCGCAAAATATTTATTATTCCTTTAAACTTATTGTAGCGCCTTCAAGCACTTATGTTAACAAGACATTTCTGCTAGTGAATATCCAATCATCGTAACATTTTTCAAAAGCATTTTCCGGAAAAAATTTCAGTACTGGCTGCAAAATTTGTTTTGGTCTTCTATCGAATGGAAACCTGCACCACGAAGTGTTAATTTAGCTTTTAGAAAGAGAAAAAAGTGTGTTGGAGCCATATTATGTGAATAATTAGGTTGATTGATGACATTTGTCAAATTTTTGGAAATTCGTTTGCAATCAAAGCTTTGTGAGATGGCAAGCTTTCGTAGTGGCAAATTCAAATGTTTTCTTTTTGGAAGTTTGTCCTTTTTCGGGAAATTTACTTTCGCAAATGCCACATTACGGTCAGATAGTATCCTTTATTAAATATTTAACTGTCTGAACGACGTGAGAAATAGAAAATTCAGCACTGACTCTGACTCTGAGCGGTACAGCGCATTCAAAAGCGATAGAGTATAAGATTTGCATCGCTTTGGTCCATTAACGTCTTCGTCTGGGGTTAACATCAATAATGTAAAGGAAATAGCGACGAAATATCATCATGTATATTTCTCACATATGAGCGGTACAGTGCATTCGAAAGCGACAAAGTTATGATAGAAGATTTGCCTCGCTTTGGTCCATTAAATTCTTCGTCTGGAATTAGCGTCAATAATGTGAAGGAAATAGCGACAAAATATCATCATCTATATTTCTCACATATGCATAAGCGGTACAGTGCATTCGAAAGCGACAGAGCGACAAATTAACGTCTTCGTCTGGAGTTAACGTAATAATGTGAAGGAAATGGCGACGAAATATCATCATCTATATTTCTCATATATGAGCGGTACAGTGCATTCGAAAGCGACAGAGTTATGGTAGAAAATTTGCCTCGCTTTGTTCCATCAACGTTTTCGTCCGGAGTTAGCATCAATAATGTGAAGGAGATAGTCTTCCTTTATTGATATTTGGTCGCTATTTCCTTTACATTATTTATGTTAACTCCAGAAGAAGACGTTAATGGACCAAAGCGGGGGGAATCTTCTATCATAACTCTACCGCTTTCGAATGCACTGTACCGCTCAAATGCTGGTGCTTCAAACACGATCGATACACCTTAAGCATTCTATACTACATCAATATGTTTGGCATACGAAATTCCATTTGCTATAGAAAATGTGATATTCATTATTTTTACCAGATGGTAAAAATCGCAAAACGTACTTGTGATGAACTGACAATATTGAGCACTATAACAAACCTAAATGACAGATCGCTACTAAATTCAATGCCAGTATAGGGGACAGTTGTGTCAATTTAGTGGCGGAAAGAATTTTGAAAATCTTCTTAAATGGGCTTTTTTATATCTTCACCCAAATGAATGAAGGTATACAAGTATATCATTTAGTACGGCCAAATATATAACATTTAGAAGGAAACATTTAAGTATCTTTTGATCACGTGCTTTTTACGACTTTTTAATTGAGCAAATGAGCGATGTCCGTTTGGCTGACAGGTTGGTGAACACGACAAATCTTTATGAAACTTTTCAAAACTTCACACGTCGTAATATTTTGTCGAATAGTTTATCATATATGAACCCACTGTTTCCACCTGCCATACAAATTGACCAATTGTTCGAAATTCAGTTTTCTTGCAGTAGCTCCTGGGCTGCAGTAAATTACAATGTTGTCCACTGTAGCGTCTTACAATTCTCGACAGATTTTGGAAAAACCAATCGATAAACCACGACCCTTCTGGTACTTTCAACACAAAAGACCGGCCTTGCTTAAATACAACAGTTGAATATTTTATTTTCTGTAGTTGACACAAAAAGGTTCTGTTTCCATCGTTGAAATCCGCTTTTGTTGCTTTATTTTCATTCATATCCTTCTCAAATATGCTACTGTGCACAAGCTTTTGGTAGTTAAATACGTAATGAGTGGCGCCCGTCAAGTTGATTTGTACAGATGTAAATAAAACAAAAGTCCTCGTATTTTATGAATGGAACATGGGAGATCTTCTCACATTCACGTGTTTAGATCTACTGCTTAAGAAAGACTCCGAACATTAGTTTGAAAAGCTTTTTGTAAACTTGGAGACTTTTTCGTTCGACACACCGACTAGACCGCCGCTAAAGTGTTTGTGATGATAGTCACGTGTTCTAACCATATTGCCACGACCAGTGTAAGAAACAGAAAGAAACTTGTCAATTTTTATCATATCATATCAATATCCTCTCTGTCCTATATACATGAGTAACTTTCATTCAACCCTCGTCTATTGAGTTTATAGATTTCCTTGCCAGCTCGCTTATTTATAGTGAATGGCTGTAACTTTTCAGGGTGTGGACATAGCGGCTTGTTGTTCATTTCTGCGTTTTCTATCAGAAAGTAATTAACAAATTGTCCCCCCTCAGTTTTAGTCTGCACCTTAAAAAATGTTACCAAATAAGCCATCGTCTAACATAACCATCGTGTCTGGATTGTCTGTCTGAGCTGCATGTAGATGACATGATGACTGACAAAGATTGACAGGGCGCGTGTCTCTTTCAGCCGGTAGAGCTGGAGGTTAAATTTAACGATACATAAAACTGAAAATATGATAAGTGAATGCCCACAAAACAATATACGATGAGTTTAGATATGGGAGAGATGTTGTAATAAAAAAATTTTAGTCTATCAATTACACTCGACAGGTATAGAAAATGTTGGTAGGAGAGCATTGTGGATGAATAAAATTATTAATTTTCCACTGTTTTGCGGTATTGAGAGAGTTTTTAAACCAGGGACAAAATGTTTCGTAAATTCGTAAGTGTTTTCCGAGGATGACGACTTACGTGAGCGGTCCCAAAACTAGCCGACCTGGCGTATAGACGGTGCCAATATTTTGAAAAACTTCATTTTGGTGAAAAGTGGCAACCTTATAAAACATATGTTTTAAGTTTCAAGACTCCACGTTGTTTAGTATTTTTATTTGAGTCATTAAAGTAAATGACTTCAGTGATTTTGTAAACATGGAAAAAATTGGTTACCATTATTATTATTTTCACTTGAAAGGTCTCAGTCCAACCAATGTTAAACCCGACCTAGATTTCACTTTGGGGTATTCTGCTCCTTCAATACTAAAGCCGAACTAGATTCTACTCTGGAGAAGTCCGATCTTTTGTTTACGACTGTAAAATATAGAGTAGCAGAGTTTAAACGCGGCCGTACGAGCTGCCACGACGAACACCGTAGTGATCGGCCAATCGAGGTATCCACGTCAGACACGGTTAAGGAAATCCACAACATGGTATTGGTTAATCGTCGACTGAAGGTGCGTGAGCTAGCTGAAATGATAGGCATTTCAAAAAGTGTTATGCATCGCGTATTGACCGAAGATTTGAAGATGGGAACGTTGGGCGAAATATGGGTGCCGCGCTTGCTTTCAATAGAGCAAAAACAGCATCGTGAAGATGTTTCAGTAGAGTGTTTGGGAATGCTTCACTGAAATGAAGCCAAATCTTTGCATTGATTTGTAATCATGGATGGGAAATGGCTTCACTACTTTTTACCTGAAGCAAAGGAACAGTCAAAGCAGTGGACTGGAATGGAAGAATCGTGTGCAAAGAAAGCGAAGACAGTTTCATCTACAGGTAAGGACATGGCGTCTGTTTTTTTTTTTTTTTTTTTTTTTTTGGATACGCATGGGATAAGTTTTATTGATTATCTTCTGAAAGGAAAAACCATCAGCGACGAATATTATGCAAATTTATTGCAGCGTTTAGGTGCTGAAATTATGGAAAAAAGGCCACATTTGGCGAAAAACAAAGTGTTGCTTTATCAAAACAATGTTGCAGTTACCATATCCACTATTGCGGTAGACAAAATAATGAATTAAAGTTCGAATTGCTTCATCAGGCACCTCGGACAATGATAGCTGGCTGTATGCGAGTTGGACCCACGATCAGGCGAACGATAGTCGGGTGTACTAATCATAACGACCGTGTATTAATTCAGAGCACTTGTGGATAAGAACCTAGCAATGTACCGCACTCATTGGGGCATTCCGCACACATTTGTTACATCAATGCTAAAGGACGTTGGGTGAAGGAATGTGTGAAGCTGACTAAAGTTGCTGTTCTTATTTCGCCAAATATGTTATAGAAACTGATAACAAAAAGTCAATTTAAATTGTGACAAAACGGCACTGAAATGATTAAGGGTTCTAAAAATTCTAGAAAAACACACAGAAATCCAGCCAAAAAAAATCCATAATTAATGAATTAAAGTTCGAGTTGCTTTATCACGTAACTTATTCGTCAGGTTTAGTTCCCTCTGACTTTTTTGCTTTTTCCAAACTTGAAAAAATGGCTGGGTGGTAAAAGATTTGCCAACAATTAAGGGGTGGAGTCTGCGGTTGATGACTATGTTAAGGAGTTTGACAGTTCTTACTTTAAACAGGATATATACGCTATTGAATTGGTATTGGTGAATATCGCTGGAAAAGATGTATCAAGCTAAAAAGAGATAATGTTAAAAAATAAAGAAATTTTTTCTCGCATTTGCGAAAAAGTACACAGTTCACATATTCACTACTTCGATGGCCAAAATTATTGAATTATAGTTCGAATTCTTCATAACACACCTCGTTGGACAGATTTAGCAACTTCGTACTATTTTCTATTCCCAAACTTAAAAAAATGGGTAAAAGATTTTCCAACAATGTGGTTGATGGCTGTTTTAAGGAGTTTGGCAGGTCTTGCTATAAACTGGGTATAGAGGCTATTGAATATTGCTGGGAAAATGTATCGGGCTAACAGAAGATTATATTGAGAAATAAAGAAAAATTTCCCAACTTTTTTGTGTGTTCTGTGTTAAGTCGGCTGATTTCGGATTCGCCCTCACAGTGACTGATTCCCTGTCAATCTCACCAAACACACAACAAAATCTTCCTAATTGCCAATCCCGGTTCAGCCACCGTTTGCGCCGGCTCACTGTGATTCGACATCGACCGTTTTTGCTTGATGTTGTCGTAAGTGATCCAATTTTTATCATCAGTCACTACCCGCTTCAGAAAAGGATCGATTTTGTTCAGATTTAGCAGCTATTCGCGATAAGAAATTCGGTCCATGAGATTTTCTCGCTTTAGTACATGTGGCACCCATACATCAAGTATGGTTGTTCGAATGATTCCTAATGGTTTTTCGTGCAATATTTAGCCCCTGGGCAATCGAAACATTGCTAACAGACTTGACGATTTCCCTCATTTTAACGGTATTTTCTATAACTGTCCTCCCAGTGTGCGGTGCATCTTTGTTATCAAAATTACCGGAATGGAACCGACGAAACCAAAATTGCTGCGATTGACAGTTACAGTATCTGGAGCATAAACGCTATCCACATTTTTAATCGCCTGGTTTGCGTCTTTGTTTTTTTTTTCGAAGAAAAACTATAAAACATAGAATATTTTTCTTTTAGACATTTTGATGTCCTTTGGTGTATTTTGGGCAGGCGATCAAACTACACTGAGTCAGGCAATCATAAAACTATCAAAGTAATTTTTTGTACGTACGAAATCGTAACCTTCTAGCGCCTTCTAGCGTAACCCGATCGCAGTTATACAGATTACTAAAGCCATTTATTGAGGGAGATAATGGATTTATTTTTACTATGCTTTATATTAACCCGTAAACGAAGCATATTCTCGAGTTTAATCATTTATATGACAAACTATATTAGCTTTAGTTTCACTTTATCCTTCATTTAAGTCATTTGCCTTTAATAAAATCAATTGCAAACACAAAAGCAGTGACAAAAATTAAATATGGAAATATAACCGCAAAAAAAACTATACAGAAATTGATTCCCTTTACAAAAACAAACTGTTAAGTCTTCCTTATTCCACCACAATCTCTGAACCAATCTACATATCGTTGTTACCCAGACCGACCGACCGACCGTTCATCTGGATGACTGACTTATGCGACAATCTGTGTCTGACATACTTGGTGACATTATGCGATTGTTTGGTGCTGTGAAACAGCAGACAGACAACAGATGTACCCGTTGAATAGGCCGGTGGGTGAGCCGGCCGATGAACAAATGCTGATATTGATGCCGCCGCACTTACAAATCGTTCAACGGCTGAGTGAGTGGCGGCCAGCCGCACCTTTAACATTTTCGGATGCTGTTGTTGTTGCTGATGATGATTCTGATGTCTTTGATTTACTGTTTCTTTTGTAGTAAAACATTTTGTTTTTGCAAATTAAATTAATAAAATTTTAATCAAGTCTTAATTGAAAATATGTTGATTTACATGCTCTGTTGGTGGCTGTTTGACTTTGTAATGCAACGCACACTTGCAGCATGAGTGGATGCTGCTCATAATCAGAGACTCCACTATAGTTGTCGATATTTACTGGAAAATATTGCAGAGTGGTTGTTGTTTGCGCGCTGGTCTCATATTGCAACGTATCAGAGTCTATGGCTGTCTGTCCTGTCGTTCACTCGCATCCATCGACACACATAAGACTTCCATCATATCTCGATGCCTGACAGAGTTGCCTGGCTCGGCAGGCAAGTCTCTTTCTCCGTCTCCATCCCCCCCCTCTCCCACTCGAGACGTTTTTAATGTCAGACAGTAATAAATATGTTGTAAGACATAAATCATTAAGCAAAGGTGTTCAAGAGGAAAATATTCATTAAATATCTGAATTTGTTGCATGCTGCATCACAAGTTGCTGTTGCTGTCATTCATCTCTGTTTGTTGCTGGTTTCCCTGTCAAGTCTGAAAGTTTTACCATCCGTTGCTGTAGTCAGTTGCCGTCTGTCCGTACATGCATAAATTTTATGGATTTTTATTAAAAATTAATTTGTTAAGGTTACAAATTTATTCAATTTTGAAGAGGTAAAAACAAAGAATATTAATTGCATGAAAAATGCAAGAAAAGGCAAAAACTTTCAGCCAAGTGTTTGATGCATGAAATTTGGAAGTGAAGCAAAGAAATTTTGAAGAGACAAGAGGGTCATGGCGAAAAAACTGAAGTACAGTTATGGTATAGAAATCTACTAAACATTTTCAAGAGCAAAAATCCATATCACAATCATTCACAATCATGCAGAAACGTTTGAACAACGAATTGCTAAGAATTTCACCAAATCGAGCACAAGACAGTAAAACTAAAGCATAACAAAGTAAACTTCTCAAATATTCAACATTTTTCCAAATATTCTCAGATTTGAAGAATATAAATAATTAATATAGTAAAAATATTAAAATAATACGAAATTTGTTTGTGTATTAGAACTTTTAAACTGAAGGCCTGACAACTACAGACATTTCGGTCAAGTGAATTGACTTACATATACGAGCATCTTTATGCCTTATCCTTTTGCACTGGTGCTGAGCGCCAAAAGGATGTGATCATCCGGTCTATTTTTTACCAAGCAACACAATGCAATTATTCGAAATATTCATCAAACACACAGAGGTGACTGCTACTCAAATAATAATAGGTGGGGGAGTGAACCCGGTTGCTCACTGATAGTACAGCCCTACAAAAATTGACTGTTTTTCATGTTGCATTTTTGGGTCATTTTTAATTTTGAAAACCCGCCCATAAACAGGTGATGGTTATGAAAAATAGCCCACAAAACATAGAAAGGGGACTCATAATTATGAGTTAATTGAGGGGCAACATAATCCGAAAGACATGTTTTACAAATCTAATAAATAGATGAATATATTAAACAGATGAATTATATTATCGGAAAATTTGAAAATTTTGTAAATATTAGAGATATTAAAGATATTAAAGAAATTAGGAATGCCAACAAAATTATTACGAAATCTGTTTTGCGTGAGAGATGGCAGAAGTCTGAACTCAGAATATATGAAAAATAGACCAAAATTTTTCAGCTTTTTGGAGAAAAGGTGTCACTACCATTTCAACAATATGGTTCAACCCATTTAGGATTTTTATTTGGAAATTTTTTCCTTTTCTAACGACAGATAAGGATATGGAGGGCAGCTTTGTGGAGAAAAGGTGTCACTACCATTTCAACTGTACGGTTCAACCCATTTAGGATGTTCAATAAGGCGTATTTTCTTTTTAAATTTTTCACCAAAAGTTCGTCGTGCGCAAAAACTTGAACTTTTGCAGACGCCAAATTGGCGAAGTTATACGTCGGGATTTGGGCCTCCAGCCGTACAAATTCTCTAAGTGCATGACCGTAGACAGGGCTGTTTATCCGTTGACTGGGTTTTGAAACATTTGGAAAAGGATCTCTATTCTGGAGATCTCACTGGAGATTTATGATAACTTGTTCGCTTTTGGCTAAAATATAAATACAGGGTGGCCTAGAATGAACGAAGTGGTGTGAATTCTTTATAACTTTTTTATTATAATTTTTTTTTCTTTTCTTTTTAGTATTTTGTAAAGAAGACTTGGAGAATTTATAATGGAGCAATACACAACTGAACAACGTGCCCAAATCGTTGAAATTTACTTTGTAAATCAACGGTCCATTGTGTTGACTCAGTGTGCATACCGTCGTCAATTTAATGTGCGGGTTGCACCCTCTCAGTCAACAATAAACCGTCTTGTTGCAAATTTTCGAGAACAAGGAGCAGTAAGGAACCTTCCTGGTGCTGGCAGACGACGAACGGTGCACAGGGATGACAATATTCAAGTGGTACAGGAGAGTATTCAGGAGGATCCACAAACATCAACCAGGAGACGTTCGACACAACTTGGCATCTCAAGAGGGTCGCTTCAGCGAATTTTGCATAGCATAAGAATGTTTCCATACAAAATTCAAATTGTCCAAGAATTGAAACCGACAGATTACCAGCAACGACTTGACTATGCAATTTATTTCCAGCAAAAATCACAAGAGAATCCTAATTTTATTCATAACTTAGTTATGAGTGACGAAGCCCATTTCCAATTAAATGGGTTCGTTAACAAGCAAAACTGTAGGATATGGGCTACGGAAAACCCGAGAGTACTTCATCAACGACAATTACACCCAGTTAAGTGTACTGTTTGGTGCGGTGTTTCTTCAGAAAGGATCATTGGCCCATATTTTTTTGAAAATGAACGAGGTGTTGCCATTTCCATCAATGCTGATCGATATCGGGCCATGTTGGAAAATTTTGTAAGGCCAGCCGTGGAAAACCATCCGCGAATATGGTTCCAACAGGATGGAGCCACAGCGCACACTGCGAGGGCCACAATGGCTCTTTTACGCGACATATTTGGTGAAAGAATAATTTCGCGTACAAGCAATTTTAATTGGCCTCCGCGTTCCCCGGATTTAACCGCTCCAGACTTTTTTCTTTGGAGTTATTTAAAAGGCAAAGTTTATGTTAATAAGCCCAGGACTATTGACGAATTAAAATCCAATATCCGAGACGAAATTAACAACATAACACCGGAAATTTTGCGAAAGGTCATAGAAAATGTGTTGGAAAGAGCACATTTGTGCGAAGCAGAAAATGGCCACCACTTGCGGGATATCATTTTTAATAACTAATCTAAAAATATTCCCCATAAATTTACTGTATTTAAAAGAAAAAAATTAAAAAATATGTCTTAAATAAAAAGTTATAAGCAATTCACACCACTTCGGTCATTTTGGGCCACCCTGTATATGAATGTTGAGAATATATTGTTTCAGCAAGATGGACATTCTGAATGCCACTGTGGGAAGCCGTTGAAGGCACTCCAAAAATAATTTGGTTCATATTCAGAGTGTTTCGGTCCATTTTAACACCGGTCAGACTTATTTGGAAAATCACCTTAGTACTATATTTTGTAGATTTCCGTACTAAATTTCGCCATACTTAATCACTATTTGTATTATGTTGCATTCCTAACATATTAAAATTAAACATATTATACGAGGGCGATCCCAAAACTAGCCCTCTTGAGGTATTGTGGTTTCAAAAAAAATATTTTAATGAAAAGTGGCAACCTTATACAATAAATGTTCTAAGTCTTAAGGCTCCACCTTGTTTAGTATTTTTATTTAAGCTATCAAAAGTAAAATGAATTTGTAAACATGGAAAAAATTGGTCACCGTTATGTAATTCAATATTTCCATGTGAAAGGTTTCAGTCCAACTGATATTAAAACCGAGCTAGATTCTACTCTGGGATAGTCTGCTCCTTCGTTTACGACTTTAAAATATTGGGTAGCAGACTTTAAACGAGGCCGTACAAGCTGCCAACAGGAACACCGCAGCGGTTGACCAATTGAGAAGTCCACGCCACAAAATCCACAAAATGGTATTGGATCGTCGGTTGAAGGTACGTGAGCTAGATGAAATGATGGGCATTTCAAAAAGCAATATATGTCGTATATTGACCGAAGATATGAAGATGAAAAAGCTGTGCGCAAGATGGGTGCCGCACTTGCTTTCAATAACAGCAAAAACAGTGACGTGAAGATGTTTCAGTAGAGTGTTTGACGATGTTTCACCGCAATAACGCCCAATTTTTGCGTCTATTTATAACCATAGATGAAATATGGATCCACCACTTCACAACCGGCACAAAGGAACAGTCAAAGCAGTGGACTGGAATGGGAGCATCGAGTGCAAAGAAGTCGCAGACGGTCCCATCTGTAGGTAAAGTCATAGCGTCTGGTTTTTGGGATGTGCATGGGACTATTTTCATTGATTACCTTCAGAAAGGAAAGACCATCAATTACGAATATTATGCCAATTTACTGCAGCGTTTAGGTAATGAAATTATGGAGAAAAGGCGTAAAAGAAAGTGTTGTTTCATCAAGACAGTGGTCCAATTCGCACATCCACTATAGCGATGGCCAAAATTAATGAACTAAAGTTCAAATTGTTTCATCACGCTCTTTATTCGCCGGATTTAGCTGCCTCGGACTATTTTCTATTTCCAGACTTAAAAAAATGGCTTGTTGGTAAACGATTTGCCAACAATGAAGAGGTGGAGTCTGCTGTTGAAAACTGTAATAAGGAGTTTGACAAAAGTTATTGAAGATACTGAACACCACGGGAAAAACTGTAACGAAATAAAGAAAGTCGTTTGCGTCTTCTTTATTAGGTCGGCTGGTTTTGGAAACGCCGTCGTATATTCGAAAGGGTGTCCCAACAAGAACACAAGATTTAAATTTGGCGCCATTCGAAGTGTCATTGTTTGACATTTGAACAATTGTTATTGTTTGCTAGCAGAAGGTACGAGGTTAGTAAAAATGGAGCGCTACACATTGTGAAATTGTTTTACCAAAATTGTGAAAATTTTGCGACTACAGTTCGCAAATTGCGATCAATTTGGGGTCACAATAATGCTCCAAAAGAGTCAACTGTAAAGAGATTAATGGATAAATTTGCCAAAACTGGGTCTGTTAGTGATGTAAAGACAACAACGCGCCTTCGACCAGGTTGATCGACCGAAAATGTCGCAGTTGTACGTGATGATGTCGCTCAAACTCCATTCACCTCAATTCGACACCGAGCTCAGCAAATTGGTGTCTCCAAATCCACTATGCAGCGAATTTTGACGAAAGATTTGCATCTTCATGCATACAAAATTCAATTGACTCAGGAACTGAAGCCAACTGACCAGCCAGCCAGCCAGCCAGCTGGACAGCGAAGGGAGTTCGTTAATTGGGTATTGGAGAGACAACATGAAAATGCTGATTTTGCCTATAGAATCATCTTCAGTGACGAGACCCTTTTCCATCTTGATGGCTTCGTCAATAGGCAGAATTGTCGCATATGGGGTGAGGAAAATCCTGGAGTGATTCAGGAGAAGCAAATGCATCCTCAACGTGTCACTGTGTGAAAGCCAGGGAAACAATTCAATTCGCGTTTTGGAAATCAGAATTGGCCGCCCAGATCGTGCGATTTAACACCATTAGACTTTTTTCTTTGAGTTTTTTTGAAGTCGATGGTTTACGCGAATAAGCCGACGACGACTCAAGTCTTAAAAGAGGAAATTGGACGCTGCGTTAATGAAATACCGCAGCATTTATGCAAAACGGTCATTGAAAATTTTATTAGAAAATCGCGTGTGTGCCAGCAAAGCCGCGGCGGCCATCTGCCCGATGTGTTGTTCCATACATAACCTCATTCTGTCTACTTTACGATATAATAAAGTTTCACGATTTTTTTTTAATATCTGTGTTTTATTTAAAATTTAAATCTTGCATTCTTGTTGGGACATCCTTTACAATAGCCTGATGATTACTGATTTTTGTGTTTATGATACTTATATGATTAACAATGTGAAAGATACAGGATACCATCCGTTAAAAAGGGTGAGGCTTAGGTTGTTAATTTGGGCATAGTAACATTGAAAACACAACCTTCATACCTTCAAGAGAGTTGATGTTTTTACCCATTTAAAGTTTGACAAAAGGTTAAGGTCGTTCTGGCCCTAAAGCCTCTCTAATCATTCGCTTTAGCTTTAGATATCCGATCAAGTTTTGCATTTCCCCTTTTATAGAGGATATATCCGTTTTTAACGTCCACAAATTTGAAAATTTGCGCCAATATTTCATTACTCCATAACTATTCGTTTGTGCAAAATGTTAGTCGATTTTACTATTTCCTCAAATTCTATTGCAGCCCTTAATTTCAGTTTTCACAAAAGAATCTAAATATATTTTTTCAGAAAATGCTTGTTAATTGAAACAAATTCCCCCACATTTTTTTTATTCGACTACATTTTACTCTGTTACTAAAGATTATTCCAGCTGTTGTCTGTAAAGCGACTCTTTAAGACTCTTTTGCATTTAACACAGCATGTTTTTGCAATTATACGCTTAAATCAATTAACACTACAGCACAAACTGCATTAACATCCCTGTGGAAATTTGAGATCTTCATTAAATCTGTTCGCCACAACTGCGCACATTAAAATTAAAATGTTTTTTTCGTTTTTTTGTTTTCTTTTCTACCAACCAACTCGTGTGTGATAACGATGACTCCTTTAAAACGAAACCAAATTAGTAAAATAAACATCAATCAGAGCATGAAAGCAAAGTACGTGTACAGCTGACGAGAGCATAACTACTTTAGTATTGAAAGGACCAAAACGCCAAAGAAGAAACTCATCATAAAAAGCATAAAACGAGCATGTAATATGAACTACTGACTGACTGCCCTTCAGCTGGCAACAAAATGAATATGAGTGTGCTGTTTAACAATGCCAACAGACAGACAAACCTTTGGCCGGGCGACGTTCACATCCTCGTCCATGTCTGTATCCTCCACATTCATAGCAAGTACCTCGCATCCTCATATGGGCTATAGACTATCTCAATGTCCGCTAGAGCTGGGTTCACACTATAACGAAGCGGACATTCGTAGTATTCATTGGTCGGTTCGTAGCCTTGTCTGTTGATTTCTTCGACATCTTGTTAAAGGCCAGGCCAACGACAATGCACTCACTCAACACAACAGCAGCAACAACACTCCAGTAACACTCATCATCAGGCAATGTCCATAAAGCATTTATTCATGCATTTGCCATGCGTCGTTGCATCCATTGCATCGCCTTCGACCATACAACATGGCAGATATCACATAAGGAATTGAACGCTTTTTGTGCTATGCTGCTACTTTGGCACATAATGCAAAGATTGTGAAACGTTTCGAGAAGCAATAAATCGCATTTATGATTTTTCGCACAAAAATGCAATACATTACACGTTTCATCTCGACAGCATAAGAAAAATGAGTCAAGATTTTGAAAATAGAATAAAGAGCACTTCCACATCATAGAGTTGTGAATGCAGCACCAGCAACAGCAATTGTAAAAGCAACAGCAACTATCAGCATCTATAAACGGACAATAATACATTTCAGTTTCCGATATAGACAGAGTTCAATGTATGGCAAAATTGAATATAAGACTCTTGAAATAACGACAATCAACATTCGACAGCTTCCATGTAATCGTAAGCAGCAACAGCATAAGCAGCATCCATCAGTATCAGGTTCTACGGCAGGAGTTGCTTATTTTTCATCCATACGTTTCATTTTAACAATTGAAAGCACTTTTTTGCAATGTGTTGTTGCATTTATGACCAACAACTTAAGCATAAATCCTCCCATTGGGTCCCTTTACAAACTCATCACATTTGCAGTACTTCAGCTGACGTTGAATCTTCTTTTTGTTCAAAAATTTGTCGGTTTTAGATTCTTGACTACAGCCACATTGTGCTTCGTCATATTTTTCTTGTGTGTCAAAATTTCTCCCATTGAGTTTGTCAAGTATTCGTTGTAATGTTCACATCAATAGGCTTTATTTAAGTTTCGGAATTTTCGTATAAAATTTAAACAACTTTTGATTTGTTGTGAAAAATCGGGCTTTTTATACTTTGATTTATTTACAACTGTATCCAAAATTGCTGTATCGAAAAAAATTCGAAAATGCATAACTGAAGGAATCTGCAATTGATTTTTTACACATTAAATCGACTACTTTAATTACGGATCACCAAAGTTTGGTTGCTACCTAGCTTTCTGTTGATGCAATTGTAAGAAAAATTTGCTGTTGTTTTGCAATTGCCATGAATAAAACAAACAGTTGTGGAGAACACTTTGAGAAGACAATTTCGATATAACCAAGTGTCTTGAAACACTCTTTTCATATGCCAAAGGAGTTTGGAAAACCCTTTTTATACGGAGAAAGTTCCTGAAATCAAATTTTCATATGACGAAAAGCCCTAAAGGACATATTACATGTGCACAAAGGCATAGAACGACACTTCATTCGAAGTAGTGTCTTGAAATAGCTAAGTTTGCATATGAAAGAGTGTCACAAAAGGCGCTTTTCGTAACAAAATTGTGTTTTGGCCTTTGTTCGTATAGAAGAGGTAATCTTCTACAATGATAACATCTCTCAACCAACTCAACTTCAATAGAAAAAGTGTGTTCCGAAGCATTTTCCCAAACGACTAGTGTTTTTCATGATATTATTCTATAAGCCAAGTTTCTTCCACATCGATTCTCTTAAAGAGAACAGCCTGAGAAGAAAATTTCTATATAACCAAGTGCCTTACTTAGATTAGGCCTCTCATATGTACAAAGAAATAGGAGAGAGGAGAAATAAATTAAAAGACACCTTTCATGTTGAAAAACTGTTCTTACACAGAGATAGGTCTTGGAAAGCATATTTCATATGAAGAATAGCCTCGGAAGACA
Source organism: Philornis downsi (assembly GCA_019455685.1). Classification (NCBI taxonomy): domain Eukaryota; kingdom Metazoa; phylum Arthropoda; class Insecta; order Diptera; family Muscidae; genus Philornis; species Philornis downsi. The sequence goes on from JAHXMU010000127.1 coordinate 1,723,966, forward strand.
TACTTTATGTGCAAAAATGAATAGGAAAAACGCTTTTGATAAGAAAAAGTATCATGAAATAGATAAGAGTTATAGCAGACGCATTCCATATTGAAAATAATAATCATTTTTCTTGCAAGAGAATGTAATAAAAGTCTTTTACGACACCTTTTCCTTCACCAAATGTCATTTCAAAATGACTTATATAAAAAACAATTCCGCTTCTAAGGGATTTCTTTTTAAGAAAAGGTCCTTTATTGATATTTTTCTATACGAAAAATATCTGCAATGACACTTTCCGCATGACAAGAGTCATCTATATGTAGTCTCGCTAGTCCGAATGACAATCGGCATATCCGTCTTCACGTGAATACAGTTTTCCAAATGAAAACTGTCTCCCATAACAATTTTCCATATGAAGACTGTCTTCCATTACACTTTTTCATATGAAAAGTACTTCGAAGACGCTCTTCTATATGAAAATTTTCTGCCATGACACTTTTCTGCATGAAAATTGTCCTCCGTGGCGCTTTTATATGTGAAAAGTGTCTTCCATGGCGCTTTTCTCTATGAAAAGTGTTTTCCGTGGCATTTTTGCTGCCTTCCATGATACTTTTCTATATGAAAGGTGCTTCCGTGGCACTTTTCTGTACTAAAACTGTCTTCCGTCGTACTTTTCTATATAAAAGCCGTTTTCTTTGATACTTTTCCATATGAAAAGTGTCTTCCGTGGCACTTTTCTATATTAAAACTGCCTTCGATGATACTTTTTTATATTAACACTGTCTCCCATGATACCTTTCTATATGTAAAGTGTCTTCCAGGGCACTTTTCTATATTATAGCTGTCTTCCATGATACTTTTCTATATGAAAGGTGGCGCTTTTCTATATGAAGAGTGTCTTCCATGGCACTTTTCTGCGTGAAAAGTGTTTTTCATATCACTTTTCTATGTGAAAAGTGCTTTCCATGGCAATTTTCTATATTAAAACTGTCTTCTATGATACTTTGCTACATGAAAAGTGTCTTTTATAGCCGTATCCATATAAAAAGTGTCCTGCTAGACACTGCTCTACATTAAAACGGTTACTTTAATACTTTTCTGTGTTTCATATCACTTTTTTATATTAAGATGGTCTTCTATGATACTTTTCCATATTAAAACTGTTTCTCATGACACTTTTCTATATGAAAGCTGTCTTCCGTGGCACTTTTCTGTATTAAAACTGCCTTCGATGATACTTTTCTAAATTTGAAATTTATTAAAACTGTCTCCCATGATACCGTTCTGTATGAAAAGAGTCTTCCATGGCACTTTTCTATATGCAAGCTGTCTTCCATGATACTTTTCTATGTGAAAGGCGTCTTGCATGGCATTCTTCTGTATTAAAACTGTCTTCCACGATACTTTTCTACATTAAAACTGTCTACCACGAAACTTGTCGATATTAAAACTAGCTTGCATGGCTCTTTTCCATATAAAAAGTGTCACTTTTCCATATTAAAACGGTAGTCTATGATACTTTCTATACGAGAAGTGTCTCCCACGGTACTTTTCTATACGAAAAGCGTCATTCATGACACTTTTCCATATGAAAAAGTGTCTTCTATGGCGCTTTTCTGTATTAAAACTATCGTCCATAGTACTTTTTTATATGAAAAGTCTCTTCCATGGCACTTTCCCATATTAACACTGTCTTCCATCATACTTTTCTATATGGAATCTGCTTACTAAGTCACTGGTCCATATGAAAAGTGTTTTCCACGGCACTTTTTCTACATATAAATTGTCTAATATGGCACAAGGAAAATGTCTTCTATATCACCTTTCCAAATGTCCTCCCATGATAAGAGTCATCATAAAAAACCGATTATACAAATGTTCATAAAGGAAAAGCAAAGATATTAATATCCCGGACCTTTGATCGAAATACGCCACATCACCGATTTTCCCAAAATATATTCATATATTCGCTTGACCAAACAGCAAAATATTACACGAAGCGGACTTTAAAATTCATACAAATATTTTTTCCATATAATTATTTGCCACCCACTCATTTTGGTCATCAAAAGACAAAATTTCATTAATACTTCAAATCAAAATAAACCAAATCTTCGACCAAAACAAATATCTCGAAAATCATAATACGTCGATGATTGCTAATGATCATAATCATTCAATACATCATCCTCGTAAGATATGTGTGAGATTTGAAAATCAACACAACACAATTTAATTAAAAACGGAAATTATTAAAAATCTTGTAAGTGTGCAATGTCTGTCTGTCAATGTGTGCTCTCACACATAGCAATATCGTATGTATGGGGGGGGTAGACATACAACAAATTTAATAATAACCATTTCCTAGTTATTCTCCTAAACTCAACTAAAACACAGACAGCAGGAGGGATACACAACAGACATGTCAGCCAGACATTTAGACGCAGATTCCTGAACTCAAAAGTGTTTGGATATTAATAATTGCAAAATGCTTTGATGGTCTGGTCAAAGTGTCCAGACGAGAGGGGGTAGACAAAGACGTCGATGGTGTTGCCAATGATAGCGATTACGACGACGATGATGATGGTGGTGATGAAAGCACATGATGCGGAAGAAGAAGTATTATGGCAGAAGGATGCGGGCAACATTAAATGTTTCGACGAATGTTACATGCCAAAGCATTTTGGCATAAACAATTCAATTAAAATCAAATTAGTATGTTGTAGCTGTTGATGACGTTGCAGCAGTTGATTCTTAACTTTACATTGATGAAGAGTTTTGGGAAATATGCTTAGATGGTTCGGAAGAAAGGAATACAATTGATGTGAAGTAAAGGATTTTTTATCTTCGCCTGAAAGAATGAAGGCATATACGAATATCACTTGATAGGGCAAATGTATAAGACCCAGAAGGAAGCGTTTAAAAGGTGTCTTCCGTGGCACTTTTCTGTACTAAAACAGTCTTCTGTGATTCTTTTCATTAGTAAAATTGTCTCACATGATAATCTTCCCTATGAAAAGCGTCTTTCATGACACTTTTCTATACTAAAACAATCTTTCCTAGTACTTTTCTTTAAAGTAAAATACCAAGTACTTCTTTTTGACCAAGTGTGTATCAAGACTTTATAAGCCATATGTGGTGATGTTCAACCGTGTGGCTGCCTAGCTGGATAGCAACCGGCGCAAATATTTTGAAATATTTGTCATACCGTAGCACACTAATTGACTGCTTCTCCATAATTCAGATTACTCCCTGTTCCCTTTCAATTTGTCCACTGCCCTTTCTATTGGAATATATCGCTTTAGAGTATTTGAGAAGAACTCCCCTTCTGGTACCTGCCACACAAATTGGCCAATTCTGTTTTTCCTCTGTATTTTCTAAGTGGGACGCTATAGTAGCACATTTTTAGTCGGCTGTATTGGTTTATTATTGTAAAACTTAAGAAAAATTGACCAAATCTTTACGCGCCATTAGAGTAGGCAGAATTTGATGACGAAAAAGGTAAAACTTTCACGAAAGCTAGAAAGCTAAAAAATCCATATAAAAAGCTAACTTTTTTTAGAAAAATTGATGCAGCATAAGCTGACGTATATCAATTTTTATTGAATTTTAAAAGCAGATGAAATCTTTATGCATACTAAAAGTTCTTATGGGATAAGATTTACTTATATTTAAAATTCAATATGATTCAAGACAGACAGAAATCTAAAATCTGTTATTTTTCGACAATTTTTTTCTCTCAAACGCAGCATAACGCGTAGATAATATTTCTCATTTACAGCCTGACCTTCGAGAAAAAATTAAATGTACCCAAAACCGCAACAATCAAAGAAACCTATTAATATTACCCTGACTTTTAGACGAAAATTTGAAAGCAAAAATTTATGTTTCAAGTAAGGATTCAAACTTTTTCTACAAAAGAAAATTTCAAACAAAATAAAAATGTCTTTTTAGTATGAAAAGGTGTAATGCCTTATACAAGGGTCTGCCGTAAGTAGGGGAAAACAACATGATTGTCAAATCTTTTAAACCAAACTTTTTATAAACTGATACTCTTTTCAAGTGGCATCTATAAAAAGCTTACCTCAACGTTTAGTGTTAAATAATACTGACAAAGTGTCTGTCCTATCTAACATACCTTCAATGACTTTTACACGATTACGTTTTTGAAGGATATTCAGGCATTTCGTAACTAGCCCAGCGGCAAACGCTACTCATACCTAAATAATCATGCAAAATGGCATGAATTGATTTGTGAGACATAATTCCAGTTCCAGTTATTGTTTCCTTAATTTTTTGACTGTTAACTTTAGTTGAGGACATCGAAGCATCCCAGAACGAGGCAAAACCTCTACCACATACCGATAGCTTTTGAATGCACTGTACTTCTAATATGCACGTAGTTTTGATAAAGTCAGTTACGTCTTTTGTAAGGTTTAAGCTCACGCTAATATTCAACATTAAGGTTTGAAGGTCTTACTAACTATTAGTTAGTAAAACTTAAAATACATACACACATATATTAAAAATATAGGCTTTTTCAGATACCTGCCGCATTTTTTAAAAAAATATCTGCTTCATTTTTTAAACATGATGATGACAATGATAGCGATTACCACGATGATGGTAATGATGAAAAAACATGAGGCAAGTATAGTTAGATTTAACTACGAAATCGATAAAAAATTTTATTTTGCTAAATGATTTGGCGCGTAATGCAATCAAAAGCGGTTACTTCTAAGTTACCAGGTGGGTGAATTAGTAGATTAACCCATTCGCTGCCACACCTAAATTATATGAAGTCATTCCCATTGCCATTTATATTTTATGTGTTATTTTTTAAAAAAAGCCCTGTTATTTCCTGTTCACATATCTTATCATACATGATTATTTACAAGCAGAAAACTAAAGACGAGTATACTCGTCGTTGGCATTATGTAGGCAGAAGGATTCGATATCCTTTTTTGTATTCCTCCCACACAACAAAAGAAAAACCCAACTCGCACATGTAGAGTTTTTGCAACGAAAAGCATTCGAAAGGAGACTCGATATTACTGTCCAAGCTGTCCTGATAAACCTCCATTATGTATTGGACTTTGTTACAAATCCTATCATGAAGATAAGTGATTTAGTTGCTATAAAATTTTGTTATAAATACACGATGAAGTTAATTTCTGGGTGAAAGATCATTCTCAATAAGAAATAAAGTATTATTTTTGTAAAAATTTTATTTGTAGTATTTTTCATTTTTTTTTTTTTTATATTTATAGTATGTTTGTGGCAAAATAAAATTTTCTAATTCAAAAGCCTGCATGTTATAATATATTCAAAGAATGACGAGTATACTCGTCTTGACAGTGCGGGATACCCTGCCATGGATGAGTATACTCGTCCTTGGCAGCGAATGGGTTAAAAAATTGTTATTTGCTGGTTTTACTTAAGTGCGTTATTTCAGCAGTTTTAATGCATCTTGTCTTCCTCTGATTTTGCATTTCGATTGGGAAGACCCAATCGTTGTAATGAAATAAAAGCTTCATCGAAATCATATAACAACTTTATTCGTGTTTTATTTAGCTTCACGAAAAATCCCTAACACTATACTTTCCATTCCCTAATGTGGTTTTGCTTCGTTTTTTGCTCCCGAATCTCAAAAGCATGCATATCATTGGCCAATATTTGAGCAAACATTTCAAGACATTTTACACTAGGCTTCCGGTATAATTTAATATTTGTGGTAAAAGCTTACTTACCTTTTAACAAACGAAGATTTATATACGTGAAATAAGCTCAAGTTCCACCATCCATATTCCATATTGAATGCTCGTCGTCGTTATAGTTTATCATATTTCTTGCGAGTCACGAAATGTTCTTTATTCAAGTGGAAGCAGATCATTTTATTTTACTGTTTTCCGCATATTTTAATGTTTTACATTTTAATTGTTTGCATTTACCCCATTTACACTTTTACGAAAAGAGCTTTTCTTCATTAATGCTTCTGCATAGCAATTTTTTTACACTTTATGATTTTGTATTAAACTAATACTAACACAAATGCCAAGAAGAGCGAGGAGCTTTTGTTGTTTTTGCATATCCACATACATACTTCTTTCTATGAATACTTTGTTGGTTCTGTGTCGACGCAACTAATGCACAACAACTTAACAATGACCTCCTCCCCCCTCTTCACCTCTTTTACATAGACTATAATTGAACCACACTAACAACCGAAACGAAACAACTCAAATGTAACGCAACGCTGACTGCAACACGAATCACTATTCTTAGTTTCTCCTGCCACACATTTGTTGCGAAAGAAACACTACCCGACCACATACTTCTTTCCAGTTTTACGAGACAATTGTCAAATGTTTCCCACTAATTCCCCAATAAAATGATAATCATTGATTAAATCCTGCACTTCACTGCACTTTTGAGGAATTGAAATCACTTTAGACGGCTAAATTAATAAATTTCTTGGAGCTGTTGCCAAATTACACCGACTGCCCAAAATTCTAATTAGACTAAAGAAAACGGCGATAAATAAAAGAGTTTTATGACAGAACAACAAAAAGAGACCACAGAGAGACAATGCAGAAAGAAAAACAAATACATACATATGTATGTATGTATGTATGTAGATCTTATTCACTGTAACCATAATCTGGTACTGCAATTTCGGATGATGAAAAGAGTGGGAATGAAAAGGCTTTATTTTGTACAAAATTCTAAAACTATAGAAATGTTAAATCAATTTTACTACAACGTCAGAAGATTATTGTCAAGGTAATCACAACCGAACCGCTTTTTACATCAACCCCCAATCGACAATGTTTTGAATAATTTAATTTTTTTTTCGTGCAGAGTTTGCAAAGGTTTAAATTTCGTTTAGTCGGTTTGTTAATTTATTCTTATTCAGCGACTAGCTGGCTGTAAGTAATATCAGAGATAGGTTGTGTGAAGGCAATACTTTTCACAAATGTTTCCGGTTTGTTTGTAAGATTAGCTTTCCAATAAACCGATTTCGACTTTTCCATTTTGCAAAGTATACGAGTGCTTCGTGATTTATTATCAAACCAATACAGCCACAAATGAAAAGAAAAGCGATGAGCTTTTGGTCTTTACCGTAACCACTTGTTACTTCTTTTTTTGAACACTTTGTTGGTTCTATGTTGACGCAACTAATTGAACTATACAATAATTGAACTATACTAACAGCCAAAACAAAACAGCTGAAATTTAACGCAACGCTGACTGTTACACGAATAACTATTTCTCCTCCCACACATTTGTTGCCAAAGAAACAATACCCGACCACATACAATTTCTCTCGAGTTTTGCGAGACAATTATCAGATATTTACTACTAATTCCCTAATAAAATGATAATCATTGATTAATTCTACACTCCACTACACTTTTGTTGAATTGGAGTCACTTTAGTCGGTTAAATTAATAAATTTTTATGGAGCTGTTGTAAAATTACACCAACTTTGCCCAAAATTCTAATTAGACTAAAGAAAACGTCGATAAATAAAAGAGATTTATGGCAGAACAATAAAAAGAGACCGCAGAGAGACATCGCAGAAAGAAAAATAATGAAAAGGCTTTATTTTGTACAAAATTCTAAAACTACTAAAGTGTTAGAACAGAGCTCTGTTGGTTCTGTGTTGACGCAACTAATACACAACAGCATAACAACGACCCCCTCCCCTCTTTTGCAATGACTATAATAATTGAACTATACTAACAGTCGAAACGAAACAACTCAAATTTAACGCAAAGCGGACTTGCTACAAGAATCACTATTCTTAATTTCTCCTGCACATACATACATATGTATGTATGTATTTGTTGCGAAAGAAACACTACTCAATCACATACTTAAGTATTTCGAGTTTTGCGAGCCAATTGTCAAATACATATGTATGTATGTATGTATGTACATATTTACCACTAATTTCCTAATAAAATGGTAATCATTGATTAAATTCTGCACTTCACTACAACACTTTTGTGGAATTGATATCACTTTACACGACTAAACTAATAAATTTCGTGGGGCTGTTGTGAAATTACACCAATTTTGCCCAAAATTCCAATTAGACTAAAGACAATGAGCAAACGAAACAATGATTTATAACGGATCAAGTCCGCTATAAATGATGATAAATAATAGAGAGGTTGGAAACAGAACGACAAAAAGTGACTGGAGAGAGACAATGCGGGAGGAAAAACTAATAAATATATACATATGTAGATACATACATATATAATACATAGATCTCTCTTAGTGTTACCATAACATGGTGTTGCAATTTTAGAGGAGGGAATGAATACACAGGGGATTTGTAAAGGTTTTATAATGTATAAAATTCTAAAATTAGTGAAGTTAGATCAATTTTACTACAACGTCAGGAGATTATTGTCAAGGCAATCACAACCAAAGCTGAATAAAGATTAACTGATTTTTATGTGAATCTTCAATCGACAGTTTTTTGAATAATTAAATTTGTTGCTGACAAGTTTACGAGATTTTAAATTTCGTTTAATCGGTATATGTAAGCCAACTTCAAGCACTCCTTTTTTCCTCTATTATCTTTCTGTCGCTCGCTCTACTCGTCCTTTTATCCTCTTTGAAAAATTACACAAATTACAATTTACAATTAGACAAATCTACAGCCCTTTAAATTAACTTGTTGGCAAATAAGTTAATTTTTCATTCAATTGTAATTGTGTTAATCAAGTTGGATAGAGTGATATGGGATGGGTATACGAAAAGGCTGTTTGAAGGCGATATAATTCAAAAATCAGTTTTCGGTTTGTTTGTAAACTCAGCTATCCAATATACCAGTCTCGGCTTTCCGTTTTGCAAAATACAAAAAAAAATAGATTTCTTTTGATCTTGCTTATAATCACAAAAAAAATGGTTAAAACCTGTTTCTAGGCTACAACTAGTGAGCTCAAAAAACTTGTAATAAAAAATATAAAAAATAAACCAAAAAACACTATTAGCGATACCAAGATGTATCGCTGGGATCCCAAAAAACCATTACCTATCCCAGATACGCTGCAGTTTTTGACAAATGGGCCAATGCCGAAATTCCAGTCAGGTGACCTAACTTGCATTTACCTTCTCCCAACGTCTTTTCTTGTTGAAGAAAATCATAACATTTTAAACAACTGATTTTTATCCAATTGGACAATTTGTGTGTATGGGCGCGGGGGCGTGGCGATGCGGTAAATTTTCATTCACAGAACTAAATTTACCAAAAGCGTGATATGAGCCCAAATACACTGAATTTTTTTGGTATTAAATTAATTTTTAGGAATATTTATGATAAATTAGGCAGTATTTATGGCAGTTACGAAAAGAGGCGTGACTATTCGGCCGATTTGTTCTCATTTACCCAATATGTAATGCTATATATTTGATACAAATTAAGAAAAACTGCGGTCTACGGATTATGAATTAGAGGGGAAAAATTAACTTCTGATAATTCAGCCAATTTGTAGGCCTGGAAAGCCCGAAAAGCTGGGCCGATTGCGCTCCACTTTCATTCACATTGTTCACCAAAAACATGATATGTAGCAAATTAGACTGGAAGATGTGAACATTGTATAGGACGTACCAAAAAGGAGGTGTTTAATTTTTCGTTCTTTTTTTCAAATTTTATCGAGCATTTTATAGCAATGCAATGGACGAAAATTTAAGTTACTCCAATCTATTAATTTGGAGTTACAGGCCGATATAGTCCGTTTATATCCTGACTGAGATCTGACAAAATATACGGCTGGACAAAGTTGTAAGAAATTTCATAACCCATAGCGGTAGTAATTGTGCCTACCACTCAGCTAAATAGAGCGGCATCGGTCAATCGACTTAGAAAGTCATAGAACAAATTGGGCCAAAATATAATTGGTACTTCAGCTTCTGGATGTTACCTTAATTCCTTCGAGCGAAAGTGTAAAAAATATCTTGCTCATACAAGGACTGAACTCACCTCCCGAAAAATGATAATTCTTCTTACAAAGGTCAAATAGGGCTGCTGAAAACATCTTCGATGAAAGGATTACTTGGTGGAGGGCCAAAAAATTTGTCAAAATTCAATTGAGCGGGGAAACATTTTATTAATCTTTCTAATAGTTGAAATGAAATGCGAAAACCGAAAAAAATTTGGCAATGATTTGGCTATCGTTAACGGTATTATGGATTGGAAATTGGCAAATTAGTATATTATAAACGATATTGCTCATAACACCTCCTGTAAAAGAAACATTTTGCTATTTTTCCAAATTTTTTGATTTATTTCAAAACCACCTTTTAAGCGGTACTCTTAAAAGGTAAAAAAGTAAAATTGATGAAAGCGAAGCAAATGAGAAATTGGAAACCGGGCTAAAGAGGTTGCGATATGTTCGAAAAAGTAAATAATCAATTCCTATCACTTTTCAAAAAACTATTTTTCAAATCACGACTACCGATTTCCGAAGACGATCTGCCAGGCCTTGATTTTTATTATAATAATGACAAATATAAACATTTAGAGCAAAATAAAAGATAAAGAAATTAGATTTTTGTAAAATAAATAACTTGCACAAAAATAATTTGCAAAAACAATGAATCCCTTTCTAGATTTATTTTGTTGAAATTTTCATTTGTAATTAAATTTTCACTGTTTTTCCAACTTTATTGATTGAATTTGCGCTCTTTTTTAATTTGGTATATTATTTTGGGCTAAATCAATCAATGACTTTATGAATAACTCTTCTTTCCTGCCATCATTTCTTAAGAATAATCCAGCCCTATACATTTTAAATGAAACAGCGGTTACCCTATCGTCAAGAAACGGTAGTAAATATAAGAAAACAACAGTTATGCGAATTTATGCTATTGAAACAATAAACACGCATAATTTTGTTTGTGTTATGAAGATCTGAGAAATCAAATGAGTGCAAGAGAAATATTAGCAATAACAATGATGTTTAGAGAAAATATCAACCGTTTCTGGGAGAACAAGAGTGAGAAAGAATTCCAAAACATAAAAAAGAACATAAAATACCATAACATTATTGAGAGTGAGAAAGAATTCAAAACATAAAAAAAAGAACATAAAATACCATACCATTATTGATTGTTTTCACTGTAAATGAAAATCTGCTATTATGTAAATAACATAACATGTAAATAGTTATGATTTTAAATAACTAGAAAAACTATTTTACAGTTGAATTCGCCAAATTTAAAAGGTAGTGTAATATTTAAATTTTATGAGGATTGCAAAAATATGTCGCTAAACTACAACTCGATTTCAAATCAATCAAGTCTTTTTTCTTTTTTGTGAAATAATATTTATTGGAGTTAATACATTAATGATTTTGTTAGTCAAGTCCAAACCAAATTTTCTAATGTTATCGTCGCTTATTAAAAACAGCCTTCAGTATAATTACCGTAATAAACAGGCAACAAGATAGACGACCGCATTTGAAGATCATAAGTAAAAATATTTTCTATAATTTTTTTTTTTTACTAAAAATAGAAATTCCATAGATAAATTCATAAATTCTTCATACCGCTTGATAAAGAACTGAGAAAACTCGACCATCAACCGTGCCAATTTTGGTGCCCCACATAAATGATCGATTTATATTCAAGCAAAAATAAATCCCATATTTTTGCCTGACATTGAAGGCATTATTTATCATAAGTAGAACGATCCAATTTAGTCACATATGCACCTTCGATAACTTGTTGCTATTACGAAGGTTAACCATTATGCCTCTCCCATAGAAGCCGTTGTCCCTATTAGAAATAAGCTGGGGTAATCGGTTTCCACAAACTTCTTGTTTACCAGCAAAATATTTGGTCATAGATAGGGAGAAGTGGTAGTCACCTGGTGCCTGGTGGATGCATACCAAGCTCCCAGAGTCACTATTTATGCGTATGACCTGGCGCTGACCCGATAGAACACAATTTTTCTCTTAATGGCCCAAACCAACCACTTCGGTGCCATTGCTCCCTTAAGACGGTCCAACTAAGAACACTATTAACACAGTCCCACATTAAGAGTAGGGGAGCAGCTCATAATAAATGATTCCCTGTCAACCTCGCCAAAGATATAGCAACACCTTCCTGTCAATTCTTGCTTGGACGCCGTTTGCGTCTGCTAAGAGTTTGTTATATAGGTATAATCGTAAACAAATTTCGATGAGATGATGGCATTTCGGTGCTATTGTCAATATTTGAAATTTGGTATAACTCCCAATACTCAGGTATGATCCAATTCAAGGACATTGCCAGGTAAGGGGTTTGACTGGGGCGGTACATCTCTCAAATAATAACGGAGGTGTCCCAAGGCTAGCTCAGTGCGGACAGAAACCACACATAGAGCAAAAGGGCAAATGCTGACTTGATCTCGGTGTTCAGTACACACATCCGGCCACTACCGTTTTCGCCTGACGTTATCGCAAGTGACCCACTATTCATCACCAGTCATCAGCAATCTTACCTCTGTAATTTTTAAAAATTATAATGCAATAATTTAGACTTTTGTTAGCTGTATTGGTTTATAGTTCCCTGTAAAACTTAGGAAAGTCATCCACGTAACCACGCCCAATTTAACACACACACTTTCATACAGTTCAACTGATTTCAATTGAGCGATTTTCCAAAATTCAATCTTAACTCTGTAGTTTCGAAATATTATGATGCAAAAACCTAGAATTTTGTTCGCTGTAAAACTTAGGAAAGTCGTCACGTTTCGTGAATTAATTTTTGAAAATGAAAATAGAAATCATTGCCACAAAATGTTTCCTACACAGATTTACCGAATTATAGAAACTTTAATCCGTAAATCGTATAATTTCAGTTACTAAAATTTTTTACAATTGTATAACATTATAAAATTTAAATTGAAAAAAATTGAAAAACTCGATCGTTTTCTTATAGCTATTGATCTTTTATTTTTCTAGACGTTTATCTTTCTACCAAGCATCAGCAAGTAAGTACTTTGAATGAAAATGGACTGCAGTGCGATGCCCTTTATGTTACCACATATACAAATTGGACAATGTAGCGAAGAACAATAGATCGTCCGTAATTTTTTAGCGCAGAAATTCATATAATTATAATTTTGTGATAAGAACCTACCTCTACCACGCCCCTTCTGGGACCTCACCAAATTTTGCACAATGTCGAAGGGCGTTGAATGAAGGTTTATGTATGTAAGTGTAGGCGAACACTTGATCAAAATGTTTACAGTGGTTACATTTTGTTCTGCAGCAATCAAAATTAATTCCTCTATTTGCTGCCTTTCTGTTAATGTTAACTATCACTTCCCAACATACGAACGTCTTTATATGTTGTTTACATTTTAAATATACATACATATGTTATATAACAGTTTGTTGGTAATAATTAGCAGTTAAACATTATTGTTTTTGTATGACAGTTTGAGCTTAACATTATGAAGTTCTTTATAAATTGCTCTCATTAGTGCACTCTCCTCATACCTATATAGAGTGTTATATTTATTTCTTGCATTCCGCAAAATTCTTTCAGTTTGTTGTTGTATGATTGTAAATAATTTGTTGTTGACTTCTTTGGCTCTCATACATAGATTAGTTTTTTAGTATGCAATTTTTTTTTGCATATTGGCTTTATATGTGTTAGTTGATATTATTCACTTGTATCAGGGTTACTGCCACGAAATTTCGGCAACTACTACAAGGGAAGATTTGAAGCATGAAAAGAATTTGTTGATAACAAAAAAGAAGAAATTACATTTGATCTACATATAAATCGAGTAATTTAATTTAATTTATTTACTCAGGATTTAAGCCTTAAGGCCGATTTGATTAAATTATAATATTGCGACATATCTTCTCCATAATTCAATAACAAATGCATTATACAACTTTACAATACTAATGTTATAAAAAAGTTAATGTATCTTAATACCAGAAAAATAACATTTACAATATGACGATCTACTTCACTTATTGGGATTTTTCACTATATATGTTTTCCGTCTTGAAATGCGGAATTATAACATTAATTGGAATTTAAAGCTCTCCACAATATAACGCAAAATTTAATAACAGGTTAAATGGTAAAAATTAGTAACTTTAAGTAATTTTTTAAGATTTACTTAACTAAGTAATTGAAATGATATACAAGTAATGGCTCAAAATTAAAAAGGAAGGAAAAAAATAATAAGTTTAGCGATAATCATTTCCCCGTTCAGAATGAAAAGAAAGATGGACAGCAAACTATCTGACGGCAATAACAAAGAAAAAAATGGGTCAAGCGGATAATTATAAGTGAGGAATATCATTGCAATACGCAAGAAGTCTCTTCTTGTAAGAGTTTTGGGATGAAGAAAAAATTTTTAATGTGTTTGGAAATTTGTTAAACTGCCTGGCTACTCTTACAGAAAAAAAATTTCGATAATTCAAACAGCTTTCAATAAATGGAATAGTATACAATCCGATACTTAAATAATGAATTAAAACTATAAATGTGTATAAAAACATATTCGTCAGAAAGCCCCGAAAAAACAGATGCGTAAATGAACTGTTCTTAAAGTGCTGTCACAAAGATGTTTAAGCTAAAGTGAGAAAGTTTTTTTTTTTTTAATTTCTTCAAAATCGAGGCTTCTATATCCGGACATACAGGAATGTTATGAGAGTTATTGAATTTCAATCAGTACAGATGCATAATTTTTTTTCAAAAAGACCTTCAAAAAATATTTTCGTTGTAAGGAAATAATAATAATAAATAATTGACACGAATGCAATGAAAAATATCTTCAGAGCTGCACACCAGCCTTTACAGTTTCACAACATTTTCACTATTTGTGTTGCCAAAATCGTTCTTTCCAGAACTGTGTCATCGTCTTCAAAGTATTCCCCCGGATACAGCGCGTTTATGCCAACATTTTGTCCAAACCCGAAAGTATTCCAAATACGCACCATCCAGATCGCGCTAAGATTCATATTGAATCTCTTCACCGTTTCAAGACCATATCCCTAGAGCGAATTTAGGAAATAGTCAAACCGATGTCGTAATTGTTTTCATGGCATCAAAAGTAATGGTAACACCTGTTACATTTATGGTAAAAAAATGTTTAATTTTTAAACGTTTCATTCCTTCACTTATATGTATGTACAAACATATATTCTATGCTGACCGATCAATTTTCGTATACAACTGTTCTGCAAAGAATGAATTATTAATGCCATTTTTCACATTCAGTGTAACAAAAGTATTTTAATTTTAAATACTCCATTCCTTTAGTAATATTATATATATTTCTTAGACTGATCAATTTTCTTAAGTCTCTGAGACACAAATTTTGTGCTTCTTGCCCACAAATATGCCGAAATTCAACAATGTAAACAAGATGGCAATACTGAAGAAGATCTATGTATTTTGGGTTTTGTTTTCCCTTCGTTTTCCTCTCTCTCTCTTCCAAACTCTTTCTCACGCTCGATTGATTACAATTATAGTTCCGTTATAAATCATACTGTCGTCTGTCCATTGTGTTTAGTCTAATTAGAATTTTGGGCAAAGTGCGTGTAATTTGGCAACAGCTCCATGAAAATAATTAATTCACTCGTCTAAAATGATTTAAATTTAACAAAAATGTAGTGCGGTAAATAATTAATCGGTAGTTATTAGTTTTGTCAAGAAATTCATCGCTAAAGTCTGCAAATGTCATGCAATTCGGTGTTCGAGTGAATGATGTCGCATTCGGCCGGGTCGGGTTTTTTTTTCTTTCATAAAGACAATAAAAAAGTGAAGTGAAGTGAACTTAGGTGTTTCGAATTGTTGCTGTATCGGTCGTTCGTTGTCAAATTCCGATTTATTTTGTTTCGTTTGTTGGTTAGTATCATCATAGCCAGTGCAATGTTCTGTTGTGCACATCATAAATGAAACAACAAATAAATGACTGTGCAGAAGTGGAATATGAGAGGTGAGTTTCAAGAAAGGTTTTCGTTTTTTTTTTGTCTTTTGTCCGAAGATCAAGGGCAGCGTTAAATATTTTCATTTTGCCATACATTTCCTTTAGTTGGTCATAAGCCAAGGCTCTTTTCTCTCGTTGTTGAATTTGTGGGTGGTTAGTAAGTGTAATATGGAAGTTTATAGACAAAGAGGAGAAAGAGTGCTCGATAATTTGAGTATGCTTGAAAATGTTGCTGTTAGAGTTAGTTATATTTTCTGTGACAAAATAAAGTGTACATATTTCTTCGCTGTAGGAAAATGTGGTAACATAAAAAGTTAAAATTAGAGTAAAAATTTTTAGATGTACATTCAAAAAACGTAATAGTTACAATAATGGTCAGTTTTGACTTGTGAGCTTTTTGTTTCCTGCTTGTGTGTTTATTGCCGCCCAGTTTTTGTTTACTTTTTTTTTATTCATTCATTTTCAGATATTAGAATTCCTGATAATGAAATTTATTAAATTAGTTTTTACACATACATACATATATACATATATTGAACTGTACATATTTTGCTATAAACAATTCTGTATGGATGCTTTAATTTTAATTAAGATGCTCGGTTGAGCAGTCTTTTAAATCATTATGTTAAACATTTACAATATATTTTGTGTTATTTCTAAAGAAATATCCCGTTACATTACATTACTTATCACATTACATTAATTATCTAAAGATTAACAGATTATGTTGGTATACAATTTCGTTCTGCCCGTATTTTGAAATTCTCAATCAATACAATTAAAATTCAGTCAATTAATACGTAGACTGGTTTTATTCGAAACATACATTTTCGCAAAAAAAAAAAAAAAAAAAAAAAATAGATTTTCGAATTGGTTTTTTGTTATTTCTTTTAATTCGGAAATAAAACTTTTATGAAAATATGTTACTTTAAAAATTATTTTTCTAAAAAACACAAACATTTGTTGCTACCTGAGATATGTCTTTCTCTAAAATAAATCTCTCTTCTTAAAGGACAATTAAATGAAATAATCTTTTGTGTTAGACAATAAAATATTATTTAATAAAAAAATTCTTCAAATGTAGATTACAATTTATAAAACAAGTAATCATGAAATTTTGCTAAAAAAAATGTCATCCCAACCAACACAAAGGGCTTTTTAAAATTCGAGCCAGATTCTTTTGTGTTCTCAGTAAAAAAATAAAAATAAAACAATTTGAAAGCTGACAATTTAGGGCTAATAAAAACGGAGCATGACGCGAGTGAATAATTTTGTTAAACTGTCAATATAATTCTCGAGAAATATTTGAAAAATTAGAAAATTTGGCATCCATAGTTCGAAAATTTCGTAGAAGGGGCGAAGGCGAAGGGTGGTTAACGGGGTCAGGCTCAGCCATTGCATATTGGATTGAGTAGGCCAGGACCTCCCAATTATTCTTAAAGTATAGAATATTGTCAGATTGTTCATTTAACTTCACTAACTTAGCAAAGTTGTCAGAGCTTGATAATGGAAATTAAAGTTTCATTCCACAGGGCGGCCCACTTTACACCCAAAGAATTGGACATTTTTACATAATTATAAACTCTATGTTGGCATATGTAGGTAAAGTAATAAACGCAACGTTAAATTTTATAAAGATTTTCTTTTCGTCTATAAAGTTTTGGAAAAAGCTAGACCGGTCTTGAGCTTTTCCAATCCTTTAAAAACTCAATAATTAATAATAATTTCAAGCAGTTACATATACTGTTTTAATTAGTGCAGGATATGTTTGTTTTTCTGATAATTGTATATGTATATGTATATTTCGGTTATGTACAGATAATTATATGTACATATATGTATACATATATAAAGGAGCGAAATTTACTAAAATTAGAAGCTCACCTAATATGAATTCAAGATCCAATTTTATCTTAAAATTTTTGATCAAGGAAAGACAGTTTTATTGTCTCAGTTTTTCATTTAGTTTTACTCAATGGAAAATCCAGTAGGTTCAAATGAAGCCTGATTATTTAATTATATTTTCTCAAGCAATGTAATTTTACAGTACTTTTAAATTTTTTAATACATTTTTCATTGCTTAATAAGAAAATTCGATTACAGTTGGTAAGAAGGCGTCGGAATATTAATTGTTCTACACTCATACTTAAATATTTAAAGTTGCCCTAAAATTACTAAGTTCCTCTCAGAACATTTTTTTTAAGAAAGTGACAAAAGTTTGTTTATTGGAATTTAAAAAAAAAATGTTTATTTCCTGCAATAACTGCTGATAGGCCACTTGATCGAAAATTATATACATAATGGTTTCATTTTATTTTATAGCAATCAAATTAAAATTAATTTCTCTATTTCATGCCATTCTGTTAATGTTAACTATCACTTCCCAACATACTCGTGCCTACATCTTTATATGTTATTTACATTTTAAATATATGTTAAATAACAGTTAAGCATTCTTTTTTATGTATGACAGCTATCATTATTGCACTCCCCTTATTTCCATATACTTAGAGTGTCAGATTTGTTTCTTGCATTCCGCAAATCACTTTCTGATTGTTGTTGTACCATTCTAAATAACTTGTTGACTTCTTTGACTCTCACGCATATAGATGGGCTTTCTAGTACACAATTTTTTTGCATATTGGCTTTTTATGTGTTAGTTGATATTATTTACTAGCATCAGGGTTTGCATGAAGCAATTTTTACAAGTACTACAAGGGAAGATTTTCAATCAGTACACATGTGGAAATGAGTGTTTTTTTTTATCAAAAAATCCCCAAATTACAGTTTTCCTGCAGAGATTGCGCTGCGAATAGCCTTTACGGTTTCACCATATCTGCTTGCTTTGCCCAAATTTTTATTTATAGTTTCTAATTTTAATGAGATATATATCTGAACATATTTCAAATATTAAAGAAATGGATTTTATTGATAACCATTAAATTGTATGGCAAGTAAAATGTGTACCTGAAAGCCTTTGAAAATGTAGTTCTATAATATTTTCCAAGAATTTGAAGCCTTTGGAACAATCCCAAAAAGTTTTAGTATGTACAAAAACACAACTCTGGGTTTGTTAATAATTTAAAATTTTAACATTTTCAAAAAATGTTTTCACAACCTGAACTGCATGCAATAGCGTTGTATTGGAATGGTGGGCGTGTAGTAAATTTCAAGAAAGATTTAAACTGTCGTATGTATATGAACAACCTTGGAAGCGACTTTTTCAATTTTCTGGCCAAATTTTTTGAAAATATAACCTACAACTACAAATAAAAAAATTGTAGCCGATTTAAGAAAAAATAAAAATAAATAAAAAACAACCTTTGATATTACGCCACAGGACAACTCATGTTTAATGTGTTTAATTAACAAAATGGATTAGGAAGTGAGCTATATATCTGCTAGATCATTCGCAGCTATAAGCGCCTATGTGATTCGTCCGACTGAGCTGTTGCTATCGTCACTGTTTGGCGACATAACATACATACATATTTTCAGAATAGCTAAGTGAGGGCTGGTGGCACAGTTATTTCACAGATATCTTTCTATACATTATTCGACATGGGGAAATTGTAACCGCCGATCCTATGCGTTTAACCTACTAAGTATCTGTCTGTTACGAAACATGACTTGTTTATTCAATTAAGCAATGTCTGCCTATCTGCATTGCTGATATACACAATAATTGCAGTGCCAAAACTTCTTAATATTTTGCCAAATCATAGCCAAGATTGTAAATGCCCTATATTAATCTACTCCTTCTGATGCCTCCCATACCACTTAAAAAATTTGTCGCTATAATTTCTAATTCATAGATTGCAGTTACTTAAATTTTTGTTAATTTTACTATGACATAATGGTTGGTAAAATTAAAAAAAAAATCGATGGGATAACCACAACCTTTCCGATAACTTTTATAAGTACAAATTACCTAATTTAACCCAAACATTCCTAAATTCACATCTTCATTCAATTGGACTAAGTTCAGTAAACTTACGCACGCACATTAAACGTTTACTAAACTTAGTTCTTGAAGTGGAAATATGTATATTGCCCCTTAGGGCATCAAAAGTACAAATTGGTCAAATTACCAGAGGTCTCTTGTCCTTGTATATTTTGTAAGCGAAGTGTTTCAGAAAATTATAATTTTACCCCTTTTGCTACCTAGCGGTTTGCATGCTCCACTGTTACCCCACGCGCCTTTGCATCAGCGCAAAATAGCGTTGATGGTGGGTTGGATTCACCTGACTAAATCTCTATACTGTTTTGAATTTGATTCGTGTTTTGCCTAAAGTGGTTTACTTTTTACATGAATTGCCTACATAAAATTGCAATGAAATTTACATTTTCCGTTAACGAGCGTACTTTTTGAAAAATAATTGTCTCCCTCCCCCATTAACTTCAACGCACCCAAATTATATTTACTACATCTCAACTTGTTTAAAGAAGGTCCAAATTTCATGCACAATTTTAAGTAAATGGTTGCTTCTGTAATCAATTTGACGCAGTTTTTTCCTTTACATGCGTGAGAGGATCACTTCCGTAAAATCTGGCCACCTCTACCATAGTATTTTAATGTCAATAAGCAAAAGCGTTGTAATTGTTTTTACGGCACCAAAAGTAATGTTTCGTCACACTTAGGGTAATAAACATGTTTAAGTTTTTACCGTTTTATGCTTTTACTTATATATTCTATACTCACTGATCACTTCTCGTATAATTTTTCTTTGCAAATTTCTGCAAAAAATTAATTAATAACACCATGTGTTACATTTAATGTAGCAAAATTATTTTCTTTTCAAACACTTAAATTAAATTTAAATTTTAAATTTAATTTTCTTAAATTTACCAGACTCTAAATCTTTGCTACGTGCCCACAAAATATGCAAAACTGCAATAATATGGACAAGTTGGCAATACTGAAGGAGATCTATGTATTTCGGCTTTTGCTTCCCCTTCGTTTTCTTCTCTCACTCTTTCTCACACTCTATTGATTACAATTATGGTTCCGTTATAAACCATTGTCTGTCCATTGTGTTTAGTCTAATTAGAATTTTGGGCAAGGTGCGTGTAATTTGGCAACAGCTCCATGAAAATAATTAATTCACTCGTCTAAAATGATTTAAATTTAACAAAAATGTAGTGCGGTAAATAATTAATCGGTAGTTATTAGTTTTGTCAAGAAATTCATCGCTAAAGTCTGCAAAATGTCATGCAGTTCGGTGTTCGAATGAATGATGTCGTCGCATTAGGCCGGGTCGGGGTTTTTCTTACGTAAAGACAATAAAAAAAAAGTATGAACCTTTAAGCGTTTCGAATTGTTCTTCTATCTGTCTGTCGTTTCGTTTGTTATTATAATCCCGTTATAGCCAGTGCACTGCGTTGTTGTGCACATCATAAATGAAGCAACAAATGATTGTATGCAGAAGTTGATGAATGAGAGGTGAGTTTCAAATAAGGTTTTCTTTCTTTCTTTTGTCCGAAGATCAAGGGCAATTTGCCATACATTTCCTTTGGGTGGTCATAAGCAAAAGCTCTTTGCACTCGTCTTTGAAGTTGTGGTCGTGGGTTAGGGGAATGTGGAAGTTAGTAGGGAAAGAGTTGAAAGAGCACTCGATAATACGAGTATACTTCAATGCCTTGATGTTGGAGTTTGTTATAGTTTGTGTGACAAAATGAAGCTTTTTCTGGGCTTTAGAAAAATGGAGTTACAAAAAGTTTACAGATGTATATTTGAAAAATCAATATTTAGAGTGATAGACAATTTTGACGTTTGGGATTTTCGTTTCCGGCTTGTATATTTACATATTATAGTCCTGTTTTTGTGTACTTTTGCTTTTGTTAAAACAGTTTGTCTGCAGTTTCGGCATTGGTATACTCGCGGTTGAATGTCTGCTGATTTCATTTCGTTAGGTCCTGATTATTCCCATAGTCAGAACAGTAAAGTCGAAGTCTTTGGCCGAAAATTTACTATGTCACCATAAAGCATATGTATGTTCTATGACTAATTGACTAAGTAATATTATATTATTTCTGTCTGCTTATTTTTGGGTAGCAATATCAAACTTGATTCTGACACTTGCAAAGATAAACCTTTCCAGATCGAATTTCTGGTAATGAAATTTAAATAAATAACTTGTATGTATATTTATGTATATTTATTTTGACACACACATTGCTCTACATATTTTTTATTTATTTTTTAATTTTTTTGATATAAAAAATTTTATATGGATGTTTTAATTTTAACTATGATGCTACGCTTAGCAGTCCCTTAAATCATTTTTTTTGACCATTTACAATGTATTTTGTGCTATTTCCATTGAAGCCTCCTGTCACATTACATTTTCTTACACTAATACATAAATATCTACAGTTTAGCAAATTGCGTTGCCATACAATTTTCTTCTGCTCATATTTTGAATTTCTCAGTGAATGCAATTAAAAAATTTTGTTTTTTTTTTTTGGAAAATAAATTTTGGCAAAATGCATGATTTTCGAATATATCGTATGATTTAGAAAAAAACTGGAATTACTCGAAAATAACATTTTCATGAGAAGATGTTACATTAAAAATAATTTTTCTGCAAAACAAAAACATTTGTTTAACAAAAAGCTACCTGAGAAATTCCTTTCTTTAAATTAAGTCTCTCTTCTTAAAGAACAGTTAAGTGGTTTAAACTTTCCTGTTAGAGAATAAAATTGGTTTTAAGAAAAAATGCCTCAAATTTAGATTAACTTTTATAAAACAGGTAATGAAGAAATTTTGAAAAAAAATTGTCGTCCCAAACATCACAAAGCGCATTCCAAAATTCACTTCAGATTCGAATTTGTACCCTTTGCGTTCTCAATCCACGAAAAAAAAACGATCTGAAAACTGATAATTTAGGATTAATGAAAACGGAGCACGGCGCGGGTGAATAACGTATTTTCATTGTTGAGTAGTATTTGAAAAATTACAACATTTGACAGCCATAGTTCGCAAATTTCATAAAGAATACTGTCAGATTATTAATATAACTTCATCAACTGAGTACAGTTGCCAGAACTTGATAATGAAAAAACGGCAAAACTATCGTGAAAAAATCTAACAAAAAATTAAAAAAAAAAAAAAACTAACAAGAGTTAAGATAAATTAATAGTTATTGCCCTCTAAATTTAGCTGGACAATGGTTAGATATGTGGCAACAAAGACCAATTTGCAAAACGTGCTTACCGTACAAAAAAAAAAAAAAATAATTTTTTTTAAATTTGTGTTTTTAATTTATTTGAAATCTTGCGCCAAAGTTTTGAATTCAATAGCATCTCCAGGAACAAACGGCTAAATTCATCTTAGAATTTTTTTTAAGAAAGTCAGAAAAGTTTGTTTTGTTTATTGGAACTTTTTTAGAAAATATTTATTTCCATCAATAATTGTTGATTACACTAAAAGGTTTTATGTTGTGACGTTTTTCCTTGGAAAACAATTTATTTAATAAAATTTTTGCAAATTTTTTAGATTTTTAAATTTTTTTTTCAGCTCTTAAATTTTCCATTTTTCAAGGAAACTGCTCTTAAATGTTTAGTCGTTAAAAAAAAGAGTTTCAGAACGGAATGATAAAAGTAGTGTATGCGATTATCCAAAATTAATATTGTTGCACTACCGAAAGGCTATGTCCTGTCATAAATTTAATGGATAATGAATCCTTCATCTGTGCACAGTTTAAAAAATTGTCAGTCTGGTATAAAACAAACAACAACAATGAATCCCTTTGAATCACATGAATGAGAAATGGGAGAGATTCTCACACTCAATGACCTCGTAAACTTAAAACATATGTTCTAAAATCCTGCCGCTTTTCACCCAAATAAATTTTTTCAAAACTACTGGTACTATCTATTCGTCAGGTCGGCCTAGTTTTTTTTTCAGCTAGGACGGCCCTCGTACATGCATTCTATTTTTAAACTCACTCAACGGGACCTACAGTTTAACGATGATTCCAAATGTCTCAATTTGAGAAGCACTTACTAGACTTACCAATTATCCAACTACCAGAAGTACCTATCAGACACATCCATGTGACCGCCTCTCAAATAAAGATAGGTAGCTGTATGTGGGATTGAATCCGTGATCAAGCGTCCACTAACCGTCTCGCCACGCTCGGTTACAATCAGAACTTAATGAGGTTATAATTTTGCTTCTTTTTTTTAATTCAGAGCTTTTTTTGATAGGAACTTAGCCATCTACCACACTTAATGCAAAATGACATTGGGTAAAAGCATATGTAAGTCATTTCACTTTACTGAAATTTCTGTACTGTTTTATATATTATAAACATTTAAAAAATGTGGAATATTCGGATGAATAGAATATACATTTAATATTTTTGATATATGTACATATATATAATTTTGATTTCTTTTCCATATTTGCAATTCATTCTATACTTTTAATATTTTGTCATTTTCGAAATTTGAATTTTCAATATTTTGTAATGAATGTCCAGTATTTGTAATAGTTTTTTACTTCTTTTTAGTTTAGTTTTGCCTGTATTTGGAATATTTTCAGTAATCTACCTAGTTTCAATATAGAACAATATAAGGAAAACGATTAATGGACAAATTTTACTCTTTAACTCAAACTTCCAAGTAACTGGAATGTAAGAAGTATGGATTGGATGACTATTCTACCTAATAATTATCCTCCGGACAGAGTTCTCTCCTGTATTACTTCTTTTGTTTTCAAAATTTTAAATGCAGTTTCGTTTCCCATGCTTCCACTTATTTTTCCCAAAATAACAAAATTGCATAATTTTTGACGAACAACTTTTTTAAATGAATTTGGCAAAAAAAAATTTTTATCTTTTGTACTGGGGCGGTCCTGCCGACCTAACAAAGAAGACACAAAAATCTTGAGAAAATGTTTTTTATTTTTCCACATAATCTCCTTTTAGATCAATTCAATTTTTCCAGTGATATTCAATAGTTTCTATACTCTGCTTATAATAAGAATTGTCAAACTCTTTAAAATAGCTATCAGCCGCAGACTTCACCCTTTTATTGAATAGAAAGTAGTCCGAGGGAGCTAAATCTGCTGGATAAGGAAGGTGATAAAGCAACTCGAACTTTAATTCATTAATTTTGCCATCGCAATAGTCGATGTGGGAACTAGAACATTGTCTTTATGAAACAACACTTTCTTTTTCGCCAAATGCGACCTTTTCTCCATAATTTCATCACCTAATCGCTGCAATAAATTGGCATAATATTCGCCGTTGGTGGTTTTTCCTTTCCGAAGGTAATCAATGAAAATAATGCCATGCTCATCCTAAAAACTGACGCCATGACATTGCCTCGCCTGCAGATGGAACAGTCTTTGCCTTCTATTGGCACGATCTTCCCATTCCAGTCCACTGATTTGACTATTCTTTCATGTGAGGAGTGATGTGGTGGATCCATATTTTATCCATGCTTATGAATCGACGTAAAAATGTGGCTTTATTGAGCTCAAACATTGCCAAACATTCTATTGAAACATCTTCACGATGCTGTTTTTGCTCTAATGAAAGCAAGCGCGGCATCCATTTCGCGCAAAGCTTTATCATCTTATAATAATAATAATACCATCATCATATATTATATGATGCATGTCACTTTTTAAAGCGCCTATCTGGTCGACCAGTACGGTGTTTGCATTGGCAGCTCGTACGGCCTCGTTTAAACTCCGCTACCCAATATTTCACATTCGTAAACGAAGGAGCAGACTTTTCCAGAGTAGAATCTAGCTCATCTTTAATATTGATTGGGCTGAGACCTTTCAAATGGTAATATTGAATTATATAACGGTGACAATTTTTTTCTATGTTTACGAGTTAGCTGAGATCGTTCATTTTGGACACCTCAAATAAAAATACTAAACAATGTGGCCCCTGGGACTTAAAACATGTGTTTTATAATGTTGCCACTTCTTACAAAAATAGTTTATTTTCAAAATTACTGGCACCTTCTATACGTCAGGTCGGCTAGTTTTGGTACCGCTCTCGTATATCAAGTCATTGATATCTCCTCATCCCATACGCTTCTCCTAAAGATTTCTCATCTTAATTGTTAACTCTAAAAATCCCATTTCCCATCTACTAATAGCGTTTAACGACATTGTCAATATATCCGTTACCACTTTATATGTAATTCCCAGCCAAAGTCGTCACATGTGACTTTAGGGTATTAAACGCAAATGACAAACTCAAATTAAGTAAATGCATTTTAACTACCGCAGAAGAGAAAATCAGCATGCGAAAATCGCCTCCAGCGAGGGAAAACAATATTTTCCGCTATGTTAAAAAGGCTAAAATGAATTGTTAAAGGCCTCAGGTGATGTGTGGCAGTTACTTTGTCGTTGAATTTTTACACAAAAATCACTAACGTTTAGACATCCATACAATGTTCAGTTGGAAAGGAAAGAAAGTGCAAAAAAAAAAGAAAAATAAAATGGAGAAGCAGGCGATAGGTAAACGATATCAGAATAACTGCAATAGCTGCACAGTTATTTCCGGATTTTTGAACTCGCAGATACAGTGATACACGCCAGAGTTATGGAGGGGGATTTCCTACGTGTGGCATAACAGGACTTTGTGCACAGCGTGGTTTTTCTGCTCCATTTTCGTTTTTTCTTGGCCGACATGTAAAAACTCCATCGCTCGTATTTTTCTTTTTTTTCGAACCTGATGTGAAAAACATTCACTAATGGCGGTTACATGTCAACTCATCTTCACAAGAGTGCTCATTCTCTTGCACACCGCAAACTTCCAACTATCCTCCATTTATAAGAGCGGGGACCTGGGAGGAAGAGGCCGCAGGATATGCTTGGAATATTCATGTCAAAGTGTAGAATTGTTAGAAACGGTTGGTGGTGGGCAAAAGCAGAAATGTGTTCTGTGCACTCTGTGTGGTGACGCGGTTATGTGTAACAATTGTTTATGGATGACGGCAGATTTTTGTTGTTGATTTTTCTTTTTTTTTTTACTTTTCTTTGCTGTTTTCATGTTTTTCCTTTAGAGTGATGGGAGAAGGAAAGCCCTTTTTTGGACTCAAAAAGATGGATGGAGAGATGGTAAAGGTTAGCGTATTTTCGAGGGTTAGAGAGAATTTTAGAATTTCGAATATTTATTATGATGTGTGGTTGGTTATATTTAGTTCAACGTTAGGAAAAGTTCCGATAGATTTTATGTGTTGATTTGACTGAAAAGGTTAAGTATTGTTGCAAGTTCAAAAAATTATAACAGGGTAAATGGGCAACATGGGCTAGGATTTTAATTAGAAATTCGCAATCGCAAAATTCATAATTTCAAAAAAAAAAAGAAAAAAAAAAATAGAGTTTAAGAGGGCGGTTCAGAAAGCTAATTACTTTTTATAATTCGCATAGTAACTTCTAATAAACCAATTGAAATATGTGAGGACATCCCATCATTTTGATTTTTTGTGGCTGTCATTGAAATCAGACAAGCATGAACATTTTCGATAAAAAAAACGATATACGCATTTAAAACACTGAAAAACTTTGTAGAAACTATAGAGCTACTTCGCCCTTAATTCTAACCGTAGAAAAGATGTTGATGGAATGTTTGCAATCATACCCAGCATCTAGAGGCGTTGAAAACATTGGATAAATTTAACGTAAGCTTATCATAGAGGGGATGCTGTTGTTTTTCGCACTTTTTCACTGCCTTTCCACCTGAACTCCTAAAGCTATGAAAATTCTTTAATCACTGCTCATAAAATGAATCAGAATTCAACCATTCATTTACGTTATTGACAAAGACCGATTTTATATACACCTTAAATAATTTCAAGTTTCAGCAAAAAAAAAAGTACTAAAAATGTATACTATTCTCACAACGACTGCCGGTTATAACGCCGTAATTTCATCGGTCTCTATGGTGCTATTGAAAAGAGCTTCCCAAGCGGAGAATATACTCATATAGCATTTACTATTCTTATGGAATGACTTCCACCTTCTTATGTGTTCTCAACCTTAAACGTTCCGAACAAACCAGTTCAAATAAAACCAGATATATAATGATAAAGGATTGGAAACTGTCAGGGCCACAATTACAAGTCGATCGAATGGGCGGCCGCCGATTCAAATTCAAACCGGCGGCAGTTGAATTTAGGTCCATAAACAGTTCTGATGATATTACTAAACAATTCAATTATAATAAAATCCTGAGGTAATCATAGGTAAATTTGAACTGTTGCAACTTTTAGGCGATAATATTTAACGAAAAAACGTGTAAAATGTGGATTCATTGTTTAATTCTTCAATAGTGTTTTGATTTCAATATTTGCCTTGCCGTACCGCTATACGTTTGGTCGTAAAGCTTCTCCCAAATTTGATATATCCCACATACAAAATGTTTACTCTTACGATGGTAAGAAAGAAAGAAAGATGGCCACAGAAGCTTACAAAGCCATTTCGCATATTATACGAGAATATATTGCGATATTAATGCAGATAACTGAGGCTTAGACATCGATTTATAAGTGGAAGTAGCGCCGTAATATTAAAAATGCCAGGAAATAATTAAAAAAAAGGTCTTCGGTGGACAAAACTGCGTTAAAGAAGTCGAAACGGTTTTTATTGAATTTTATTTTGAATTGAATTTTATAGAAAAGCGACGGTTTTTTTAGAAGACAACTACCTTGCAATTGCGAAAGGAAACCCCAAAATTTGTGAATATTATTTAAGATCACTTCGGAAAGAATATACGCATAAGCAGAATAAAACTTTTTCTTTTATTTTTCTAGTATCCTTTTTATATTTATTCCCTACCATATATCTTCCTCTTTCGCAATGAAATGCTTTCATTTCCCATACGCAGGATACCATCCCCTCCTTTAGACTTATTTTCTAGCATACCTCTCCCCCTCTTTCACTCTCTAATATAGATTGTCCCAAATAGGCAAATGGCTGCATATTTAGTTAAACTCTTTTAGGTGTAAAAATTGCACTTTGGCCACGTTTCAACCTAAAACCGCAACAATTTAAATTCCTCCCTGCATGAAAGGGAAGTGGACGGACGTCATGCTCGCTTTCTCCCCCAAAACCGATAGCATTTAAACAAACAATTCACAAGTTTAAAAAGATGCAATTTTTCCGGTGTTCATGTTTCTATTTTTTACACTTTATCCCATGTGATGATTTTTTATCCGTTTCATTGCTGCCACATTCTGGCGTAACTTTTGTTATCATTTTTCAACACGCTTTAGTTGTGCTAATGAGTTTCCGTTTTTTTTTTCGCAGGGATGTTATAGTTCCATTCTTCGTAATGTTGGCATGAGCTTAAAAGACGTAAAATCGGGAGTTTGTGTGTTAAATTGCATGCAAGTGATTTTAAAGAAAAACTTTTATCAGAAAATATATATTTTCCAGCGCATGAACGAATTTGCTGATAGTAAATGTTGAGAATGAGAATATTCTGAATAACGCCTCGCTTCTTCCTCGTTTGTCTGTTTTTCTCCACAAGCCAAAAACTGCAATCAAAATGGGTGGAAAATATTTAATTTTATTTAAAAGTAAGTTGGTTGAATATTTGCTAGTTATCGGTCTCTGGGTAAAGAATGTGCAGGAGATAATGAGCATAAATGGTGCAGTAAACATGGTTGTTAACAGCTTTTATTGAAGATTCATCAATGGCGAAAGCTAGCAGACGTTAAGACAGTGCTTCAAAAAACCATTACTTACATATTACGAGAGTGGTCCCAAAATTAGCCGACCTAACATAAAAGTTAAAAAAATTGCTTTATTTTTCAACATAATTTCCTCTTAGGTAGTACGAGAGTGGACCCAAAACTAGCCAACCTAATATAAAAGTTAAAAAAATTCTTTATTTTTCAACACAATTTCCTCTTAACTCGATATACATTTTCCAGCGATATTCAATAGCTTCTATACTCTGTTTATAGTAAGAACTCCTTAAAATAGTTGGCAAACGCAGACTCCACCTCTTCATTGTTGGCAAATCTTTTACACATTAAGGCATTTGTTCAAGTTTGCAAATAGAAAATAGTCCGCGGGGGCTAAATCTAGTGAATAAGGAGCATCATGAAGCAGTTTGAATTTTAACTCTGAACTGGAGTACCATCGGGATGCAACAACACTTTCTTTTTAGCTAAATGCCGTCTTTTTTCCATAATTTCATTACCTAAACGCTGCAATAAATTATCATAAAACTCGCTGTTGATTGTTGGTTGATGGTTGATTGCGGTGAAACATCACCAAA
Organism: Philornis downsi; assembly: GCA_019455685.1. Taxonomy (NCBI): domain Eukaryota; kingdom Metazoa; phylum Arthropoda; class Insecta; order Diptera; family Muscidae; genus Philornis; species Philornis downsi. The sequence continues at coordinate 1,754,167 of JAHXMU010000127.1, forward strand.
CACTCTACTGAAACATCTTCACGATGCTAGTTTTGCTCTATTAAAAGTAAACGCGGCACCCATGTTATGCTTTCTCATGTGATGCTTTCTCATCTTCAAATCTTCGGTCAATATACGATGTATAGAACTTTTTGAAATGCCTACCATTTCAGCTAGGTGACGCACCTAATATAATTTTGGGAATTTTCTAAACCGTGTCTGGCGTGGAAGACCACAACATTCTTCGTTCGGCCTTGTTTAAAATCTGCTACCCAATATTTTACAGTGGTAAACGAGATGGAAAATTTCCCCAGACTAAAATCTAGCTCGGTTTTAATATTGGTTAGATTGAGTTGTTTCATACTGAAATATTGAATTATATAACGGTGAATAATCTTTTCCATGTTTATAAGTTCATTAAGTTCGTTTACTTTTGATGGCTTAAATAAAAATACTTAACAATAATAACAATAATTTATAAAGTTGCCATTTTTTACTAAAATAATTATTTTCAAACTACTAGCACCATGTATACGTCAGGTCGGCTAGTTTTGGGACCGCTCTCGTCCCCAATGAGAAATGAGGAAATTCGTGTGTCACCGTATATGGCGCTACGTCGGGTAACAACTAACTACTAATGGGTAATATATCGTATAACTGGCATCCACACATTAAAAAATATCGATGGGAAATGAGTTGCCGTTGTGAGAAGCAGTAAACATGGTTATTAATAGCTTTTGGCAACCCGAAAGTTAGGATACGTTAAGACAATGTTTCAAAGAAAAAAAAAGAAAACTTAGAAGGAAGCCGTCTTTGGAACCTAAACTTCGAGTATAGTCACGAAATATCGAAAATTAATAAATACGGCGTGCCGACCACCTCTAATTTCGGTTTATGTGTTCTTTTCAAATCTATTAAAAGAAGAATATAAAAATAATGTCTGATACCAGTACAATTTACGACTTCTGGTGCCTTATAATGTTGATTCCCATACCTAAAGGGTGTCCCAACCAGAACGCAAGATTTAAATTTTAAATCAAACACAGATATTTAAAACGAAATCATGAAACTTTATTATATCGTAAAGTAGACAGAATGAGGTTATGTATGGAACTACACATCGGGCAGATGGCCGCCGCGGCTTTGCTGGCACACACGCGATCCTTTAATGGAATTTTCAATGACCGTTATGCATATTTCCTCTTTTACGACTTGAGCCGACGTCGTTTTATTCGCGTAAACCATCGACTTCAAAAACCCCAAAGAAAAAAGTCTAATGGTGTTAAATCGCACGATTAAGGCGGCCAATTCTGGTCTCCAAAACGCGAAATAACAGGACCGGGAAATGACTAATGCAGCAGTTAAATTGTTTCTCTGACTGTATGACATGTGGCGCCGTCTTGTTGAAACCACATGCCCTCCACATTCATTTCTTCAATTCTAGGCACCAAAAAACCAATTTGCTGAGCTCGGTGTCAAATTGAGGTGGATGGAGTTTGAGCGACATCATCACGTACAGCTGCGACATTTTCGGTCGATCGACCTGGTCGAAGGCGCGTTGTTGTCTTTACATCACTAACAGACCCAGTTTTAGCAAATTTATCCATTAATCTCTTTACAGTTGGCTCTTTTGGAGCATTATTGTGACCCCAAATTGATCGCAATTTGCGAACTGTAGACGCAAAACTTGTACCATTTTGGTAAAGCATTTTCAAATGAGAGTGCGTTGTTCAAATGCACCAACGTTATGCTTAGGTTGAAGTTCAAAAACTAAGAACAGTTTTTATTTAATCGCATTCAAAGTATTCCCCTGGAAACATAGCGCACTTATGTATATTAATTAATTTTTCTAATCCTCGAAGCATCTCAAACATTCCGGTATGTCTTTCAGAGCGCGCTACAGTTTAATGCGGTTTGAATCTTTTCGAACGATTCATACCATAAGTAAATACATGGTTGTGAAGCCATATTTAATTAATTTTTGGACAAAAATTCAAGAGGAGTCAATATAGTGTAAGATGACGCACTATCGTGATGCAAAAATCTAGAATTGTCTGCCCATAAATGACGGAATAATATAATATTATATAATATTATTAATATATAATATAATATTATTTCATGTTGATAGTTTGCTTCAGCGGAAGAAACTGATGATGCACAATATTATGATAATGGAAGAAAATTATTAGCATAATTTTGAGTTTTGAGCAACTTTGGTTGATCTTTTCAATCTTTTATCATTTTTAGCACGATATTCTTCCGACTGGTGGATTATTTTGGTGCCATCAAAAAATATCCAGGCCTCATATCTCTTAATAATGTTCTTTATAACTTGTTGGTAGGCAAAAATCATCATATAACAGATTTTATCACAACGATCTTCTTTGAAAGAACTGAGCGTTCTTTGTGTCCATCGAATTTTGACGTGTTTGAGCCCCAAAATCTGTGTTCTTCGAAAGAATTGAGCGTTTTTGGTGTTAATCGAATTTTAACATATCTGAGACCCAAAATCAATCTTCTTCGAAAGAATTAAGCGTTTTTGGTGTCAATCGAATCTTAACATTAAGCGTTTTTAGTGTCAATCGAATCTTAACATGGCTGAGAGGTCCAAATGTGTTTTACAATGGTGTTGACAGTCCTCAATTTGTTGGAAGTGACTACCATCGATAGAGACTGATGGCCGCCCGAGGCGCTCTTAGTCTTCAACTCATTCTCCATCTTCTTTGAACTGTCTGTGTACTGTCTGAAACATACCTTTTTGACATAGTCTGTTTACCGAAGAGCTTTTGCAACATCCTAGTTATCTCCTGAGCAAAAATTCCTCTATATTAATAAAATTTAGTATAGCAATTATGAATAAAGTCACATATTGAAAAAATCATTGAAATGACTTTTTGCGTCACAATAAATCGAGCATAGTACTAATATTAATAAAATTTATGATGTGAAATTTAGTACAGACGGTGACTTAGAAAAAAGTACAATAAATTTTTTTGATTTTTGCAATCAATTACAGCAAAACCAATTGTCTTCTACCCATTGGATAGGTAGAATATGGCAGATCTTCTCCTATACAATGAGACCCACGCTTTTGTGAAATTATATTAAGAAAAGACTAAAATGACATATAAAAATTGAAGATAGGAGATTTTAACCTTTAACAAAGTTTCGGAAAATTCATTGTACATTCAATTTCTAGAAATTTATGATAAGCAATAGCTAATTTGTTAATAAAGGTACAAAAATATCCTCTTAAATTTTAAATAATTTGGCCATATTCATCTGGTGTAACCAAATGATAAAGAACTCGTTTGCATCAAATTTTGTGTTGCACTATGTGGGGTTGAAAAGGGAAAGACAGGCTTTTGCTATTATAATTCTAACTTTGACAACAATAAGAAAATACCATTCCTATCATTTCATATAACACAGCGAACATATCTACATATTATCTGTACAGGCGCTATCCAATTGTTAAAGATTTTTTATAAAAATGTTCTGTAGATTACACGAAGCACAAGTTGTCAAAATCTGAGGTATTCAGCTTGGGAACTATGTCGATTTGATTTTACTTTATTATTAGCCAGTTAAAATTGTATATATATTTAAAATATGGTATATATTATGTATATATATTTAAATCAGTCAATGTGATCCCTCCTTCCTTCTATTTAAACTCTTTAACTTCAATTCCTACACATTCGAAATAAATGAAAGGTTCATTTTTTTCTTTAGTCTTTAAATATTCCAAACTTCATTTAATTAGCTTTCCGCTAGAATACAAGGAAATACTTGAAATGAGTCAAATGTTATTAACCTTAAAAAACATGCTTTTGGTAGCAATGACTGCTCATCAACCTAATTTTATGGAAAAATACAATACCAGCGCCACCTCCTCCAACATTACCTACTATGCTAACAGCCCTTTAGGCAATGGAAAAAAACCTAACAAACCTAAAGAGACAAAAGTTGCACTGAGGAAGCGATGAAGTCAGAGCAACAAAAAGGGCTTTGGAATAGAATGTGCTTAAATTAGAGCAAATTAAACACCGCTCAGAACTCAACACGAAAGTAGGCAGTTGCCACAAGAGAAAATAAACAAACTATGAATTGAAGTGCAGCAAAGCCTGTGTATGAAGTGAATACAACATTAACCTGGCCCTCAGTCCTCTTCAGGTGCAACTGTAACAATTGAGGGCGTACGAAATTGTCGCGATACACAGGAAGAAATATTAACTATAATAATTGCCAATGCAGAAAAGTGCAACGGTTGGAATTTTTAGGGTCTTCATATTGCTAACAACATTAAAGAGGACAAAACCGAAAATATCTCTGTAAATTATTACCTTAAATAATCCTTATACGTACATAAAAGTGATCGAACGGTCGTTTGTGTGCTCAAAATCACAATAACTAATGTGTTTTATAACGTTTTATAACTCAGGCGTCTCGTAGGCCAACTAATCGCAATTTTTGGGTTCGATTAATGGATATGGATCTGTTATGAAGTGAATGTCATAAGCAGAGTCTGGAATTACTTGTATGTATCGCTTGTTATTTTCTGCATTACATTCTCCTGTTTTACAAGGGATTTGAAAAAAATTATTCTTTTTACGTTTCCACATCTTATAATCTGTCAACTGCTAAACGGAAATTTCTCCGAGAAAACAAATTTTAACCCTGACGTATCTATTACGGGATGGAAGACAAATATACACCCTATGAGTGACTAGAACAAATATTCGATCGCTGTGCTTATCACGACATTTTTCTGGGAGAATTTAATGAAAAGATACAAAGAGAAAGTGTTATTAGTTCCAGAATTGAAAAATTCAAATTGCATTGCAATACCTCCGAAAATGGGTTCGGTTTGGTTACTTTTGAGACGGCGCATAATACGCTAATAAGTATATATAATATATAATATATCATATAATATATAATATGAGAGAGTAAAGATATAGAAAGGATAGAGAGGAAGCCCGAAAATTATACCTAAAAAAAGGTTATCCATACCCAAGAGTCTCCCTACCTGTAAGGAAACCGATGGAAATATAATAATTACGTTGGGAGCACTCCTACAGCGCCTCAAAAGAAAATTTAGGTTTATTGAAAAAATTAAAAAAGCACAGTTATTTATAAAAAAAGATTATTATTTATTAATATATAATATTTGGAAATCTATTTCTTGAACATAATATCGTCCAGCATCGCTTTGGCGTCACTTATTTAAGCAAACAGTAATTTACTATGACGGCTTGGCAGGTGGACTCCGTAATAGCTGCTATTTCGTGACGGATATTTTCTTTCACATGCGGCAAAGAAGCCGGTCGGTCTATTGGTTGGTGTAAACCTGAAATTCGAGATAACCTCAAAGAGAAAAGACTAAAGTAGTTAAACCAGAACGGCGTGAAGATCAATTTATGCCATTTCTACTACGTACTAATTTGCCAGGGAAAATTTTAAGAACTCTTAGCAGGGATTTATTGGAAGTCTGTGACGTTGTCCTGCTCAGGTGGAACATGTTCTTTGGTTATAACCAGCACAATTTTGCAGTTAAGGCTACAAAAAGTTTTCTAACATCTCCAAATATCTTCTTCTTTTTACGTGGCGACTAGAATTGACATCCTTATCTATTATACGCCGCCCGAAGAAAATAATTCCAAGCGCTTCGATCTTCTGCTCTTCTTCTCCAATTCGCCACACCAAGTTTCGATAGTACTTCAAAAGCCTGGTCCTTCCAAAGGAGTTTTGGTCGCCCTCTTCTGTGCCGTCCATCGAGTTCGTTGTCGAAAACATTCTGTGCCGGAGCATTTGGGTCCATCCGCACAACATAGCCCATTCAACATAATCGCTGTATATTAATGCGTTTGACCACGTCGATGTCGATATATAGCTCATACAGCTCATTGTTCATGCGACGCTGATACTCTCCATATATCGCTCTTAAGTTATTCACTGTAATTGTATATCCACTTTCATCTTCAAAAAAAGTGTCGATAGTTTCTCACGGTGGTGTCGCAGCCTATATAAATTAATGATTCTTCCGCCTCGAATTCGTTGCACTGCAACGGCAGCTTTGCTTGTTTACATATCCATTAAGATAAAAATGAGCTTCATCCGAAAACAAAATGTTGGCAAAAGTTGAAAAGCGCTCAATTCCCTGGCTTACGAAGTCAAATTCCTGACTGGCATACTTAGGCATTAATTCTGCGTGTTTTCTATAGTCCTTGATGACCTTGTTGGCCCGGATTTTAGGGTTTCCCAGTGTTGTACTGATATCTTTAAATTATTTAACCCGTGATGATGAGGAATGCGTGGAGCGTAGTTTAAGTACGACTTCCGCGAGACGCTCTATAGCTACTGAATTCCTAAAAGCTAGGCTGCCGATTGCTATAATCCCCGCTTTCCTCGTATGCGTTGCGTTTACGCGATAATTAAGACAAATATAAACTTTCTTTAAAGATGCCATGTAAGAGCTACTAGTACTGGGTGGCAGCATCACTGAAGAAAATACTTTGGTATGGATTATCCAAAGTGAGACCAGAATAGCAGCATCCCGGTTTAAGAACAACAAAACTGCGAATGTAGATGGCCTGCCGGCAGAACTCCTTTTGGCTTGTGGCGATGAGTTAATAATCAGCACAACACAGCTTGTACGAACGATTTAGTTCAATGAATGCATTTCAGATGACTGTAATTTAAGTGTGTTATGTCCTGTGTTCAAAATAGGTGATCCGTGTGCTTACCAATTATAACATTATCAGTCTTTCGTCTATCGCTTACAAGGTTCTTTCGGTTGCGATATAAAGAAGCCTAAAGACTATTATATCTGACCTGATTGGAACTTATCAGTGCAGTTTTAGACTTGATAAATTCGCAATTGACCAGATATTCACACTAAGGCAAATTCTGGAAGAGACCAGGAAAAATCAGACCGATACATATGACATTTTCGTCAAATATAAAGCTGTCCTCAACTGTCTGATACGGAAAAACCTGTATGAGACAATGGCCAAATTCCGTGTTCCTACGAAGCTTGTTCATCTTTGTGAGGTGACACTGAATGGCATGAAGTTTGCAGTAAGGAAAGGCAAAAATCTTAGCAATTTTATATCAAACGTGAATTTATATAGGGCGATCATCATGAGATGATAATTTAAAATTTTGGAGTTGATTATAAGGAGCACTGCAGTTAATACGACTGATACCACCTCCAACAAGAGCCTTATACTACTTGCGTATACTAACTAAACAGACATCGCTGGTAGAAAACTGTGAGATGTTACCTCGACCTTCTCATCCATTGAAAACAAGTCAGCAAAAACGTGGCCTGGAAATAAATGAGGACGAATTCAAATGAATAATTTTAACGAACAAAATGTTGACTCGTTTTTTTGGGGGTTTATTGGTACAACATGGAAAGCCTTCTTCAATGAAATCCATGAGCATTGCAGAAATTCGTTGGAAGTACCAGGCTTTTGAGTACAGTTAAAACTGGGTGTGGCGAATTGGAAATGGGGCTCAGAAGACCAAAGCACTTGCGGACATTTTCTACGTGCGGCGTACAAAACGTAAGGAGGTCTTTTCATGTAGCATTTTAGATTAACAATTGATGAGAATAAGCATAGAAAGAGGTCAAGGCAATAGTGACTGATTTTCAAGAATCATTATGCTTTATATTTTTATAAATTATATATTTTTTTTTAAATTTTAATTAATTTCTTGTTACTTGATATAATTTCAACGTAATTCTTAGCATATCTCTGTGTTCACGAAGAAAAATGACTTAAGTGGAGTTAGTACAGTAGTCAGTAGTAGTAATGTTCGGTATTATTGTTGTTCTTATTTAAACACATATTCGCGCCCCATCATCAGCACAAAATTGCGTGCAGTTCACAACTTATAGCGATTTTTGCAAAATTACCTAATAAATCTATAAATAAATGTAGGCAGGTATATGTTTTTTTTTTTGCTGATATTGTTTATATCCATAAAGCGCATTTTACTATCTACATTTGTTTTCAGAATTCTTTATATTTCTGGAGTTATAACAAAATTTCGTAATAGCGATTTTTTGAAGAATATTCAAAATCTGAAAATACCAAATTGGAAGTTTAGGCGTTTTTTCTTTGCACCAGAAATTTACATAATTTGGAAAAGATTAAATTTAAATTATTTTTCAATACAAATTGTTTAAATCAGACTGCAAAATAGCTTATGGTTTTTGTACGTCAAAATTGAATTTTGTGAAGTTTCCAACAAAACTGCAGAATTTGAAAAATATTTAAATGAATTCTAAGTGTTTAAGTAGTCAAAATCAAAATTCGCAGATCTAAGTATTATTATTACACACAACATTATTTCAAGATGGTCCGTTGATATATTTTTTTTGTCAGTTCTGTGATACGTATTTTATTGTATTGGATTGGCTGGCCCATTTCATATAAAGGCTGAAGATCTAGAAACAGTTACTGCCACCTAAAAACCGATCGGGTCAATCCATTTCCTCGCGTGACAATTTTTGACGAAATGTATATTTTCGTTTCTCTCCGTGTAGTGTAGAAGTTGTGATGACATTTGGAATGGAACCCTTTCGCTGTAAACACCGGCCATGCCAAATGCCGCCACCATCATCACAACAACTATAATGAACTACTTGACAAACTGCAAGCGCCAGAAACAAACAGCTAGCAAACTGTACACCACTCCCCCATTCACGTCTCATGTTGAAAATTGAGTTTAACTACACTTACTTGTGGCATAATGATAATGATGACGACTCTCTAAGGCTGACGCTGATGACGGTGATGGTGACTACGACTGTCTAAAGCTGACGCTGATGCTGATGATGACAACTATGCTGGTGAACGCCATTGCCGTTGCTGCTACGGATGATAATGACGCTGATGATGCCAGTGATGAGTACTTGTGATAAGCCGCCTTTCTATGTTGTCAACAATGAAATAATTTTAGAGTGGAACCAGAACAGCACAGCGAGCACACAAATGAAAGTCTATAAAAAATGTGTATATTTTTTTCAAATGTTAATTATGACACGGGCTGTGTCATGACTATTGCTGGCTCGCCATATTAGTTGTTGCCGGCTGCTTTACCACCATCAACATTAAGAGGACTACAGGATAATAGAGCCACTAAGAAGTAAATTGTATGAAAAATATTCAACTCAAAGATAATGTTGGAAAAGTTATTGGGAGAGCGTTTTCAGGATACATTATATAGAGGAAAAGGGACAACGGTTGGCATATATGAATCACCATAATTAATTACATCTTTGGTGTTTCTAAGATAGTGATTTCTTTCAAATGGTGGGAAATATTCCGCCCACATCGAGAATGAAAAAAAATAAATGTATAAAAAGTAAAGAAAAAAATAAAAGCAAAAAAAAAAAAACGTATTTACAGCACGGCAGCGAAGTGCCCAATTTTCATTATAACAAAAAAATTTGATTAGCGATTTCTTTACTTTTAATTTTTCTTACAAATTTTTTGATGGCAGGTCCTTATTTAGTATTGGAATAATTTTCCTACTTTGCGGATTATAAACTCCTTTGTAATACTTCCTTCTAGAAGTTTGAAGTACCAAATGCCAAATACGTTTCATGGCTTTCTAAGTCGATTGAGCGATTTGCGTCTGCGTACTAACTTGGCTGGCTAATTCACACCTATAACTGCCATAAATCTTTACGAAATTTTTTAAAACTACGAGCTGCATCGATCCATCCCTTTTGGTATCTTCAACACAAATTGACAAGTTTTCCGAAATTAAATTTTCATTCACATACCGCAGTAATATAAATTTTTTACCGTTATCTTGTTCTACAGTGGTTGATAGAAGTTAAAAATAATCGACCGATTAACCACGCCTCGCTGATGCCTCTGATATAAATGACCGGTTTTACCTATATATTCTTATGCTCGCATCTTTTAATTAGTTGAATCAAATTTACCCATATTTGGTATAGGTTGAGCGTTGGCCAGAATGAATTTTCAGAATGAATATGGACCACATTGCCACTCTCCTACTGGTACCCCCATACAAATTGGACTTTGGATTTTCCGAATTTCTATTTTTCTCCTATAACTTCTATGTAGTTAGTAGTCTACAGTGATCAAGGTTTTTAACGATTGTATACGTTTATGATTCTCTACAAATTTTAAGCGAAACAGCAATTGTAATTTGGTACACATCATTTCATTTATACCGACAATGAAACGTGGCTATTGCCACACCTTTTGTGGTATCTCTCAAACATATTTGCTGATATATCGGAATTAATGTAACGGTTTGAGAAATATTCACAAGACTTGTGGATTACTCGTCTACTCGAAGTGTTCGTCAGTCACATCGATGTGACCGCCGCTCGAATAATGAAGGTGGATGTATCGCGGGTTGAACCCGCAATCATGCGAACGATGGTCGAGTGTACTCACCATCACGCCATGCCCGGTCAGCATCTCTCTGATCGAGATGCGAGAAAAAAGTCGATCACATGGTGGTAGGAGAAAGACATTCTTTATGGAGATGCATCTGATAAACTCAGACCACAAGAAACTAAGGAGCGCACATTACAGAACAAAGCTGAAAAAGGGCGTAACTAGATATAAATCTATATACGCTTGAGACAGCCACAGCATATTCTAACAAAGTCTCTTATTTACTATGGCAAAATTCACCTAATTTTTATGTTCCTGGCACACAGTGGCAACATATTTCATATTCCATGGTAACCGCCCAAAATGGTGCACGGATATAAAGAATCGCGCTCAAACAAGTCCCGGTAGTGCCTAAGGAAAACAGTACTGTATACATGGCAATGCTGTAGCCAATTGCAGCACGAGCTGCAAGTAAACACTGTTACGTGGAAGACTAAAGGTTTGAAATTATCAGCAGTGCTGTAGAGCTAGTACATCGCCAACAAGTCAGATACGAGTACTTGCACTGAGGCGAATCTTGGAGAATAATATGAAGAAATACAAATAGGCACCCTGCCACGCTAGTGCACCTTCGTGGAGTGACGATGGCCAATATGAAATTTTCACTGAAGATATACCAAAATCTGACTAAGTCATTTTACTCCAAAGTTGGACTTAGGCAGAGCGATCTTTTTTAATATACTTGTGAAGGTAGAAATGCAAAAATCTGCCGTATTTGCGCAAGAGCGATTTTACTGCAGTCAAGCATTAAGTAATCAGTCGGCGGAGGTAGATGAGAACTGAGCCAAGAAATTTAGATCGAGGAAAATGTAGTCTAAATGTTTGCTATATTGCTTCGAAAATTATACATATAGCTTTGAAAGTGTTCTGTCAAAAAAAAGCAACAAGGTATTGGCATTCTATAAACCATGAGCTGCAGTAGATTTGTCATCCACAGGAACCGTATTCATATTGGTTAAAAATTAAGCTAAAGAGCTGCCATAATTTAGCTTAAAAGTTTCCGAATCTTTGACTACTATGAATACGAGTTCTTGATATGATGGTTCCCGTTTTTCTTTACAACATGTATCAGGGAATGCATTATAGTCCGCTGTCGCTCTTATATAATACAAACCTAAATGCGTCTGTGTGCTTGTTCTAAGCCAATATATAATACTCATTCGATTGGAATGAGACTTTGGCCGGTCACTGCCGACGTATATGTGATGGTTTCTGTAGTGGTACAATTTATATATGATAAATTGCGCACAAATCAACCCGATAAACGTGGTTGACCTGCGAGATACAAAAAGCCATGAAATAAAAACTGTTGAAAAAAACAATTGTTGAATGAAATTTCATCACACTAGTTCCAGTAAATCAGAAATCTTTATTTTACCATTCTTTTACAAATATGTTTGGAGTTGTTTGCAAGCAACCATTTCCCAGGTTCTTTGGACCTAATGAATCATATCATTGAATCATTAGATTTTGGGGAGGTGCTGCCAGAAAAAAACTTAGCTCGACTTTAAGAAACTTTGATGTGATGTCTGAATTTTGGGTGATTGGAAATGTGGCAAAATACCACTGGCCAACACGAAGTTCTTAGTGTTCCTTCTTTTGTAGTCATTGAATTACAAAAGTGGTGCCAGAACTTATGATGTCGAAAAAGGGAAGGTTTTCAGCACACATTACTGGTGCGATCGTTAGTAAACATTATAGGTATATGCTGCATTCGTATTCCGATGATTTGTACAACTTGGGGCTGCATGTCTCATGATGTTACTACAGTATTCTCCAACAATGAAAAAGAGTCCGCAATGGGAGTTTAATCACTAAAAATGAGTTCGAAGTTCAATTATTAATCGATCCGTAAAAGAAAAAAAAATTATATATCTCTGATATTATGATATTATTATGATTTATATATCTCTCTCTGGACGCGTGAAAATTCATCAAATCTGAGGCTGTCTGTGAAATTTGATAAATATACTGTTAGAGGGGAACAAGAATTTGTATATCCGGGTCTTCTGGAAATCGAATTAATACAGGAAAAAATACATTTGTAAGACAGAACCCCCTCTCGATGAACAAAAATTGATCAGCACCTAGCTTCTTCTACCATATGGCTCATAATAAAAGGCATTTCTGCTAGTGAAGAGATTAGATCGAATATGTTATGCATGACCTTCTCACATTTAGGAAGTTTATACGAATTTCCTTTCACTGAAATTGGGAACTGGGCTTACCACGATTCAAAAGGCCAGTTTAAGATCGTCGAAATGAACGATGCTCAAAGATAGAGGTTCAACATTACGGCGATCGCGTGCAATAACTAACAAATTTTCGATATTCTTGGGTTTATGCGCTTTAGGAGGGAGTGGTTCATGTTTTAAAGCAAACTTTCAGTCGCGAAATATTTTCAAATATGAACTCACATTGGAGCACTGGGGCAGCCAACATATCCCATTCAAAAAGAGGAGTTTAAACCTAAACCATGAGCAACGCAATAAATCGAAGTGCTTGGAATTATTGGCACAAGGCTCTATTTGACTATATAAATTATTTAGTTAGAATTTTACTGACAGCTTTTAGATTACAAAAAGTATCCGTAAATAATCACTAACGGTAAAATGATAAAATATAACCAGTTAAGATAACAATAATGTTGGGAAAAGCCTGTAAGTCAACATGTTGAAAACTGCATCTCTCAGGGCGATGTATTCTATACTAAAATATTCTTTAAGTGACAAATCAAATAAATGATAGTATTCTTGCGAACTGTCATTATTCGCTAAAGACATAATCATAGACATTCATTAATGGGGGAAAAATAATAACAAATGAAGGGCGCCAAGCCTTAGCAGCAAAAAATCGCATATTTGATGAGGAAGAAGAATGGAAAACATTTGTCATAAAACTGTCGTACGATCGCCAAATATTAACGAAAAAAAAGGTTATACTGCCATAAATTTATTAAGCTGATCTATGATCCAAATTAATCATTGTATTTCCTAAATTTTATATACAATTTTTGTTATATAAAAATGCATCATAAACATTTTTTAACACATTTTTTTGAACACCTTAAATTACTAAACGCCCAAGCAATTGAGCTGATTGAGAATGTCAAAACTAATTAAAAATGGCGTCTAACATATAATTCAAAAAAATTTTCAGCCACTATATTCAAATACAATACGATATTCAACTTTAAATGATGACAGTCAGCAGTTTTTAGGTGAAAAATGGGATGATGAGAATTAATTTATTTGTTTTGCGTTCTTTTAAATCAACATCCAAAAATTATTATTTATGACCTCAGTCATGTGCGAGAATCCGAATTTGGGTCGTCTACACGTTATAGAGTAAACAAAGCGCCTTCTTAGAATTATTAAATTAAATATGTCAAAAATGTTCAAATTCTACTAATGCCAGCCAGTGGTTATTCCCAAATGAGGCAAACTTACTAATTAGCTAAAGTATTTATCATTTTCCCCCTTCCACGTCGCCAAAGCTATAGAGAACTCAGTCCCAGACCTTTTTCCCCCCAAAAAAAAGGAACACTCAGTTATTGTTGTTGTTGCAATTGCGAAGGAGACAAAGAAAATTAAATTAAAATAAAACTAAGACCAACACAAAAATTATGTGACAAATCCCTCTTTTTTTCGTTATGGCTAATAAGGCAAGTTGACAAAACCAAAAAAAAAAAAAAAAAAAAAACAAAAGAAACCTGAAAATATTCAGCACTCTGTACTGAAAATAAAACAAAAGCAAACGTGAGATACTCAACTTTAAGCAGCAATAAGATGAGGGGGATACATTCACCGACCCGACAGACGAATTTAACATAAATCATAATTTGTCAGCGTGCAGTCTGGGGCCGTCCAGCCAGCTGAATTCCATTGGTGCCGAGAAGATGAAAAAAACAGACACAAAACTTGTATCTTTTTCACTCTGGGCTGTGATCCCTCTCCCCAATGTTGTTGTTGTTAATTCTTTTATAAAGTGTTGTTGTTAAGTATGAACTCGAATCCATATCAGAGAATGCATAACATTATTCTTCATTAGATTTGCATATTAAACCCCTTTTTCATTATCGCCACCAGCGTCATCAACGGACTCAGCATCAACCTCAGTCGCAACATCATCACCATGAAATGAATGAACTCTGAGCATAGCAATAAGCAAAAAGAGAAGCGCAGTCCAAGCTTCTACAGCAGCCGCACCATCATCACCGGCCTGAGCACAGTAACAGTAACAACAGTAGTTAACCATATAACCAGCCAAGTGTCACTTGTGACACCATTGCGGCATTAATTAGTTCTCAAGGAAGCCCAGCATACAATTTGATCAGGAAATGGTAATATTTCTTCGGAAATCTTAAAAATTTACTGTTTTTGGCATTGATTGTACTGTTTTTGGCGAGATTGTCTCGCGATCTTGTCGAAAAAAAAAAATTAAATGCGGAAACAGATTCGATTTCCAACATTTTCCACGACGTTACAATGATTAAATAATGTCCTCTGAAGTTGCGAAAGCATAACTTTTTTGAACTTTTTGCACACTTTCAAAAACTTATTCACCCAGAGCGATACAAGAGTCGCGTCAATTCAAAATAAATTGAACCTGGGGAATCCAAAAATGATATTCGCTTTCCCTGAAGTTCTTTGTGGGCTAAACACTATGAAAATAAAAATCGCAGTTAATATATCTAATAATATGTTCAGTCCAACAAACTCACCCTCCTCATTTTTCTGAAAACTGATGTTCATTGCAAAATCTAGTGGTAGTCGTAGCAGCATTGGGCTATCACATTTCTTTCAGAGAGACCACAATCTCATAAAATAAAAAGACGATAAAAATATTCAAGTTAAGTTTCATATATGCCGACCGTTCGACTTATCTTTCCTACATACACATTTTCTTCAAAAAAATGACAGGATTTGATTACTTAGAAGACCCGCTTGAAAGGATTGTCAAAATTCCTTCTGTTATTAAATTGGTATAAACATCTAATATACTGACACGGATTTTGTCATTTAGTTTTTTTTTTTTTAGCGCTGGGTTTTGTCAGATAATCTCAAGTGTGCTTTATGATTTTCACAATGGATGAAAATATCGAAAAAAGAATTTGTTCCAAATTTTAAGGAATTTCGCGTGCCATCTAATCACTGAAAATTCTGCAGAAGGCTCTATTTGAATTGATTTTGTCAAAAACAAGTGCATATGAGTGGTACAGTGCACTGAAAAGTGTACTAATGTCTTCAACTAAAGGTAACATCAATAAAGTGATAGAAATAGCGATTACAAATCGATACATAAGTTTCGGAGGGATACCTCCTGAACTTCTTCTGTATCAGGCATCAATTTGTGTCATTTTGTACGATGGCGTTGCCGTTCAACTGGTTGCGAAAGGCGTAAAGTTTGGCTAGAATTAATCAATTCCGACTCTATATTCATAAAATGCGTTATAACAATTAATGAGACATAGGTTTATGATTATGACGTATAAATCAATCAACTAATTTAGTCATGCAGTCTTCCAACTGAGCTGAAAGTGAAAAATCACAAAAAAATCGCCCGAAACTCGAGGTAATGTTGATAGTTTTCGTGGGATAAGTATACTAAATATTTTAAATAATCTAAATATTCTGAATATACTAAATATTCTAAACATTCTAAATATTCTAATTATTCTGAATATTCTAATTATTCTGAATATTCTAAATATTCTAACTGCTCTGAATATTCTGATTACTTTAAATTTTATAAATATTCTAAATGTACTAAATACCCTAAACATTCTGAATATTCAAAATATTCTAAACATTTCTAAGTATTCTAAATATTCTAAATATACTAAATATTCTAAACATTCTAAATATTTTAAATATTCTAAATATACTAAATATTCTAAATATTCTAATTATTCTGAATATTCTAAATATTCTAAAAAATACTCTAAGTATTCAAAATATTTAAAATATTTAGCACATTCAAAATATTTAATATATTCAGAATACTCGAATTATTCAAAATCTCGAAAATACCTCAAAATACTCAAAGTATTAAAAATATTCCAAATATTTAAAATATTCGAACCATTTAGAATCTTCAACATAGTCAGCAATTTTCTAAATTTTCAAAAAATTTAAAATGTTCTAAATATACAAAATACTCAGAGTAATCAAAACATTTAAAATATTCAGCACATTCGGAATATTCTACATATTCAGAGTATTCAACGTATAAAAAATACTCAAAATATTTAATTTATTCAAAATATATAAAATTTCCAAAAGAGTCAAAATATTTAAAATATTTAAAACATTTAGAATCTTCAACATATTCGGCACATTCAAAATTTTAAAAATATTTAAAATATTCTAAAAACTCAAAATACCCAGTGTTCAAAATATTTAAAATATTCAACACATTCAGAATGTTCAACATATTCAAAACATTCGAAATATTTCAAGTATCCAAAATATTCACAATATTCAAAAAACAAAAAAAAAAAAAAATCAAAATATTTCGAAATACTAAAAATATTCAAAGTTTGCAAAAATATTGAATGCTGAATGTTGAAAATTTTTGAAATAATTTAAAGCTTTTTAAAATTTAAGAAATATAGGGAATATTGGAGCCCCAGTCAAAACCTTTTTGCCTGAAGAAACTGTAAAAGAAACATTAACAAATAACAATATCAAAACATTTTTAATTATTGTTATCCTCCATTATGTACGTTTTGCATAATTATCCTAGAGTGAAACATTATTAGAAACAGTTAGATGTTAGAAACAGTTAAGCTTTAAAATATTTTTGCTATATTTATGAAATATCGACGTTTATTTTAAATAAACGAATCACACGCAAATCTTTCACTGGGTCATACTGCTGATGCTGACATTGTGCTTCTGATGAGTGTGATTATTTTCGCTCTGAATTCTTTTCATTCATCCAGACTATGGAGCAAGTATAGGCTTCAGTGGAACTCTTTGCTTCCATACTTCTTTTATATTCAAAAAAAGGCGCCTCTTCTCTAACTCCGTTCTTCGCTTCTCGCGTATTGAATAGGTTATTTATTATGCTCAGTCTTTTGTGGCCAAACTGTTATTGCTGATGGTCATAAATTAATATATCAGACACTTTTTCTTAACGATTATTATTATTATTATTGTAGTATTATTAGTTTCCATTTGTTGCACCACAGTGTCACACAAAATTGACAAGTCCCATACATGATAGTCTGCGTTGTCCGTTTGCGCGTTTGCATACGAGTATAATATGCAATTGTCCACTATTGTACAATATACGGGTTGTGGTTGGCTCTTCTTGGTGTCTTTATACTAACACTTGGCTATTTATGCCTTCAAAGACGAGTGATAATGAAGAAATATCGGTCATTATCAACACTTGATTGGCCATGGACGCAGCCAGTCTAATGTCTAGTGCCCCATGAATGGCTTTGCTGGCCAAGTCTGTGGACAATCTTGGTCCAATTGTGTTTTATAATGGAGACAAGGCGCTCTGGCCATCTATCTGTGTACGATTGCTGTAACTGTTAGTGTGTGAATGTGTGTGTGTGTGCCGTTTTTCCATACTATTTAGTAATTTGAAACCTTAATTGTTTGACATTTTGTGACATGTGTTCCAACATCAGCCACGACAGCCACAATATTAGATAAAACAATCACCACAGATTCATTTTTCCGAAGATTTATATTGCCTGTCTCATGGATAGATAGATAGATGGATGCAAAGAGTCCGTCCTTGTACAGCCAGTGTCTGTCTCCACTGTAGTGTTAAAAGTCGCTATTAGTCGTATTCTTCTTATCTCTGGGTTGTCTACATTAATAATTTGTTTACTAATTGGTTTTAATGAGTTTAGTGATATTTAAAATGTTATAAATTATGATAAATGTTACATAAGGATTAGGAAGGGGTTTTTCATTCGATATCTATTTGAAGTTGATGGGAATGGAGAAAAGGTGGAATATTGAAATGTGAACACGCATGAGTTTTGTTTTAGTTTACGTTTTCACAACGAGCTGATAAATGAAAAGGAGTTAGATGAGATTTGAAGATATCAATTCGTTTATGGATACCGATGACGGAAATATTTAGAAATGGAAAACTCATAATTATGTAATGGGGGAAACCAAAGGATTATGAAACATGTTAAGCATTGGTAGAAATATTTCACGTAACCTTGAACATTTTAAACATTTGGACGCTTTCATCCGTACACATAAGTATCGCTTTATTAAAGGTTTATAAATCAAAATTTCGTAAATAAAAGTTTTTGTCAATCTTTCTTGAATTACTGTAAACGTGGCTCTCTAGAAGATCGTTAATGTTTTGAATATTTGGATATTTGTAATAATTTGAATAACTTTTAAGAGTAAAGCATAGGCTTTTGCGTCGTCCAACCGATTATGGGTTTCCGAGGCTATTCTTGGATGCCTGGAATGGTTTCTGTTGCGTTTTCGTAAATGTGCCACTCCTGTGGTCGCAAGAGCGAGTTTTCGTACGAGACCGACCGACCTAATAAAGGAGATGCAGAAGAGTTGGGACAAATTTCCCTTATTTTTCAACATAACATCCTTTAAGCTCGATACACTTTTTCCAGTGATATTTAAAGGCTGCTATACTCTGTCTATAGTAAGAACGGTCAAACTCCTTAAAAAAAACCATAAACCGCAGACTGCACCTCTATATTGTTATCAAATCTTTTATCTCCGAGCCATTCTTTCAACTTTGGAAATAGAAAATAGTCCGAGGGAGCTAAATCTGGCGGATAAGGTGTGTGATGAAGCAATTCAAACTTCGCCGTTGTTGGTTTTTACCGTTCTGAAGATAATCGATAAAAATAATCCCATGCGTATCCCAAAAAAAACAGACACCATAAGCTTGCCTGCAGATGGAATCGTCTTCGCCTTCTTTGGACATGATTCTCCCATTCCAGTCCACTGCTTTGATTGTTCCTTTGTCTCAGGTGTGAATTGGTAGACCCATGTCGCATCCATGGCAATAAATCGATGCAGAAATTCGGCTTCATTGCGATGAAACATCGCCACTCTACTGAAACATCTTCTCGACACTGTTTTTGCTGTATTGAAAGCAAGCGCGGCACCCATCTTGCACACAGTTTTTTCATCTTCAAATCTTGGGTCAACATACGATGTATAATACTTTTTGAAATGCCTATCATTTCAGCTAGCTTCAACGATCATTCATTCCATTTTTTTGATTTTCTTAATCGTGTCTGGCGTGGACACCTCAATTGATCGACCAATACGGTGTTGGTTTTGGCAGCTCGTACGGCCTCGTTTAAATTCTGCTACCGAATATTTTACAGTCGCAAACGAAGGAGCAGACTGCTCCAGAGTAGAATCTAGCTCGATTTTAATATTGGTTAGACTGAGACTTTTCAAATGGAAATATGGAATTACATAACGATAACCAATTTTTGCAATGTTTACAAATTCACTGATATCGTTTATTTTTGATGGCTCAAAAAAAAAAAAAGAAATACTGAACAACGTGGCGTCTGCAACTTAAAATATATGTTTTATAAGGTTGACGCTTTTCATCAAAATATTTTTTTTTTTTCAAACTATTGGCACTATTTATAGGTCGGCTAATTGTGCAACCGCCCTCGTACTTTATACAGTAATGGTTCCACCCTATAGACCGTCTCACACATTCAGAGAATGATAAGGCACATTGTCGTCACAATCAGTTGAACCGTGTAGGATGCTGTAGCAAACACACAAACGCGTAATATCGGTAAACATGTGTGTTAAGTGTAAACTTTGATAACGATCACCAGATTTTGTTAAGGCTTTTACTGCTTATTGCTTGGTTGTCTCGCATGGTTTCTAGAGAGGTTTACATAATGTTCGGGGAGAGGAAATTGCATTTTCCGTAGTACTTCATAATGTAGACCACATTTTCACTTAATAATCAACGAAATTTTCATCTCAATCATATGTATGACGTAAAATCCTATGCGTATCAGGCGGATATATATACAGTGTATTTGTGCTAGTGTTTTTAGCCTCATTATTGTTCATCCAAACGTTGCCGATTATTCTTTGGCTTTCTGGGATGGATTCTATTTTCAGAGGGCCTACTAAAATGTGTGTGTGTGTGTGACCTTTTGTTGATTAACCAACATTCAATTTTCGACTCACATGCAATACATGTGAATATCACATTTTACTCATTTGGAATAAATACTTGTCCTTACCAACAAGCTCAGTCGCACACAGTGGCTCGCGCCCGTGTCTTAGTATTATTTTTCCGTATTTTCTTCTAATAGCCTATCAGAGGAACGCAAGTTTTCTACATCTCGACCGATTTTTTGTGTGCTGTATCGCTCATATACTCATGTTTTTTTTTCATCGATTCATGGTAAGCTTCCCGTAAGATTCGGCACACAAAATTCCATTGGCAACAGAAAATTTGACAAAAATTCTTTGTTTATCTTATCCATTGTAAAAATTTTAAAACACGCTAACAATATCGTGCACTGTAAACAAACTAAAAGGCAGACCGAGCTCAAGCTGTGTGTTAATATAGGGGACAGTTGTGCAAACTTAGCGACTAAAAGAATTTTGAACAATCCTTTTAAAAGGCTTATTGAAATGATCAATACCCCATACTTGTTTGACAGAACATATGAAAACAATAATTCATAGTAGTTTTATTGGTTTCGACATTTCCAATATTTCCAACATATTCAATATTTTCAATATATTAAGCGATTTCATTTTAATAATATTTTTAATAATTTTAATAACAATAAAATCAATATTTTCAATATCGTTGTCGGTTTGCAACATATCTAATGTTTTTAATATTTCCGTTCTCTCTAATATTTATTACACATATGGTCAAAATAATAAGTACACCCCATATTGTTTTTTAAAGGCTCGTAGACGAAAATTTTTTTAAATTAAAAGAAAAAACAAATACTAATTTCTTTTGTTATAACATTAGAAATAAAATAAATACTAAAACAATAACAAAAAACAAAAATTAGATTCAATATTTTTCAAAAAGTAAGAAATTAATCAAAAAACATTGGACAAAATAATAAGTACATTTAGTTAAAATAAGCAAGAAAGTAAAAATAATCAAGTTTTTTGTACTAAATTGGTTTCGTTAAAAGCCGGTTTCGTTAAAAGCCAGTATATTCACCTTTATTTTCAATTATTTTGTTGATTCTTTTTATCATGCTGGCGAAAAGCTTCCCGCAGTTTTCTACTGGTATTTCATACCAAGTTTTTTGAACAAAATTCCATAACTGATCCTTATTTTTATGAACCTCCTTTCCAATTCTTTGTTTCAACTCTCCTCCGAAGATTTTCGATTGGATTTAAGTCCGGAGACTTAACTTGGCCAGTCAAGAAGGGCAACATTATTATCTTGGAAGCAATCCTTTTTTCAACTTAGAAGTATGCTTCGGATCGTTATCCTGCTGGAATGCCTATCTAAGAAGCATACTTTCCACAGCATAGTTCAACAACGTATTTTCCAAGATATCTTTGTTGTGGAATCTGGTCATAGCGTCGGTAATTCGATGTATCGGAGCGACACCATATCACGAGAAACAACTCCAGACTATAATATTGCCGCCCCCGTGCTTGACTGTCTTCTTTGTAGAGCGAACATGGAATTCCTTACCCTTAGCGCGTCGAACATTCCAGGCACAGTCGTTTCTAAATACATAAATTTTTGTTTCATCGCCCCACGAAAGTTTCGCCATTTGTTGCCACCGTCTCCTCCGGGCCAATTGGAATGACTGCTTGCAAACGCCAATCTAGCCTTTAAATTTTTTTTTTGTCTAAGCAAAGGAACTCTTCTGGCTATCCGTCCTGATAAATGTGCTTCTTGTGGTCTACGACGAACCGTTCGCGACGAAATTATATTTTCAATTTCTGCCGAAATCGATCTTGAAGACACAAATCGGTCTTTCTTCGCAAGTATTACAATACGGATATCTGTTGTTTTTGAAGTTTTTTGGGCTTTCCGCAAGTTTCGACGGGCTTTTTAGGCCTTAAAGCATTTTGTACAAAAAATAGCGACCGATTCATAGTTTCTGCCATAGAACGAAGACGTTGGTCAGTTTCTCTTAGTCTTGAAACATTTTCTATCCTCCGGAGAAAAATCAGCCATGGGTGACTTTTTCAAAAATCAGCCTTGACTGATTTTTTTAACAAAATATTTTGTTACGAATAAAGATATATAACAATAAAATAACTATCCTTTACAAAAAGACTACAGCAGACTGCGAAAGTATTAAAGAATTGAGCAATATTAGTTTGACCAAGAACTAAAATCACACCTGAACAAAACTAACTCACAATGGAAACTACGGGGAAACCCCAGTTTTGTTTTTTACTTTTAATGGCATTATCATATTAAAGTTATTTACATATAAATAAAAAAGAATTGTCATGTTTACTTTCCGTTGAAGTAACTAAAATTAAACATAAAGCGAAAATAAGCAGGTGT
The DNA here is from genome assembly GCA_019455685.1 of Philornis downsi. Taxonomy (NCBI): domain Eukaryota; kingdom Metazoa; phylum Arthropoda; class Insecta; order Diptera; family Muscidae; genus Philornis; species Philornis downsi. The sequence goes on from JAHXMU010000127.1 coordinate 1,777,113, forward strand.
ACTTATTTTTTCCAGCATATATGTACGAGTATGTCTTCAATATTTTCGACATTTCTAATATTTTGTAAAATCCACTGTATTTATTTTCGTTTAATTCGTAATTTTGAGTATTTTTTTACTCCATATTGCCTCCTATCCCTTTCTTCCTCTTTCAACTTCTTCTCCTTTGCATTCTGTCACTGCAATCCGCTGGCAACAATCATAACATGACAAATTTGCAAAAACTCTAATAAATTGACAACAACAAATGTCACGGCAAATAAACAACAACATGTTGTCGTCGCTGCTAATGATTCATCAGAAATTTAAAAAATTTATTCAAGCCACAAAGTGAAAATGTGGCAACAATTGTGCCAAAAGTCAATGACCTACAAAAAATCATCAAGAGTGAACGGAAAAAATTATATTTCGTTATGTTCATTTTGGTTTTTTCTCTGTCTTTTTTCTTACTTTTTTTGCTCCGAAAATTATTTAATAATTTAAAAACGCTTTTTTTTTGTTGCGCAAACGATCCAGTGCAAATTGTGTAAGTGATGATATCGCCGCTGTGCTTATGAACGAGTGTGTGCCTGTGTGAGCTGTCAAAAATAACCAAAAAAAAAAACCCTGTATTATATGTTGCATGCAATATGCATGCAACAACAAATTGCAGTAAAACCCAATTGAACAGATGACAAAATGTTGGCAATAACAACAAACACGAAATACCGGCGCGGTTTTTTTTCCTTTGAAAGTTTGTAGATAACATATAAAGGGGACATGGTTTTCTAGTTTTTTTTTCTTTTTTGGGGAATTTTGTAAAAACTTTGAGCATTTGCCGCACTTAAAACGAGGGACGCCCAAAAGTTTGGTATCGAAAGCGGCGGTAATTGAGAGTGGAAAGTTGTACGCGATGTGCATAGGAAGTCCACATCGATATCGTCATAATTAAAAGGAAAAAGTTGTGTGAGATGTTCATAGAAAGTCGACATCGATATCATCAATCAAAATGCAATATGTTGAGATTATTTTGCTATTTAGGTACTAAGAGGCTAAACGCCAGAAATCATTGACGAAGTCCACAGCATAGTTCTAATCGATTGGCAGGTGGAAGTCTACAAGCTTAGATCATGGACATACGAGTATGCTACATTACGCAGTGATTGTAATGTTACATTACTAAAATGTTGATTCCAAAACGACGATTCCGAACATCACAGTTTGGGAATAATTTACGAAACATTTCAGCAAGAAAAAAAAGGTGCAGCCATTCAATAAGAATCACAGTTTCATCATTTCTAAGCATGCAATGCAGGCATATTTACTGTTTCCAATGAAGTACTTTTAAACTACTTCCTAAACTATAGTAAAAAAGTACTTGAAAACATTGAGTCAATTCCCATTTATAATTCCTAACAAATAAAGCAAAACATTTTAATATAAAATACTGCAAAATTTATATATAGTCAGAGATAAGCCGATTTAAAGATTTTGGGAAAACATTGGTTTATACTCCCTTATATGATGACCGACATATTAATTTTGCCACTCAATTTATAAGAACTACAAATATTCAAACATCGAATAAAACATGAATTTCCTATGATAGATGGCTGTATGCGGGGTTGAAGCTTTTTACGATACTCTAAAATCTATATATAGTCGGTGATAGTCTGCTTAAAGAAGCTCCATTTAAAGTTTTTGCAAAATATTGGTTTATCCTCCCTTATATGATGACCGACATTGTAAATTTGTCATTCAAATTATGATAACTACAAATATTCAGACATCAAATAAAACATATGAATTTCCTATCGCCATAAAAATTCATATCGTTAATGTCCTTGCATAATATTGTGGACTGCAGTTAGTGGAAGAGGGTGAACGAGCTTTGATCTATGGAATATTTGGGCTTTTCCAGTTCTGCGTCTGTCTACTGGGATTTTACGGAATTTTCGGTCAGTTTTAGTAATAAAAACAATCTTTAAGAAGGCTTTTTTCAAAAGCAATTTTATATTGAGGAAACACTTCTCAGTAGAACATTTTTCTGAAGAAACATTTTCTGTAACAAAAATCAATTCTTTTGAATAATGAAAAATTGCAACCAAAGCTTTGCATTTTCGTCACGCCTTTTTCGTTCGTGAATATATAGAGAAGATGCAACATAAAACAGTGTTTCCCTCCTGTAGCAACCCTATGTTAATTTCATTAATGATTACGCAATTTTTCACTACTTTCCGATCATGTAATATGATGAATGTTTGCTTAATTAGATGCATTATTTTTGGTGGGATGCCGATTACTTGACTGTTCGAAATATTAATCAAACATGACGTCGAGTTGATCACCTCTCAAATGATAGATGGTTGTAAGCGGGGTTGAACCATCGCGCCACGACAAGTCACCGTGTTGCATTATTAGCCAGCAACACAAAAAAACAAGATGCAAACAAGATTCTCAACTTGTGACTCGAAAGTAGTGAACATTTGAATAAAAATCGATGCATTTAACATGGGCTTGTCATAGGAGGGCTGCTGTTGTTTTCGGGTCCATTTCAGTGCATCTCCATCAGATCTCACAGGCCAATGAAAAACCTATGATTTCTGTACAATTTTATGTAAGCGCGAAAAATGTGTTTTTGTAAGCGCTTATGTAAGTTATGCTTAGTTGCTTCTATGAAAAAGATGAAAATCTTTAGCAGCGAAATTTCAACTTTGTATTACAAAGGGGTATTATAATCTAAGCAGAGAACATAAAAGCCATATATATTATCCCACGAAATTAATTTGTTTAAATATTTGTTTTTTGTTTAAATATTTGTTTTAAACAGATTCAATTCAATTTAAATGAATTGAATAGCAAGTATTGTAAGATGGATTTTGGTTAGAAAAACAATTCAAAACTCTTTTAAATTAATATAATCGTGTGCTGTTGAAAAGAGCTTCATAAAAAGTGGAGAAAATGCTTCATAATATTCGTAGAAGCCTCCTTTTTTTGTTTTGCTGGGTACCAAGCGTATTATTGAAACGATATCAGAACCAGCGCAAAAATTTCAATCACGTGAACTGATATCATAAAAGTGTACACGATGCAGGAGGGGCGTGGTAAATCGCTAGGTTATTATACAGATAATAAAAGGAGTAAAAGTGTAAGTTTCTGAAGTCCTCCGCGAAAATATTATCGATCGACATTGATCATGTGGAGCGAAAATACCAGCAAAATTTTTTGGAATCGTTCCGGCCAACATTAGTTCTGGAACAAATTCTGTGGTAATGTGTTAGGTCTTCCATGTAATCGATACATCGATGGAACTACTTCCAGAAGTGGAACCCGTTATTTAAAGATGTTGAAGGAGTTTATTTTTACCTAGAACTGCGTCGAAGAGATACTCGTAAGCGTTTCAACAGCATTCGGTTCCACCAAGATGGAGCAACTGCACCCATAGCTAGACCGGTTATGGCGGAGCACCAATGAAAATTTCCAAACAAATTAATATGCACAAATTCCACTTACCGCTGGCCCCCAAGGTCACATGACCTGACTGCATAAGGTGTTTTTTTGTGATGATGATATGTCAAGCAAAAGGTGTACAAAAAGATACCAAGGAATTAGACTGAGTTGAGGCGATTCATTAAAACGAAAATTAAGGCGATCCCGACTTAAACCTTCCAGGTCGCAATGAATAATTTTCTAATTAGGTGTCGCGTATGCGTGAATGAGCGTGGAGATCACTTACGGTCTATCATGTTCAAAACCAATTAGTTATGTAAAATAAAACTAAACTATCTATACAATAAAAAAAAATAATTAAATGATTAAAATCCATTGATAAAAAAGTTGTTTGAATTTCTTATTGTGGCGCAATTGGTGTGCCGTTTCTCATTATTCTCATTATGTGTGCAAGTCCAGTGTTTATAGAAAAATGAAAGCAAACCAATGCAAAAAATCGATTGTACATTTTAAGTTATATATAAAACTCCTCCCATGGAACACCATATTCCACAAGCAGTTCGAAAGAACCGCTTCAAGTCTCAGTATTACGGTAAAGAACCTGTTGATTTTGCGGACAATCTCAAATAAAATTCATCGACAATAAAACCAAAGCTAGAACATGTTCTCGGACAATATAAGTAGTTTGTTTTTTAATCAATTATTTGCAACAGACAACATTTTGTTGGAATACTCGTATAGTATAATTTTATTCGCAGAACTAAATTCACTAAACGCCTAATGCGTGACTGACTAAAATTGAGTAAATGATGTGGATATAGGAATGTGTGGATTCAATTAGGTAATATGTATGAGGGAACGGTTGATCTATTCACATTTTGCCAAGCATTAATGCAATAAACTAACACAAATTCAAATATCAACAATTTATGAATTAAGGATTACAACGAAAAGATTAACAAAACAATTTTCCTTACATCTCATGAATCAGACTTGAAACAACTTCTCACATTCAGTGAGCTTGCACGCATCCTATTTCTAGACGCAGTTAGCGGGACCTAACGATGATTCCAGGCTTGTAGATTTCGGAAAATCCAAGTTGAAAGCTTAAAATTATTTTTTAAGATAGTACTGAAATTCTAGTTCTAATTATTATTATTATGAATTATGGATCTAGTTCCAGTTCTGGTTCTAGTTCTAGTCCTAATACCGGCAGAAAAAGTTTTTGCCACTTGATGGGCGGCGCAGGAAAGTACAATATATTTTAGTTCTAGTTCTAGTTCTAGTTCTGGCTCTAGTTCCAATTCTAGTTAAAATTCTGGATCTAAATAGTTTTACTATCAGCAGCAACAAGCCAATATATCTAGAAACACATGTGAGATAGAGAATGGAATGGAATTTTTGACCTTGAATTTCTATAATAACATCACACTAAGCCCTGAGTTGCAGAAAATTTTTCGTAAAACTTGGCCTCGATTACTTCGGAGAATCGCCATGATACCAATGGAAGCGTTTACTCATATAATATTTTACAACAACTAACTGATGTTATATAGAAATATTATACCGTGGGAACTTTTTAACGAATCCTTCCTTAAAAGGAATACATTTGCACATACATATATCTAACTCAGAAATATCCACTTTCTTTCTTGTTCCAGAAGGAAACCCTTTAGCAATATCAAGCAATAATTAAGTTAAGTTAAATGTATATCATAGACATTATTTAAAACACTTAGTATCTGAAACAACAACAGCTCCTTGCATCTATATCTTTTTTGCATTTGTCGTCATTGCAGTTTCCTTAAGACCGCTCTATTAGTATTGCTTATAAACGACTGCTGCCAACTCTATCTGTGTGTATGACTTAATTCCGCATACAAAGTTGTGAGCGAACAAACAGAACGAGTTTCGAGCATTTTAAATCCTTCAAATTAATGCGCACAAATACGTCTTAAACCTATTTGTGAGATTTGCATTTCTTCTTTAGTTTTGTTTATTGTCGCTTTTTATCGTTGTCGTTTGTTGTCTTTCTTTGCTTCTTTGTTGGATGTTGTCAGCCGAACAAATGCAAAAAAAGAAAAGAAAACGCTAAATTGTGTCGCATGCCACATGTCTTTTAAGATCGTCTGTCTGATTGTGAATTCCTTATGCTGTGTCAGTCTCCTTCCCCGCCCGCAAGTTTCACTGCCTTCCCAACGGGATGATTGTGAGCGCAATCCATGTCCCTCGCCAACTTTTGGGAGCAACACAGCGCAAATGTCTTTTGATGGCAAAATCTTGTTTTCATCGTCATCGTCGTCGTCGTCATCGTTGTCGTTTAGTTTTATTTGGTACAGAAAATAATCATGTTTTTGCCTAAAGCTGAAATAATATGCAAACAGCAGTTTTAGGCACTCAGACTGAATGGGTTTGTTGTTTGGCTGGCTGGTTGGCTGACTGAATGACTGACTGGCTGCTCCTGCTACTGCTGCTGTTCACTTGCAGTGAAATTGACTGATTCGAATGATGAATATTTACTGAATCATATGCACACTCAGGATATGAGTATAATAATAGTTCGAATAGTAAATGGCAGTTGGTAGCAGCAGCTATTCAGTTAGTCATTTGCTTCGTATTTTACATATTTTATGTCAGTCGTTTAGGCCTTCAGACACTACGTCAGTCGGTTTGTTAGTGAGGAATTTATTGAACTCATCGCTACAAGATTCGGTATGACAAGCTTTTGTTGAATTATGACATAAATATATAATAAAAAATGACAACATTGCTGTTATTCATGCAGAAGTTATCCATGCAATTATTATTTATAATAGCCACGTTTTAATTCGCATAGAAGACAACATTGGTGTGCATCAGACAAGTGCATCTCAGGACTCGACTTCGCCCATTCACCAGCGATTACTAGATCATGAATTGCAATGCAATATCTTAATTAGCTTCGTCTTCAGGCCATACTTCATCAGAAATTAGGTAGGATTATATCTCATCGACAGTGGATTCCAGTGCCGAGCAATCAACCAGGACTGTCTGTTCGCAGAGATGTATAAAAATGAATGACATGAGATTGCAACAGAATGGTTTATTATGTCATTCAGCTGCTGAAACAACTGGTCTATCAAAGGAAGAGTTTGAAGAAACACTTGTGGAACCTCAAAACGATCCATCGCTGATAATGAATTCCAGCGCAAAACAATCACATACGAATCCCTAAGCAAAATAAAACGAAAATACTCCTTTTGTGCCTCTGTATTCAAAACGCGTTTTAAAAGTAAACTGACGACCGAATGTTTTGGGTCATATCACAAATTGAAACTTGAAATGTTAGATGTGTAAAGATATGACGTCCGATTTATTCAGCTAAAATAAAACATTTCAAAAATAACCATTTGTGTGAAAACTTGGAAATTGCAATCTTGCCAATCCTTTGTAATAATCTTTTCACTCAAAACCACTATTTCTTGATATAATATTTTCGCTATTACAAAACAGTGAAGAATGCATTTTGCAGGAGACATAAGAAACTGAGTTTCATATACGAGTACATCCTGTATACAACACCATGAATCAGGATATTAAAGACAATTTACTTGCAAAACAAAACACTGCTTTCAACACCATCCTTGTTATTGTAAATTTTGCTAAATACTTACAATACTCCATAAATACTGAGATTTCAAAAGGCACTTACCTAAAAAGAGAGAACAGAGGAGAATACAATTTCAGTATTAATTAAAATGTAACAAAATGGCAAACAGAAATAAAAAATGCTAACGAATAGAATCATCAAAATGCCCCAACAAACTGCCATTTCCGTTCAGTAACCATTGAAATCCTGATACCCACAAAACACATAAACGATTTTTGTTAACAAACATAAAAAAAGAGAGATTAAAAGAAAAACGCTTGCATTGACAATCTGCTACACACTGTCATAGCGTTGTTAATCCAAAAAAATTCAAAAAAAAAACAAAAATTCTGAAACCTTTTTTCACTTTTTTGAGCGGAAAGTACAAAAATCTCTACCCGAATCTCATCCTCATTACAATAAAGGTTTTTCCAAAAATTCATTTATGGCAAATTAAATTTACCACATTCAAAGGATGGCCATAAACAAACACAAAATTACAACAATCACTGGGGAGAAAAAAGCCGGCAACAACAATTTCAACTACAGCCATAGCGGCTGTAAAACAAATGTCGAATGGGCCAAACAACAAATACAATTATGGAGGAAAATGAATATAAGTTAACATCAACAAAAACACCGGCCTTAACGGGGTACAGGATGAAGGCCAATCCTTTCTCTATTCAAACGTACGTTTTTTTTTTCTCTATCCAGCCATTTGGACGATTGTTGTTATTGTTTTTCTTGTTGTTGCTGTTTGCCAATTCATATTTGCAACACAGTTTCAGACAACAACACTTGAATAGTCTGTAATCGTAAACAACAGCCCTTGAAAGTCTGTTGCAACAACATTCCAAAAGTGGTATGGCTGAGATATGGCCGAAGCTCAAATGAAAAAAAAAAAATTGAGAATAAAAAAAGTATTGGAGGAGCGGAAAGGCAACAATGGCCGGTGGTCAAGAGTTGGAAACTAAGGAAAAGGCTCGAGGAAAAACATCATATGAAACAATTAGTCCTCAAAGGGATGTAAGGAAAAAATTTTGAGAAAGAAGTTTTCTGTTAAAAAATTGGCTTATTCTGCAAATTTGTCGGAATTTCTTTAGAAGTTGTCGTCATTTAGAATGTGGGTCTGGGTAGAAAAGAGGACATAAATTTTAAATGATATGGCTTTGTTATGGATTTGTGAACGAACAAGGTATTAATATAACAATCAAAATAGCTTAATTTTCATCAATTATACGTCGACAGATGCAGAACTTTAAAAAATGTTCGCTTTCTGTATGAAAATGGCGCTCTTCAATATGCCATATCTCTGCTTCCACAACCAGCAACAGAGACAAAATGGAGGATCTGCCTAAATCGACTCAGATTGTCTAGATGATGAAGGAAATAATTACCTTTCTGGGTGTTAATTCATTACTACTAATTGCTATAAAGGGAATAACAAACGTGGTATACCATCATTGTACTAAGGATGAGGCTTTATATGTTGGTGAAAATTTATGTTAATATAATTCTGCAACAACATGTCCCAAAAAGTATTTAACACTCAGCATTATTTTTATTGGATTTTCCAACATGTTCGATCACATTCTAATAGTTCATAGCGGATATTTTGTTTTCATATTTTTGTTAATTTTCCTATTTTTTTTTTATATTCTGACAATAAATACAAACCGTCATAGCAAGTTACTGCATCGAGCAACATGTGCAAATGATAAAATTATATCACTAGATTGGGTGTCTCCTTTTGGCAACGAGGTGAGTGTTATACCTCAGCAACAACAATGACTGTTACAGTCCGATTTTTTCAGGTCGATGAGAAAAATTGCCGGGCTAGGGACAATTAGAATTGCAGTGTTCAAAAAGACGGCTTTTTCAGAAACCAGTTTTCTAGTTATTTGTAAACAACAGCCATTTCAGCATATTTTATAAAATGAAGTTGACTAATAACATTTAAAAGCCAACAATAACAGTAAGCTCCCTAATCGTTAATCGACGGTATTCCAGCACAAAATTTGTGATTTGTTGAACATGACTTTCGTCATTAGAGGTTGGTGGTCGTCTGGGTTCCCCTTTGCTCTCAATACGTTGTTTCCTTCTTTTAACCGTTTATGCTTCGTGCAAACATTCCTTTCCAGGAAATTTGTTCACCGAATACCTTAAGAAACACTGTAAATATTTCCGCACCGAAAATTCCATTCGATCGAATTCCTAACTGGCAGCAAGACCACATTTCCAAAACATTAAACTACATTTTATATCAAAGTCAAAATCTAGAATAAAAAAACTCTCTTTTATGAAAATCCAATATAACCACTGAATGAAATTTACACATTGTTGTTCATCTTATAAGTCATCTCAAATTATAATTTTAGATATCATGACATAATTAGATGTCTTCTAAAACTTCTAGCTGATCGTTAAAAATGGTGTACTAATGTATAAACATCAATTTTTGGCAAAATACAACAGTCTGTTTTCATAAATTGAATGACTCAATTCGTTCGAAAAACATACGAACAACTATTTTTGCTCGTTCGTCCTAATACTTCAACCAGATTTTCATTTTGGAGAGTTTTTACATTTATTGAATAGAGTTACCACAAAGCTAATATTTGTATGTAAAGCACTGATAAAAGAGATTTTGAACAAATACTTAATGGTAACATTGCTTTTTGAAAACTTTCATAGTTGACGAAAATTTTCATACATTTTATAAAAAACCTGTAGGCAATGCTTGCGTTCATAGACGATTCGTTCGTCTACAGTTTTGAACGTTGTATGGAAACGGGCTGTAAATATTTTTGATAATTTATTTTGACGAAGTACGCATACATGTCTAGAAAAAGCGTACAACATTAGCGCAACATTGAGTCGCTATGTAATGAATTTCTCAACATCCCAATAAAGCCCGACAACATTTCAATCGTAATAGTGAGCAGAGGCTATATTTCAGAAATAAATACTTAGCATAGATTGCAAATTAAAATTTATTAATATTAATCATACGCTACCCGTATGAAATTACTTTTGTGCGAATGATTAATGTATAGTCGATAATCATACGCCTCCAAAGAAATATGACATCCGTGACGTATGAATTATATTAATACACTAGATTTTTTAAATATTTATGAAATATAGGCAACTATTTAGAAATGTTAAAAAACAACATTAATTTCGTACATTTTGAAGTATATTTAAATAACTCGCTTACGACCCATTCTAACACACTCGATTTTTTCGAGCGTTTGGATCTAGCAAAAAGTGGATACATGAGCTTTATGCCATGGAAATATCCGTCAATATATGTATTGGCAACAGTTAAAAAACAACAGCCTCAACGATGGTAACAACAACAGCGATTGTTATAACTCCTCCGTAATAACAATGTTAAGTTGTCACTGCCGGTGTATGTGTATGCGTAAAAGGTTTGCAATGGCATACTTGTAGTGGTCGAAATATGCGAGTCGGCAGGACGTTCGAGTACATATTGTAACAATGCAATTCAAATTGAACAACGTTTTTATGAGGCGAGAGTAAGCAAAAAATACCAAACATACCGGGCAAAGGCAGAAGAGTGTAATCAAAACATGGCTATTGTAGCAAACATGGTCAAGTCCGCAAAAAAAAAAAAAAAAAAAAAAAAAAAACAATGGAAGTTAAAGGAAATAAAAATACATAAGCAGAGAAAAGCAGCAGTGAGGGAGTGTCGTCCAAGAGAAAGCACATGGGCAGGAACAGGGACAACTGAAACGAGGGAATAATGGTTTGTAATAAAAGGAAAAGAGAAACTAACAAAAATAAAAGAACCCCAAATTCCTATGGGCTAATATAACAACACAAATGCAATCAAATTGAGGCATGAACTTCAAACATTCATCCATTTGCTTACACCAGCAGACAAATACGCACCCACACTTTTTTTCAACCTCCCGTAGATTAACGCACGCACACACATACACACAAACTCTTACGTTTCTCTTACCACCTACAAGGCAATACTTTATCAAAGTTTCAAGAACTTTTCCCCGCTTCGACATGATGTAAAAAGCCAACCGTTTTGTGTTTGATGCAAATGGCCGTAAGGTAAAAATTTTTAATAAACCAAAGTTGGAATTGACCAGCAAATGAACAAACAATGCTCACAAAACAAAAAAAAACAAACTGCAAACAACACGGATCAGAAAACAATGCATTTTTCCTGAACTATATAACAAAATAATGCAATAGAATTCAATTTGAATGTGCCAGTATGTAGAAGTTTGATTATTTTTGAAGGAAGTGCAGGACTTAGTGCTGCTCGGCAACGACTTACTTCGTGGGATGGTTTAAACTCGAACGGAAGTTAGCAATTGCTAAACAGGAAAAGCATTTGCAAGGCAAAGTTATGGTTTAAGGAAAGGCGGAACGAATGGAAAAGGAGCGTACGAATATCATATCATCAGTGAAAGGAAATAATTGAAGGGTCAGCAGTTTGTAATTTTAAATAAATGCATTGCTTGCACATGTAGCTTGAAGTTTAAATTTGATATAATAAAGATTCTAGGTTTACACTTGTATTTGATTTATTTAAAGCACAATCACTGTTGGTATAGTAAAAACTAATTGCCTAGCGTCTCACGTAAGGGACATGTGAGAACTTCTCGCACTCAGTTAACTTACACGCATTCTATTTTTAGGCTCACTCAACTCATCTTAACTGGTGATATAATAGTAAAAAGAAATCCATTATTTTTCGCATGACATAGAGCACTTTCTCCAGCACAGTTCGAATGATACGATTTAGGTCAAATATGCAGCATTTTATCCGATAACTTTCTGCCACTTTGAAGGTAATTCTATCGTGCTCATTTTATAGAAAGCTTCATGCCTATTGGTAAAGAACTGGGACAGCCCATCTTCAAAAGCTTCTCTTGAGATGAATTTTTTACCATCAAAATCATAGACAGCGACAAATGGTAATCTCCTGGTGCTAGGAGCGGCCTATAAGGTGGATTCAAAAGAACATACCAACCAAGGTCTCGGAGTTTTTGGCGAGTCGCTATCGATGCTAGTATCTGCTTATTGACGATTGCTTCCTTCAGATAACCACATGTTGTCATTATAGGTCCAAACTGACAGTTTGGGCGTAGGGTAGCAACTCATAGGAAATGATTGTATTAATTAATCACTTAAACAGTATTCTAGCAGTAAGTTTTTTAATTGACGGAGACTTATCGACCTTCACTTCTAACGATATAAGTTCAGTTCGTCTCTAAATCTCAGGCAATTAAGTAATCCTCAGTTATTGTATAGAGGAAAAGAATCATTGGAAAAGCTGATATATACTGTCATTTTTACCCAACTATCATCAATAATTTATTATTGTGGCCCTGAAGGTGAAATATATTTGCAGACAAAAAAAAACCCGAATTTTGTTCTTACGTGCTTTGCCGTTCTCATTTCTTTAAAACTTCTTGAGCAAATATTTGTCGATGTTCCACCCCCCCATTCCCGCGAAAACATTTTGTGTTCCTTCGTATATGGGTGGTTTGGTCTGGTTTGTTTTTGATCGCTAATCTTGGCTTGGCCACCATTTACGCCAGCTCAACGTTATTCGATTACGACAGATTCGAGGTGGTCATAACTGATCCATTTTTAATCACCAGTGAACATTCGCTTCAGAAATAGAGTACGTAATTTAGCAGCTAGTAGAAATTTGGTCTATGAGTCTGTCTTTGCGTTAACTCGCCTGGCAACCATATTTAGAGCTTATTTTTGTATCCAGCCTTATTCAAGAGATTCCTCGGCAATTAAAACAGTGATTACATGATAGTCAGACTTGACGATTTCCATTATTAAAGGATAAAATTAGCTAAAAATCCGTAAAGTGACGTATACAGCATGCTGTTTACTACTTTGTCCAAAAAGTAAAACCAATTTCTTTTTTTTTTTTTGTGAAACATTTTTTGTCTGTTTAGGCAAATCAATTTTTCATCGCCATCATCAATTTCCTCTCCGAACAAAATACTTGTGACAATGTTTTTTCTAATCGTTGAAATGACCTCAGGAGTCCTTCGTTTCAATCTTTTATATCGACTCAAAATGGTATCGCGGAAATGGTAAGTTTAGAAAATTGCCGAAACTCACACGGTACTAAAATATGTAGGTGATCAACATGGTTGGTCAAAAAGCGAATGCGGTGCTTTTTGACCAACAGCCCGGTTTCTTTTTTCGAACATCTACACGAAGAAGATGCCAAGACTCAATAAATATTTCTTGTAGACAATTTGGCCCAGCAGGAAAATCTGATAATCAAAGAAAACTATAGGCGATCTGTTTGGTCTCACTTCATCTTCGACAGAAAATTTATATAATTTGGCACAATATTTATACGATCAGGATCAAAAGCATAAATCCCAGTTTCATTCCCAGTAGTAATGCGTTCTATAGGGTGGCGCATAAGTAACGTTAACGGCGACTATATTAAATGCGTTCATGTGCATTATTTGGTTTTAATTCGTGAACCAATGGCATCTTATATAGGAAAAGATGTAACATATGTAAAATTCTTTGCAAAAACCGCCTAGACATCTCTAGCTGCTGGTGGAAGTTTCGATGTACTCACCAATACTTGCTTGCACTCGAGCAATGGTCACTTCATTTCGAATTACACGAGGTCTTCCAGCACGCAGAAGATCACAAACAGCCCCTTGTTGCCCAAAACGCTGAACCAATCGGTAAATTGTTGGAGCGCTAGGAGCATTTCGAACATGTAAGAAATTTCGACATGATCTGAATAATCGGATGCTGATCTTGAAAGTAAAATTGAACAGCTTTGGTTCTTTGTTCTGTGCTGTGCCTTTCCATCATAAATTTCCCAAGTATTATTTAGTTAATTCTGTAAAGAGACGAAAAAAGACTTAAACAAAAAATGTTTTCACTGATCAAATCTTAACGATCCTCATGCGCCACCCTATGTAAAGTATTGATAGCTACAGAAATCATCTCTTCACAAATGTTAATGGGACGGTCTTCTTCTTAATTGCTAATCGAAGGGGTTTAAATACCAAATCTTGAAGTTGTTAGATATAATTTTCATGGGTGGTGATCGCTCGGGGAGCTCTACGTCTTTATTCCTGTTTCCGCCTTCTTTGAACTGATTGGGTCACTTATAAATATTGCTTTCCGATAAAGGCCTTCTTCAACATTCTAAATGTTTCCGCAACAAAACTTCTATATCGTAAACAATATTTAAAGCAACTTCTTTGCTTAACAAAATCTTACTTATTTAGGTGGCGATTAGAATAGACATCCTTATCTATTATACGCCGCACGTAAAAAGTAATTTCAAGCGCTTTGATCTTCTGCGCTTCTTCTTCAATTCGTCACATCAAGTTTCGATAGTATTTCAAAAGCCTTGGTCGGGTTTTTTGTTCGGCCAAGAACCCACTGACTTCGTTGTCGAAAACTTCCTGTAGTGAAGCATTTGGGTCGATCTGCACTACATTACCCTTATCGCAATCGCTGTATATTGTTGCGCTTAATCACGTCGATGTCGGTGTGTTGCTCATATAACACATTATTCGTGCGATGCCGATACGTTTCGTTAACGATGATTGGTTCATATATTTTGTGGAGAATTTTCATTCCGCAAGCTACCAGCACTGATTCATCCACTTGTGCCATAACCCTGGATTCTGCGCAGTACACCAAAACAAGTAAAACCAACGTCTGGTACAGCTGATTTTTTTTTGTTTAGCCTAGCAAAAAACTCTCCTCTTTATCCCCATGCTGACATCATTCGCTTTGTTTACAGCTTATCCGAGATAGGTGCAATCATTCACCACTCCAAAATTATAGTTGTCAACTTTCACACAGATTCCCAAGCGAGTAGACTGTTTGACCGTTGAAACAAATAACTTGATTTTTTTCTCGCTTATTACCACCAGACTCATTTTTGCTGGCTCCTTCTCAATGTTTGAGAGGGCCGCAGCAACATTTTGAATTTTCCTGTTTTTGTTTAAAATGGCACCAGTCTTGTGAACAGCAGCATTCCTCATAGTCGTCTCCAACAGTGCATTGAAGAGGCCGCACGATAGGTTGTCGCCTTAAATCCTCTAAATCCTCGTTTGGTGTAAAGAGGCTAACCTAGATTTTTGCCTATCTTTGCCGAAAACTTCATGTCAGACAGTATTATTCCACAAATATGTTTAAGCTTCGTGGGAATCCGGACATGGTCTTACACAGTTTTTGCCTAATCGGACTGTCGAAAGCTTCTTTATAATCGACGAAAAGGTGGTGAATGCAAAAAGGCGGTGTCGAACCGCTTTTTTTTTGGATCTTCTCCATATTTTGCCGTAGTGTGAATATCTGCTCTGTTGTTGATTTAACAGATCTTAAGTCACACTGTTAAGAATCAATCAGATCAGCTTTAATCGGCTTTAATCTTTCACATATCAGACTCGACGGGATCTCAAAAGCAAAGGGAAAGAGACTGATACTGCGTTAGCTTTTACACACACTTGGATCTTTTTCCTTGAACACAGGACGTATCGCATTCAAATTTCAATTATCGGGCATGCATTCCTAGAGCTAAATCGTATTTAGGAGCTGATTCATGCTGTTTATTATCTCATCGCCACCGGTCTTAAACAACTCTGCCGCCAGGCTATCAGTGCTCACAGCTTTGTTGTATTTCAGCCACAAAGCAGGCATTTTCATCTTGCTTTAGCTCGGAGTCGGGTAAGATCAACAACACATGTTGTATTTAACAAAAACTTACTTGTTTTTAAAATCGCCGGAATCTCACTCTCTACGTTGTACAAAACCAATCGTAGTCCAATCGCTAATAACATTCGTAATGTGAAATTTGGTAGAGATGTCTGTCACAGTACTACCCCGCATTATAAACGTCCATACGAAACTGTATCCATCTATGGCCAAAAGTGCAGATGTTATTGAACAAAATTGAAATGAGCGTTACTACAGTTACACTTACTTATGTCTACACTTTCTCTGTGTCTGAAACAATTATATGACTTTGATAATAAAATTAATTTATACGATATTAATTTTACAAATATTAGCTGTGTATAAATTGCAATTATTGTACAAACACACACACACACACAAACAGAGCAATGTAGAGTTAATAAGTTTTGTGTATACAAACCGGTTACTGATGAATTTATTAAGTAACTTCATAATTAATATCAATCATACGCTAAGGGGCAGTTCGTGCTAGTATAGGGTGATTTTTTAAGATTTAAGTTGTTCAGGTTGGCAGCACTGGTTGGTAATAGCGTCCAAACGTCATCTGTGAAAGTGAAAAGTGTACAGTATACTCTGCCATTTCATCATGGAATGACGAATGACCTACCACAACGTCTAATTTTTGGTGAATGGGCTTTACAAAAGCCCAATGGAAGTCCGCTGTTATCATCAGCGATGAGGCTCATTTCTTGCTGAACGGATACGTAAACAAGCAAAATTGTCGCATCTGGAGTGATGAACAACCACATGAATTACCGATGCATCCCGAAAAACGAGTCTGGTGTGGTTTGTAGGCTGGTGGCATCATCGGTCCATTTTTCTTCAAAGACGAGCGTGGAAGAAACGTTACCGTCAAAAGCGAACAATATCGAGCCGTGATGCGCGATTGTTTTTCCCCCCCATTGGCTGAGTTGAACTTGGTTGGCATGTGGTTTCATCAGGACGGTGCAACATGCCACACTGCTCGTGAAACAATGGATATGTTGAGGGATGAATTTGGTGAGCAGCTTATCTCTCAATTTGTCCCTGTGAGTTGGCCCACAAGATCTTGCGATTTAACGCCTCTTGATTATTTTGTGTGGGGTTATGTTAAGTCGTTAATCTATGTGGATAAGCCGAACACTATTGTAGCCTTACAGGATAACATAACACGCGTTATTCGGAATACATGACGAAATGCTCGAAAAAGTGACGAAAAATTGGACCTGCCGAATGAACATTTTGAGACGGAGCAGCGGACAACATTCGCACGAAATTATCTTTGAAAATTAAATGGCAAAGATCAATTTATTGTGTCCAATAAAAAGTTTTAAAATATGATGCGAATTTGAGTGTTTTATTCGATTTAAAAAAAAAAGACTACGATTAAAAGATCACTCTTTAATTGATATTATGTATATAAACGAAGTGTTTTACAAAATAAACCCGCTTTATATTTTAATTGTGTCGAGCACATTTTAATTTAGAAGAATTGCAACAAAGCGAATTGGGAACTTGAATCGAAAACGCAGCTATTTGCGGTCACCACATTCAATAAAATGCGAAAGAAAATGTAAAGTAAAGCCTTTCAAAGGCTACTAGTTTAAGGTATCGGTTTCTAGTTTACATTTGCTCTTCAGTTTAACTTCTAAATGGATCATAATAATCATGTAATACCATTTGCAACCTTTCACTTAATACCACATAATTAACAAAATCGTTACATTTGACGCATTTATCTACCTCCAAGACAACATATTACGAGAGCGGTCCCAAAACTAGCCGGCCTAGCAAAGAAGACACACAAAAAATTTCGCTGTGTAGAAACATATTCCCAATCCATTTGCCTATGCATGGTATGCATCCAATGAAACTCCTTGTGTATATATTCAAATGCCTGCACAGTACAGGGGAGCACAGTATACATTTTTCCCTCAACCAACCAATGTACGAGAGTGGTCCCAAAAGAAGCCGACCTAACAATGAAGACACAAAAAAGTTAAAAAAAATTTTCTTTATCTTTCAACATAATCTCGTTTTACCTCAATACACTTTTTTCAGCGATATTCAATAGCTTCTACATCCTACCTACAAACTCCTTAAAATATCCATCAACCATAGACTCCATCTTTTCATTTTTCCAAATTTGGAAATAGAAAATAGGCCGAAGGAGCTAAATATGGTGATAAGGTACGCACCTTAAGCAATTCGAACTTTAATTCGTTGTGTGAACTGGAGTATTGTGTTGATAAAAATACACTCACATAAAAAACGCGGCCTTTTTTCCATAATTTCATTACTTGAAAGCTGAAATACATTATCATAATATGGACTGTTGATGATTTTTCCTTGCTAAAGATAATCAATAAAAATAATTCCATGTGCATCCCAAAAATGCACACCATGACCTTGCCCGCAGATGGAACCGTCTTTACCTTCTTTGGGCATGATTAACCTATTCTAGTCCACAGCTTTGACTGTTCCTTGGTCTCAGGTGTGAAGAGGTAGACTCATGTCTCATGTATTATTGAGGTGATACATCGCCAAACACTCCATTGAAACACTTTCACGACGGTGTTTTTTGCTCTACTGACAGCAAACGGGGCACCCATCTATCGCACAGCTTTCTCATCTTATTATTGAGGTGATACATCGCCAAACACTCTACTGAAACACTTTCACGACGGTGTTTTTGCTCTACTGACAGCAAGCGCGGCACCCATCTATCGCACAGCTTTGTCATCTTCACATCCTCTGTAATACACGATGTATTGCCCTTTTTCAGCCGACAATCATCCACTACCATTTTGTGGATTTCCTTAGCCACGTTTGGCGTGGACACTTCAATTGGTCGACCGCTACGTTTTTCGTCTTGGCAGTTCAGTCCAATATTGGTTGGACTGAGACCTTTCAAATGGAAACATTGAATTACTGTGACCAATGTTTTCCATCTTTACGAATTCATTGAGATCATTTTACTTTTGATTGATGAAATAAAAATACTAAACAACGTAGCGCTTTGAAACTTAAAACATATGTTTTATAGGGTTGTCACTTTTCGCCAAACAATTTTTTTTTTTCAAACTACTGGCACCATTTATATTTCAAGTCGGTTAGCTTTGGCATCGCCATCAAATTTTTCCATAAGGGGCCAGTTTTTATACAATAATAAATATTTTGTGTTTTATTCATTAATTCCCTGTACATTTTTGATGGGGAAATACGTCTTCCGTCTACTAACAAGTGATAAATCTGGTTTATCTCTGTGTTGAAACCTGGTTCCATTTACTGCCTGGTCCCATTTCATGGCCTCAACTAAACTACATAGTCTAGTTCCATTGCTGTATATATTGAGGTGCATATTAAGCATTCAGACTGTTGGGACGAGAAATTCTATCTTCAGGTTTTAACGCCAGAATCAGTCAGGACATTCTTGCGCCTTAGAGGTCACTGAAAATTATTTTTAAAAACTATTACAAATATTTAATAAAAATTTATTATTTTTTAATTAAAGCAAAAATTATAATTAATAATGGAGCAACATTCACCAATCATCCTATATATAAGATGAAGGTTTAGTTGCAGTTTATCACTTCGAGATCCATTTGCAATTTCTCCGTTGTGGAGTTTGACTCATGGACAGTTTTAGAGATGTACAGTTTGAAGGAAAGCCTCTTATGAAAGACTTCTGATCTCGTCTTTTACATTCTAAGAAATTTCAAATCAAAAAAAGTTTTTTTTTGTTTAAAGAAAACAAATGTGCACACCTTTAGGAGAAATAGTCTCTCAAATCAGTCTTCAAATAATACCAGTATACTTCAAATACGGGTACTTCTATTCTCCGTTTAAAGAACAGAAATATATGTGTAAAAATTTGAAATGAACGCGGGTTTGATGATTTCTAAAAGCTTATGTCACGCCTTATGATTCCCAGGATTATTAGTATAAGCCAAGAAAATTGCTCTTCCTTAACTGATTTTATGTATCAGAGCCTAGGTTTCTTTTGAGTTGTATTTTGAAATAGTCTGGCTCACCTACTTTGTCTATCTGATCTTTTTCAAATTTGAACTCAAAGTCTTTTTCTTAGTTTTCCCAATTTATGATTGTACGTTCACACTCCAAGCTGACTGTATAATTATTTTTGGTTTTCCTTTTGTTGGTCGACATCTCATTTAGGAAACGACAATCAATTGTATGACAACTGCTTGAACTCACCTCCGGCAAATATCTAAAGTATTTAAACTTTGACGAAATGCTTTTCTTTTTAATTAAAACGTAAAATGCAATGAAATTTCATTAATTGTTATTAAAAACGTTTAGAAAACAAGCAAAAAAAAAAAAAAAAAACTACCACAAGGACTTATTGAGATACTCGAGTACAGGCACACAAACAACAGGCACCCCCAAATCACCCACACCCATATCAATGGAAGAATCCTGTTTTACCCCAAAACAATAAACAACACCATGGGGCTACTAAGCTTTCTGTGACAGAGCAAAAGTAAGTGTATATGTGCGAATGTGTATGTAAAGGAAACCCAGTGCGAGGATAAATGGAATGAATGCCTCTCCACAAAAGAGGTGTTGTAATACAAACAAGCAAACACTCTCACACCTTGAAAGTAAGCAGAACCCACACAAATTCATTTCTATCGCAAACTCACTCTTTCGTGCGGTGCTAAATTCGAAATGAATGATTTTTCTAGCAGCAGACATCTATTCCGGAAATGCAATGCATTCCGTAATATCGATTTATATACATGCATACACACACAGTCACAGACATTTACACACTCATGTTCAGCGGGTGTGTGTTTAGCAGAGGAATATCGTGAAAGGGAAGTGAGAGTGTGTTTGTGGATGACTATGTGTTGGTAATAGCATACAAGTCCTATTGGTTTTTGCATCCAAATGACGTTTTTGTGGCATCTGCATTGGCATGACACAGCGTGTCAACAATTCAATTAACGTGTTGCCGTCGCTGTTCGTTCTTTGGCTGCTTCTTCATCGCCTGTAGTTGCTGTCCACACACTGTACCTCGGTCGGCATCGGTATCAGCCAGTGGTAGATGTTGTCGCTGGCCGTGTGGCGGACGACAATGACAACGACAACTGCGACGATGATGATGTCGAGGATGGCGATGATAGTTGCTGCTTGTTGTGTTAGCTTGTTTGAATATTTATATTTGATCATGTGAAGGGTATTAGCGGAAGTTCTGGCAAGGAGAATACTTTAATTGATATGCGAGATTATGAATTCCCATGTCTTGCGTCTAAAGATGACGATCAATTCCATGAAAATATCAAATTTTGTTTGTGCATCATAACATTAGGCAATTCCCCCAGAGGTTAAGACTATTTTTATTCCCATAGTTAAGGATTCACCACATATCTGCTACCATTTCCAAAAACTTGAAAAAAATGCTCATTTGAGACCCTATAAAATAAAAGGTGTCAAAGTGACGGTATAGAAAATTGGCTATTTCTCGGTTTCAAAAGCAAAGTTAAATAAAACGCACATAAAGCTATGATTTTTTAAATTTATTTCATTATAATGCTTGGATCTTGCCATTATGCACGAAAATCAGTGTCATTTAAATGACCGCCCAATGACACTTCCAGACCATAGTGCACACCAAACAGTCACTTTTTCCGAATGCAATGTAGTAAGTTTTAACTATCTTTAGGCGTTCTTCGGACGTTAAACGATCCGTGTTCGTAAATGGCAAACCTTTCACTAAATAAATAACACTTCGGATGACAGGTATTTAACAGCTGACAGCCTTACCAGACCGGCGGTTTCGAAACCACTAAATGGAATCCACGAAATGTACTTACGTTTGAATCAGCACTTTTGTAGGAAGTTTTAACTATCTTTAGGCGTTCTTCGGTTATTAAACGATCCATATTCGTCAATGACAAACCTTTCACTAGATAAATAATACTTCAGATGACAGGTATTTAACAGTCGACAGCCTTGCCAGACCTACGGTTTTGAAACATCTAAATGAATAACTCTTTACAACTATAATCTGGCAACAGAGAAATCGAAATAGATCTTCTTGCCATTTGACCACTTGTATAAAACAGTTCTGCAACTATTGCAAAACATTGTCGGTGTCCAAGGTTTGTTCAAGTTTTTGACATCAAAACCGAAATACGTAGACGTTCGCAAATTAGAACCACTTGGTAATTAAAGTAATTCTAATTTCCGAAAAATTCGAATTTCTGAACTTTTTTTTTACCCCAAAAAATTTAGGCAAATAATCAGTAATACTTGTTTGCTTTCGCGGTTTTCGTACGCTAGCTAAGACGACGATATCGTTTCGCAAGGCTAGCAGACTGCTAGTGTGCTTTGACGAAGAAGGCTCATGATTTTTGCACCATTTTAACAAATTATTGATGCTTTCGATAGCGTTTAAGTGAAATATACCTGGAATGGCATCAACAACATCATCGTCGCCATCATCTGATGCCTCATTATTGCTACTGAGCTCACTTTCAGAAATGTCTTTAAAGGCATCTTCATTCCGTTTGTCAATTTCCTGAACGCTGACACTAACATTTAGAATAACTTTCGTCAAGAGATTTATATTAGTTTGGATAAATTCATCGTAAGTCTCGCAGGTGCGCCGTAATTGTGATAGTGGCAAATCATCAACGCTGTCGTAATCGCCAGAATCCCAATTCAGCAGTTTTGACCATGAATTTTTCAACAGCTCATTCCAAGCCTGTTCCAAGAGTATTATTGCATCCCCAATAGAATGATATTTCAAAAGATCTTTCAATTCACCTTCTTCACCGATAAGTTGAGATAAAAGTTGTTTTATATAAATCAGTTTAGTTACTTTTATTGGATTCTGGTCCATAGGTTCTAATTCTAGGATTCTAATAATAGGATTCTAATTTCTGGAAGATTCTAATTAGAGAGAATTCTAATTTCTGAGCGTCTACTGTAATGTAAATATGCATATTTTAATTATTCTGATATTGCATATCCTTTCTTTCCAACCAAATAATCACCACACACCAAGTGAAAATAGCTTGAATCGGTGACACCTGGTCTCCCTGACATGCTTAAATGCTACTATTATGAAAATTTAGAATAAATGTGGGCTTCTGTCAAATAATAATAATTGTGAAATTGTAGTGTTAGTATTGACTGTTTAACAGTACTGCCAGCGTGCGATAAAATATGAACAAGACATTATAATCCAATTTTTATGCCAGATTCGAATTCAGCGCACCCAGATTTGTTAAGAAACGTGCTTCATTTCTGCAGTCAATTTGTTTTTCCAAATTTGTAGACCAGTGTTATTTACTGCTGACATATGTTTTTCCTTGGGAATGGGAACCGTTGTATGAATTCTTAAAATATCTGGGTGTCAGGTAGTTGCCATAATGTTGTTGAAAAACTTTGTCAAATGTGGCGCAATAATACGACATTCTTTTAAACCGGTTTTAGAATAAATGTTTTAATTTGTTCCGGCTACTTATATTAATATAACGTTTTTCAATTTGTTATCTGTCGTAAATCTGAAATGAAATCTGCTATTTTCATTTCATTTCATTTCATTTTTTATATTGGGTGAGGACATTGGTCCTTAAGGAATTGAACATAATAACAGAAAAATGTTCAGACTGCATTTTCTTCAGGTCCTTGACTGAGTGGATAAAGTAAATATCAAATACATGAGCTTTTTCACCGTCGTCAAGTATTTCATTTCCTTTCACATCTTTGATATTATCAGATTTGTTTGCTGACAGTTGCTGACATTGGTTGCTGACAGTTTTGTTATATCTGACGGCTGATTTCGGCCTAGGGCGGTTCAGCCTTTATCGTACTTTTAGCAGGCTTTCGAAAGGACACGTTTAAATTGGCATAGATTTTTATGTCCCTCAATGTATGAAGACTTAAAGGAATGTTTCTGGTTGTTATGAACAGAATAGCAAATTTGATACATCCTCCATTCTGTGCTGGAAAGCTCAAATAAAGCACCCATCTTCCATCAATGAGATCGTTCGTTATTTCCTAACAAACTTCAACTACAACCAACGCACATCAGTTTCCTATTGTCTGTTATGACCTTAGCGAGATTTTCATTTGGTAATGAATTCTTTTACGCTCCACCCCCCTCCGTGTGAAACCCCTATAACATTTCTACCCACCACAGAAATTGTGTATTATTGCTTGTATTGTTTTTGCGCGTTTTTAATGAGAAATTAATTGTGATAATGTGTCTCTGGCATCAGTGGCAGGAACTCAACAGCAACAGCAGCAGCAGCAACACATCAGCATCACAATTCAAATCACATATGATGCATTCATACATTTCATCTGATGCACAGCATCACATCATGATGCACACAGTCAGTCAACATTCCCATTCAGACCTTTCCAACATTCCATGCCCAGTCAGTCATCTCATTTGTAGCTGCTACAGCTACAACAATCAGCATATGCCAAAAAGGACGAGGGAATGACAACATATAATAGAGGAGGATGCGAGACAACAACAACAACACGAGGAGCTGCATGCAACACTCAGTATTAAATTTCGTTATGTCATTATAGAATTTCAATTGTTTTCCTTTTGTTATTGCAATTCTTCATTAGTACTTGAAGCGAATTGTTGTTCTGTACTTTCAATTCTTTTGTTTTATTATTGAAATTGATTTCCTTTTTTTGTTTTGGTCTTGCGATATTCTTGAGTTCAAATTGAGGGGTTAATATGAAGTGGAGTAGAAGGATAATGCAATAATTTGCCTGAGTGTGTTAAAATATTTAATTTATGTTGTTGTTTGTTGTTAGAATCAAATTTTTATAAGGAATTTTTTGGAGTGGAGTGGCTGCTAATTACCTCTGAAAGGGTATTCGATAATGTGTGGCTGCATAAACGTTAGTATATTTTTTCTGCGTTGATAAACTATGTTCGCGTTAGCACAATCGGTTCAATTTGAAAAAATCACGGAAAACTTAGTATAACTAATACATTTGTGATCATTACTATTTATTAGAAAGTTTGTCGCTCACTTATGGGTTATCCATTTAGTGGTTTCAAAACCGCCGCTCTGGCAAGGCTATCAGCTGTTAAATACCTGTCATCTAAGGTGTTATTTATTTAGTGAAAGGTTTGCCATTTACGAACACGAATCGTTTAACAACCGAGAAACGCCTAAAGATAGTTAAAACTTACTACAAAAGTGCTGATTCAAACGTAAGTACTTTTCGTGGAGTCCATTTAGTGGTTTCAAAACCGCTGCTCTGGCAAGGCTATCAGCTGTTAAATACCTGTCATCTAAAGTATTATTTATTTAGTCAAAGGTTTGCCATTTACGAACACGGATCGTTTAACGACCGAAGAACGCCTAAAGATAGTTAAAACTTACTACAAAAGTGCTGATTTAAACGTAAATACATTTCGTGACAAGGCTGTCAGCTGTTAAATACTTGTCATCCGAAGTGTTATTTATTTAGTGAAAGGTTTGCCATTTACGAACACGGATAGTTTAGCAACCGAAGAACGCCTAAAGATAGTTAAAACTTACTACAAATGCGCTGATTCAAACGAAAGTACTTTTCGTGCATTACGGGGTGGTTATGGTCGTCATAATCGACCAAGAAATTGGCAAGATTATAAAGAAATTTAGTGAGATTGGAAGCATTACAGATGTGGTTAGGCCTGTGCATCATCGCATTGTATGCACTGGCGAAAATATCGCTCCTGTTAGTGAATGTGTGGCGTATAATCTGAATTTGTCGATTTCACGGCGTTCTCAGCAATTGGACCTACCTTACGGCTCTTTATGGCATATTTTGCACTTGGACTTGCACCTTTATCCTTCTAGAGCCCAACTCACGCAACAATTAAAGCCGGCTGACCATTCATAATGCCGTAGATATGTTGATTGGAAGCTACAGCAACAGGCTTTTAATGCCAACTTTTCAAACAAAATTTTCTTCAGCTATGAAGCTCATTTCTCACTCGATGGTTACGTCGACAAGCAAAATTGGGTCTCGAAGTACCCAGAAGTGATTGTGGAAAAGCCATTGCATCTGGCAAAAGTGACTGTTTGGTGCGCATTATGGTTTGGAAGTGTCATTGGGCTGTATTTTTTTGAAAATGACGCCGGGGGTAACTATTCAGAGCGCTGTGACTATATGATAACCGCCCTTTTTTTGGCCTGCAATTAAAGGCTATGAACTGGACGATATGTGGTTTCTACAAGACGGTGTCACGAGCCACACAACACGGTCGATTTTGGCTTTATTGCAAAAGCGTCATTTCACGTTTTGGCGACGTCAAACGTCCACCAAGATCATGCAATTTGACACCATCCGACTTTTTGTTGTATTCTTTAAACGTAGAAGCATTTGAAAGCCAACATTTGTCAAGTTGTCGCCGGGATACCGCCCGAAATGTGCGAAGAAGTGGTCGAAAACAATCTCAAAAGGATCCATTTCTACAAACAATCCAGAGGCGATCATTTCAACGACATTGTATTTCGTACAAAATGGCAAGGTCCATTATAATGAAATAAGAGTTTCATTGAAATCATAAATTTATAGGTGTTTTATTTAACATTTAGACATTTTCCATGCGAAATGTTTCAGTGATAAATTCAATAGACCTTAACAATAGCCAACCAACAAATTAATAAAAAAAATTTAGAACATTTTTTGGCTAACGAAATAAAATAAATTGAACGAATTTCTTACTTGATGATTTTTCAACGCTGTCACTAGATTCCTTAAATATACCTGACCGATCGTAAAGCAATTAGCACTTTACAGTATACCTGTGATATTTAGTTCTGGTTACTAGTGAAAGGTTCGGCCTCTTAAATGCAGTTTCGGTAGGACCATCCCTATTTCTTATAGTAATTTGAAAGTTATCGCATACGATTTTAAACATTAATCGGTTTGAAGACTTCCTCGCACTTAGGATCACATTAGTCATTAAGGATTGATGATACTATTACTACCAATAATTAGGACGAATAATATATATGTATATATTGTTTTTCACAACATCTTAATTTATTTAATTTATCTATTTCATCGCTTTCAAAGTATTTACACCCTGACACCAAACATTTATACCCGGGGTAGTCACCGAAACTAAATTAAATTCAAAAATAGTTCTGATTTGTTTCAGTTTCTGGAATCCTAATCAAAAATATTCTGATTCCGACAATTGAGTTAAAATCGTAATGAATTTTGTTTTTGTTTCATACATCCAAAATGAAATTACAAATAATTTTGATTTTGATTCATACATTCAGAACGAAGTTAGAAACAATTTTAATTAATTTTTTTTTTCGTATTGCTTCACGCAAACGGAGCAAAACTTCAAGGTAATACTCCTTATTCACCGTACGATCTTGTGGTAAGAACTCCTAGTGCATTGCGCCGTGGTAATCGAAGAAAACAGTGAGCAAAACCTTGAAATTTGATCGAAATTGACGTGCTTTTATTTTGGAATTGGCTCTTCTGGACTCTTCCATTGGGACGATTGGGCTTTGATTTCGATGCCATAACTATATACCCATGATTTGTCACCAGTTATGATAATTTTAAGCAAATCTGGATCATCGTTGACGTCATTCAACAATTCCTGAGCGATGCTCATGTGACGTTGCTTTTGGTCAAAATTCAGCAATTTTAGAACGAACTTCGCTGCCACACGCTTCAAGTCTAAAATTTCCGAGAAGATTGCATGGCATGAGCCAACCAATATGTCAACATCCTCAGCAACTTCTCTAATTGTGATTCAACGATTCTCCACAACAATTTTCTTCAATTTTTCAGCATTTTCATTGGTTGTTAATGTGCAGGGGCGTCCAGAGCGAGCGTCGTCATTCACATCTTCTCGACCTTCTGTGAAAAGCTTGTACCACTTGTAAACAAGCTTTTTTTCAATCACAGTACTCTCACCATATGCCACTGTCAACATTTCAACTGTTTTTGAGCACTTAATTCCATTTTTTACACATAATTTGATGCAACTTTTTTGATCCATTTTTTTCGATAGCAGAAAATCGCCGAACACGCAGAACACTTGTCTTATTTATGCCTCTCACAAACAAACTTAACATGCTATATGGATAGAACCGTCAACATATCTTTGAGACGAGTGTACCAACATAAAAAAATAATCAAAATTCGAATGTACGTAGCTCGTGAAATTTGAAAATTCACCTTATTTTTTGAATACACCTCGTATACCTGCGCCAATGCCCGCTATTGTACAAATATCAGATATTCGACAGCAATTTTAATTTAAACAGTGCATTGCTTGACATGATAGAATTACATTAGTACCGGTTTTTACTTTTATTCCTTTTTATACACAGTTGTATTCGAATCTTATTTTGATAGTATAGGGTGTCCCAACAAGAACGCAAGATTTGAATTTTAAATAAAACACAGATATTTAAAAAAATTCGTGAAACTTTATTATATCGTAAAGTAGACAGAATGAGGTTATGTATGGAACAACACATCGGCCAGATGGTCGCCGCGGCTTTGCTGGCACACACGCGATCTTTTAATGAAATTTTCATGACCGTTTTGCATAAATGCTGCGGTATTTCATTAACGCAGCGTCCAATTTCCTCTTTTAAGACTTGAGTCGTCGTCGGCTTATTCGCGTAAACCATTGACTTCAAAAAACCCCAAAGAAAAGCGTCTAATGATGTTATATCTTACGATCTAGTCGGTCAATTCTGGTCTCCAAAACGCGACATAACACGACCGGGAAATGACTGGTGCAGCAATTAAATTATTTGTCTGGTTGTATGACACGTGGCGCCGTCTTGTTGAAACCACATGCCCTCCACATTCATTTCTTTAATTCTAGGCACGAAACAATTGGTTATCATTTCACGATACCGAACTCCATTGACTGTTTGCGCTTGATATGCCTCATTTTCATAAAAAAGGTCCAATGATTCGTCCAGCGCAAAATCCACACCACACAGTGACACGTTGAGGATGCATTTGCTTCTCGTGAATCACTCGAGGATTTTCCTCACCCCAAATGCGACAATTCTGCCTATTGATGAAGCCATCAAGATGGAAATGGGCCTGGTCATTGAAGATGATTTTATCGGCAAAATCAGCATTTTCATGTTGTCCCTCCAATACCCAATTAACAAACTCCCTTCGCTGTCCATGATCAGCTGGCTTCAGTTCCTGAGTCAATTGAACTTTGTATGCATGAAGATGCAAATCTTTTGTCAAAATTCGCTGCATAGTGGATTTGGAGACATCAATTTGCTGAGCTCGAGCTCGGTGTCGAATTGAGGTGGATGGAGTTTGAGCGACATCATCACGTACAGCTGCGACATTTTCGGTCGATCGACGTGGTCGAAGGCGCGTTGTTGTCTTTACACTACTAACAAACCCAGTTTTAGCAAATTTATCCATTAGTCTCTTTACAGTTGACTCTTTTGGAGTATTATTGTGACCCCAAATTGATCGCAATTTGCGAACTGTAGCCGCAAAACTTTCACCACTTTGATAAAATAATTTCACAATGAGAATGCGTTGTTCATTTGTGTAGCGCTCCATTTTTACTAACCTCGTACCTTCTACTAGCAAACAATAATAATTGTTCAAATGTCAAACAATAACACTTCGAATGACGCTAAATTTAAATCGTGCGTTCTTGTTGGGACACCCTTTATATTCCTAAGATATTGAAAAACGAATGTTTTCAGGCAGGGCTTCACTAGACATTTTTCCCCACACAAATTTTCTTTATATGTCGTCAAAATGCTTCTTAAATTGACAAAAGTCACTGCCCGTAATATAACTTAGTAACGATTCGTAAGCGCCCTTTGCCTCTAGTATGCTTTTGAGATCCTATATTAAATAATAGTATATACTCGTTCTTTCTCATATAATTCCTTATTTTCCCTTGTGGTTTTACCTTGCCATGAGTATAATCTTAAGAACCAGATTGCATAACAATATAGGATTTCCTGTATGTTTGCTTCCCATCTTCTTCTCCTGCAATATTGCGGTAATTTTCTTTACACATGGATAACAAAGAATTTCCTTAAACCATAATCTGTCCCTCTTCGCTGTTTGGTTCATCTCCTCTGTCTGCTTAATTGCTATCTGTCCATGCTATCTGTCCGCATCAGCTATCTTTCATTAATTAAATTTTGTTAAATTTAATAATGAATTTAATTGGGGGGAAAGGTATACAATTTTCTAAAACCCAACATACGAGTACATCGCCACCCCTCCCCTCGCCAATCACACTAACTTTTGGCAAATTTTGTAATATGATATTTGTTGGATTTTCAGAACGTTTACATTTCAAAGGTGAAACTATAGCAAAAAAAAAAAAAAAAAAGTAAAAACACGTAACGACGTAACATAACGTAACTTTGGCTAGTATCTAAAAGTTAAAACTCGACCAATGAGTGAACACATCAAAATGCTTTTAACATTTTAATGCCACAAAAAAATGTGTTCATGTTGCAAGCTTTACAAGAATTTTTCAATTTTTTTTCTTTCATACCCCCACGTAGAGGGGGGTGTTCCCGTAGCGTTGCATGAAATGCTAGCAATTGTTCTTTTCAGCCATTCCGTTATTATAATTCTAATTATCTGTTGCAAAAGTGTTAACTTTTGAAATTAACACGAAAAAGTAATTTACTGAAATTTGAATTGATTTAGGTTGAAGCGGCGAGAAATGAAGATTGCAATCAGTATGGAAGAGGAGAAATGGTTGCAGTAAAACTTATAATGTGGCAGATAGAATAGCATGACTGCATGTAGGTGATGCAATTTGTTTAACGCTAAATATCGAAATAATACGGCCATAGTTAAAAGTGCCAGGTTACCCTTTTTTTCGGTTCAAAAGTAAAGTTAAATAAAACACATATAAAGTTATGATTTAGGTAAAACTTTTATCCCATTATAATGCTTGGAATCTGCCATTATATACGAAATAAAATGTCATTCAAATGACCACCTCTGCATTGATTCTAGCAGTGGATCCTTAATAAAATGTCATTTAAATGACCTCTGGATTGCTTGCAGCAGTGGATCCTTTTGAGATTCGTTTCGACCACTTTTTCGCACATTTCGGATGGTATCTCGGTGATAACTTGACGAATGTTGGTTTCCAAATGCTCCAATGTTTGGGGGTTATCCGCGTAAACGCGTTCTTGAACGTAGCCCCACTAAAAAAAGTCTAACGACGTAAAATCGCATGATCTTCGTGGCCAATGGACGTCGCCAAAACGTGAAATTATGATTTCTGGAAACTTCTCAAAATCGGCCGTGTTGTGGGCCTTTGTTGAAACCACATACCGTCCAGTTAATAATCTTTATTTGCAGGGCAAAAAAAAGTCGGTTATCATACGGCCATTGAATCGAAATTCGAATTATCCGACACACTTTCACTAACAGAGGCGATATTTTCGATAGTGCGTAAAATACGGTGATGCAAAGGCCTGACCACATTTGTAACGCTTCCAGTCTCTTCAAATTTCTGTATAATTTCGCCAATTCCTTGCACAGTAGATCGATGATGACAACCATAAACACACCGTAATGTACGAAAAGTGCCCACGTTTGAATCACCTCTTTTATAGTAAGTTTTAACTATTTCTATGCGTTCTTCAGTTGTTAAACGAGCCATATTCGTAAACAGCAAACCTTTCACTAAGTAAACACCACTTTAGATGACAAGTATTTAACAGCTGACGGCCTTGCGAGACCGGTGGTTTTGAATCCGTTAAGTGGGTAATCCTGTACTTGCCATTGTTATTTGTAGTACATCTCGGTTATTATCATTGACCAAAATATATACCGAAAACTTCCGCTCAACTATGTATTACAGATTTAATATTTTTATAATCATATATATATGTATAATATTATATATCTATATATACGACTATATCATACTTACTTATATCGTACTTATATCGTACTATTCATGCGATTGTAGGGGAATTTTGACATGTTTGATTTCAACTATAGTGCAACCAATTTGAGAAACCAAAATTTAGTTAGGCTAGCAACTCCATGACCTAACGCAAGTAAAGCAAATCTCTCAAAGGGACGGTCCATATTTCACAACAGTTTGAAGTTTGCGCCATCTGTGCAGTAAAGTGTTGTTAGAGGAAAAGACTGCCGGACAGCTCATACTTCAACGTTTTCATCATTGATCAATTTTGTTCTTTAAATTAATAAAGTTTTGGTAGCTACAGCATGCAATTATCATACAAAATTTGCTCGAATGTTTTTCATTATAAGTTTCGGGGAGACTGGATCAAATAGTCTCCAATTAGTCTCTGTACAGAAAACAATTCAAGGAAACTTTCTTGAGAGCTCAGTATTAGCAACTCTTCACATAGATTGAGAATTGCACATTTTGTAAAATTCTCTATAGTGAATTCTTAGGAAAGATTTATATTTTCATGCTCAAAAAGCTTAAAAGAACTCAACAATTGAAGCCGATTTAACCACGTGCGGCGAAGAGTTTATTGAATGAATCGTAAAACTACGGCAAGTGAATGCAGCGATCTTCATTAATCGTAGAAATTGCCACATTTGGGGTTTAGAAAATCCATAACTGAGGCTGCATTTCCTTCTAAAATGTTGTTGGCCAGACAATAATGATGCTTACCTAATATAGAGCCATTTCAAATCAGTTTCTACCTCTCACTTGAATGATATGAATGTGGACAACATGTGTGATAAAGCCAAAGAAACAAATCAATTATATAGGGTGGTGCATAAGTAATGTTAACATTTGATCAGTGAATACATATTTTGTTTAAGTCTTCTTATTCGTCTCTTTAATTATGAATTAACTAAATAATACTTGGGAAATTTATGATGGAAAGGCTCAGCACAAAACAAAGAACCAAAGTTGTTGAATGTTACTTTGAAAGTCAGCATTCGATTATTCAGATCATATCGAAATTTATTTCATGTTCGAAATGCTCCTATTGCCCCAACAATTTACCGATTGGTTCAGCGTTTTGGGCAACAAGGGACTGTCTGTGATCTTCTGCGTGCTGGAATAACTCGTGCAGTTCGAAATGAAGTGACCACTGCTCGAGTGCAAGCAAGTATTGAGGAAAACCCCGAAACTTCCACCAGGTGACGTTCTCAGCAGTTAGAGATGTCTAGGCATTCTTTGCGAATAATTTTACATAAGATACATTTTTTCCTATATAAGATGCAATTGGTTGACGAGTTAAAACTAAATGATGCGCATGAATGCATTCAATATAGTCGCCGTTAGCGTTACTTATGCGCCACCTTTTAGAAGAAATCCTTTTTTGGTAGCGTTCTGGTGATCAAAATCTACCGCATAAGATCTAAAATTTAGATTAGATTAGATCAGCGACAGTCCATATCCTCGCAGCACAAAATTCATAACGGTATCAACAAAGTTTGGATACTTTAAAGCAGAAGAGTCATGTGAAATTTCGACAAAAGGGCGCTACCATCACTGTTTATGCCTTAAGATACAATAATTAATAATTTAATTAATTAAGATTAATAATTAAATACAAAACATGTGTTTCCTCTACCCATTTCTTCTTCCCTGAATTTTGAGAGTCCTTTCGTATTTTCCAAAGTTCGTTATGATAGTATTGATTATTCAAGACAGTGTTTATGATTTTCGTTCCTAAAATAAACTATCATCTCAGAATATCTTTTCGCAGGAAGCATATCAAAAAATTTCATATATTTGTTAATAAGAACATGCACTGAGGGCGAACAATTGATTGGTGTTTGCAAAATTCAGCGTTATTAATCAACGCAGTTTCCTTTTTCAATATTTGAATGCTTGAATGCCATTTCTTCAATATTTGAATGCTTCTTTTATGGAACGATTTTGTCAAGACCCTCGAAATACGTTTTAGTTTCCGCACTGTCCTCTCTATTTGAACAACTCATTTTTTCCTGAAGCAACCTTGGAGGCAGGGCTGAGAAATATCGCGGATTGAACAGTAATTTTAACTTCAATTCATTCAATTTTTCTATGCTAGCATTAGCCTTTTAACATGATGCATTGTCTTGGTGAGAAGGCGCAGTTTTTTCTTCGTCATTTTGGAAGGGTTTTTCCCGATTTTGTCCTTCAAACGATTCTAAATTATAATACAGCGTTCATACAAGCTGTCGGTTTTCCTTTTTTAAGATAATCGAAGAATAAGCAACCAACTCTTGTTATTTTATAACACGAAGGATTTTAACTAGTCTGGCCAATTGTTGAATTTGTAATCGCTATGGATCATTTTCACAAAGTTCACCAAGTCAACCAGGGTATTTATGATTCAATCAGGAAAGTATTTTCTGGCTTTGCTTCGTGCATTTTCATATACCATACAAAAGAACTATTTTCAGTTAGTTTAAACTTCTCCAAACGGCACTCTGAACTGGTATCATTTTAACGTTTTCCTCCAAATATTGTCCCAAGCTAAATAGCAGCGGTTATACACTACTTCGTTTTCTAAGATACTACCTATCTTTTTGATTGTTGAAAATAGATTTTACGATTCTTTTTTGTAGTTTTTGGTGTAACTATCTCTTTTGGACTTCCATTGCGTTGCATATAGGGCTTGTACGACCCCGGTTAAAATCAGAAATCATTCTACAAATTCTTGGTTCAGATGGAGAAGTGTCGCCATAGCCCGTTTTAAGCCCACTACTGAAGTTGAACATTATTTTTTCCTATAAAATGCGATATTTAATCAACACAGGGAATTGGGAAATTTCTTTCTACCGGAATATACAGGAAAAGAGCAAAAACAGAGTTACTTAAAGCCCTGTAACTCCTCATGCTCAAACGATTGAAATGATAATTGGTTTTTTGCTTTCTAAAAAGTATAATGATGAGATTTTGTGATAGTCTAGTAGATTTTTGGTGACGTGATTATCGCTCAGAAAAACTTCAAACTCCTATGAAAACGATCTATTTGCCGACAAACCGCGCATCTTATTATTTTCGTTCTTTCCAAGAACTTTGATTTTCACCCACAAAATGCTAATGAATGTAGCAAAAACACAATTTGGTCTCATGTGTGGCATGACATTTCATCCGTCCGTAGATACGTGTAAAAGAAATCTGCGGCGTACCAGATCATAATTAAACACGGATGGATGACTGTCTAGGATGGATGGATGACTGGGTGGTAGACAGTAAAATGTCTCAAGATTCTAGAAAAAAAAACGCCTTAGGAAACGTTTGTTAAGAAACTTACAATGTTGTCAGTAATTATTGCGCTAGCAGGGAAGGGAAAACTTTAAGGAACGCAAAAAACATGGGCAAATGTTAAAACAGATCGACATCAAAAGATTAAAAGTTTATGATAGAAAAATGGATGAAATTCGTTTCCTTTTGCTTTGTTCAAATTTCGTATTTACCTACATGATGCTTACAGCGTCGACAGTTTAATTAACCCACGACCTACGTTTTAATTAAATTTTCTACATCCTGTTTTTTTTTTTTATCTTTTTGGCTTCCTTTCGAATATAATCAAATTTGTTAATGTTCCCATTTACAACGGTCCTGTTCTGTTTGTTACACGTTGACCCCTTGGGGCCTGTGCTGGCTCATCCCTGTTCAAAACACACCTCGTAATTTCTTTTTGTTAATTCATATCTTGTTTTCCCTACTCGCGTATGTTTCAGATGTTTGTTCCACTCCATATATGAACTGGATGCATGGAGCAACATCACTGACACTCGCACTCCTCATCATCAGTATCGTCATAGCAGAGCTTGTAAATGAAATTATGCCTTTTAGGCATAAAAGCCATACAACATTTTTAAGTTCTTCTGTGCCAGACTTTGTCGAAATTAAAAGAATGAAAACACGTCAAGTGTGGAAAAATTCTCATAGATGGAAAACGCAAAGCCCATGACTATGAAAACTGGGAAGCGGCTGGCAGGAAGAAAAAGTAGCAGTCAGAGGCAGTGGCTTGAACAAAAATATTGTCTGCTAATGATTTCTACAAGATTTGTCTGTTAAAACAAACAGACGCCAGAACATACAAATAGACATACTCGCTAACATCCAATCCAGGGGTATAACAACATACAGCAACATGCAGTAACAGCAACAACAACAGCCAAGACAATAGCAGCAACATACAACATTATACTTGAGCAAATAATCATCATCCGTATCACCATCATCATCGGCATCATTTGAATCACAGGAGTTTGAATTTGGGGGGAGGGATGGGGGCCAATGTTTAACTAGGCTCAGTTCAGGGTACTCACAGCATACAACGTCATCTCATACCGATACGACGATGCCACAAATATTATTGTTGTTGGTTCTGCCCCATCAGTATTTTGCTAACTATGAGTAAATGCTTCGTTGCTGTTCGATAACGGGCACAAGGCATTGTAGGATGTATGATCAGGAGGACAAATTATAGAAAGCTTTAAACTTATTACAAAATGCAAGTTAGAAAACATTGGAAAAAAAGAAATTATTGCAAAAAAATTACATTATTGCAAACAATCAACATATTACAAATAGCGCAGTCTTCTACTTTTGCAATCATTTAAAATATTGCACGTTTAAAATTATTGAAAATACTTATTAAAAAACGTAGCGGCGAATTTTCATACAATCTTCAAAATGGTACAAGAGCAAATCGCTTATGGACGAAAGGATTAGGAAAAGGGTTTTCATAACAAAGTTATAAAAAAATAAAATAATGAATAAAAAAATAATGTTACCACTATATCTGTAGTCAGAACCCATAACGGTCTAAGTCTGTTTTTCAATATTTTCAGTACAGGAGTTTAAAGTTTTGAATCTTCACTGAAAATCAGGAGAAGGTGTTTTTTGGAAAATCGCTACAGATTCCAAGGAAACGAATTTCTTTACTTAGTTGTTAACAAAAACTAGTTGTTTATTCCCGCAGTCAAAAGATATTATCGAAAAAGACACTTAGGCTCTTATGAATTGTTGAACGAAAGAAAGTCAAAAAGTTCAAGTTGAGTTAGGCTATTATTCCAGATTAAATAAAAAACTTTAAGTGCGCCTAAATTGACATAAATTATTATTCTATGTCAAAATATTTCACATTCAGAGCTTAACTCAAGTTAGGAAAATAAAATTGTTTCTTTATTTTTTTGGATTAACGACTTAAGTTGATTTAGGCAATGATGAAAAAATAATGTTTATATTTGTTGTAATCCTAAATTGACTTAGGCAGTTATGCCAAAACAGTCATTTAGAAAAATAACTTAAGCTATTAGGTTTTTTAGGATTAATTGCCTTCCTAGAAGAGATACAAACATGAAAAATTTAGAGCAAATAAATTTAGATACGCTGAATACCATGGTGCTAATAACTCAATTGTGTCGAGTTAGGCTGTTACGGGTTGTGACCATAAATATATTATGCCAGCATTTCTGCCTGCAACCCTACTCAATGAAAGTAAAAGCTCATCCAAATGAAAATCTATTCGAATTATAATGCATAGACAAAAAAAATTGTTTTGTTCGTTTGCTTGACGAACAACTTGTGTGATTCGTTTTGCAGAAACATCAAAAATTTTCGAAATTTTTATAATATTTGAAAACAAAGCATCTGTATTATTCATCCGGAATGGACTTTGTCAGTTTAGCTTTGGTAAACCGACAATTAACCAGATATTCACAAAATACAAATTCTGGACGAGACGGAAGAAAAAATCGACACATAAAACCATTTCGATGACTATAACGCTGCTCTTGAGAGCCTGACACTGCAAAAATGCTAAGAAGACATGAAGTCTTCAGTGTATGTACGAAAAAATGTTGGCTTTTATACCAAACGAAGCTGTACATGTCAAAAGCGTATCAATCAATTGCGGTTATTTACATGAGTCTCGCCGTAAGGCCTTACTTATGGTGTGCCATCACACATGGGACTGTTGTCTTTTATTCTTTTCTTTTGTATATTTCTTTTCTTTGTTTTGCGCCAGCCAGCGCCCCTCTGGGGTACTCAAACTAATCCCGAAAGGATTAGTCGGAGAACCTTTGAGATAAGAAGCAAGTCCCCTTAGAAAATTACCTCAGGGTTTGTTTCCTCTCTCAGCCAAAGTACCTTTGAAGTCACTTGGTATGAAGTGAGCTCCATTCCGGTTAGGAGTGAGGCCTATCTAGTACGCCTCAGATAGACAAAGAATAGTGTTTTCCAAGTTCCCCTCCTGTTGTGTTCCTGTTGTATAGCGCCGAAATCGGTATTTGAACTGAAGGGGCTGATTGTATTTTATTCCATAAAATAAATACTCCCATACTGTTACCGGAGAATAACATTAACATATACATATACATACAAATCATGGTCTTTATGAGCTGTTTAGCAACATCGACGTGGACAAGTGCACCAACATAAGACAATTAAGTCATGTCTTGCGAATGGATGAAAATGTCTCATTGCGGAAAGTCTTCGAAAATCAACCGAATGAGAGGCGAAGAAAAGAGGAATCGAAATCTTGCCGGAAGCTAAAAGAAACGGAGCATTGTCAAACTTTATGAGCTATACACTGATATCAACGTGACTAAGCGCATCAAACATTTTATTGTGGCTGGATCGTGTTGTTTGAATGAAAGGAAATGTTCCATTGGGGAAGATTTTCTAAGATCAACTCAAATCAATGGGAAACCCAGAAGCTTCTGGATTCGTAGCCCTATCAAATATTTTTGCGTTGAATACGTCAAGCAAACAATAAAAATATTCAAACATAAATTAATAGAAATATTCAAAATAGTCAAAAATATTCAAAATGTTTAAAATTTTTAAAATATTCATAATATTTAAAATATTCAAAATATTCGAAATATTCAAAATATTCGAAATATTCCAAATATTTAAAATATTGCAAATATTCGAAATATTCAAAATATTCGAAATATTCAAAATATTTAAAATATTCGAAATATTTAAAATATTCGAAATATTCAAAATATTCGAAATATTCAAAATATTCGAAGTATTCAAAATATTCGAAATATTCAAAATATTTAAAATATTTAAAATATTCGAAATTTTAAAAATATTCAAAATATTCGAAATATTCAAAATGTTCAGAATTATCAAAAATGTTCAAAATATTCAAAATTTTTAAAATATTCAAAAATTTTAAAATATTCAAACTACTCAAAAGATACAAATTATTCAAAATATTCAGAATATTCAAAATGCTTCAAATATTCAAAATAATCAAAAATATTCAACATGTTGTTTTTTGTGAAATATTTAAAATATTTCATATATTCAAAATATTCAAAATATTTAAAATATTTCATATATTCAAAATATTCGAAATATTCGAAACATTCAAAATTTTCAAAAAATTTTCAAAATATTCAAAATTATCAAAAATGTTTAAAATATTCAAAATTTCTAAAATTTTCAAAAATGTTTAAAATATTCAAAAGATACAAATTATTCAAAATATTCAGAAAAATCAAAATTCTTCAAATAGTCAAAATTTTCAAAATATTTAAAATACTCAAAATATTCGGAATATTCAAAATATTTCAAATTTTCAAAATATTTAAAATATTCAAAATATTCCAAGCATTCAAACTAATGGCTTGCTTCAGAGGATATGCGAATATGTAGAACTATAACCTTGGAGTGAGATGTTATTTAAATAGTGAAAGATGTTACGTCAGCCATCTCAAAAATTATGAATTAAGAAGTACATCAAGTTGACTGTTTCGACGAACAGTTAACTTACACTTGTGAATATTTAAAACTAAACACGATTTCGTCGACTTCGGCTATGGATGCAAAAGCCTGGGAAATAACACAAGCTGATGAACAAGTTTTGAAAGTTTAAAATTTCTCAGCAGAATATATGGACCAGCCATTCTTAAATGAGCGTTTATCACGAACAGAATAAGCGCATCGAAATATAGCGATGCGGAAGGGTGGTTACGTTTTAGTACCAAAAGTATTGAACAATATATTGAATATGCGACGAAGAAAAAGATGATCGAAAGGAAGGATCAGGCTCTTGAAAACTGGTTTAGTTATTTGCTTGAAATAAGAATGAGAAATTAAGTTGATGTGAATTTCCTACTTGGGAAAGATTGTTGTTACTTAACTGTGGCACACTCAGGGCAAAATAATGGAATGAGTTTGAAGCCAAAACGTTTTAAAATACTATAATTTGGTAAATTTGTTAAATTCGTATACTCAATACAAAAAAAATTTGACTTAACTTCACCAAATTGTACTCAAGCAAAGTGATTCGTTCAAATCGTACAAAATATTTAAAATATTGAACAAATTCAGAAGTATTCAAAATGTTCAAAACACTGAAAGTAGTCTTTACATTAAAATTATTTAAATTACGCTTATAACATTTATTTTCTAAATTTTGCATGTTTATTACTCAACATAGTAATTCAAATTTTCAGTTTTAAAATTACTGGACTTCTCATAGCGCCCTCTTTTCTAGGCCACCCCGGTGTGTTGTTTAAGAGGAGTGCGTTTGGCGTTTTTTTTTTGGTTCTCCGCTATTGCTGCGGAATATTTTACAATGCCAAAGGGTTTTTTTTAACAAATACCATCAGCAACAACACAAGTAAATGTAACATATTTCAGTTCACCGTTGTTATTGTTGTCTTCCTTGTATTGTTCCAACAACCTCTAATGTTGCTGCTGCCGTTGCTGTTTTAATATTGCTGCTGGTGATACGAGGCTTTACATACTGATGTTAAATGTTAAGGCCTACAACATGCAGCGACAACATCAGAACATCACTTTCCCATACGCTGACATTTAGGAGAGACCTTTGTTGTTGTTTCTCCACATTTTGTTTTCTTCCTATTTTTTTGTTAAACACAAATTGAGAGTGTAACACGGGTAGTCGCAGCACGGTGGGCGTTTGCATGTGTGCAAAAGCAGTACGTGGGTGTGGGAGTTTTACAGGCTGTTGTTATTCCGGTGTGTATGAGCGGTGTGGGGTATTCAGGTATTGCAAGAAGTCGGGTTGGTTTTCACCCTCTGTCTGTTTATTGTTTGCTCCTAATGAGCAAACAAATATCTCAACATGACCTTTGCGCCTTTTTCCCCCACTTCTTATGCTGTTTGTTGTCCTATTTCGAGTGTTTGGAAAAGGAAGAGATGAGAAAAGGACTTTCAGAGTAGACGTAAAGATTTTTACTTTTATTTTCTTGGCTTAATAAAGTGTGAAAAGGTCGAGGCGTTTATTTACTCAAATTATACAAGAATTTAACAACAAGGACGACAGTGTCAGCATAAAAAGAAGGTTAATGATTAAAGGGGTTTAAGGAAGGAGCTGGTAAATATTTGTATGAGCCCATTTTAGCGTTGAGGGGAAAAAGGGCTGGAGGTTCATGGAAAAGCAGAATTGTTGGAAGAACTCGATTTGTTTTCCTATTGTCACTGTGATGAAATTCTGAGCGAAGACCAAAGCTGACAGTATCATTCAATTTGACAATATTTATGTGATGTAATACCGTGTATGAAAACAGCAGGGACAATAATAATAAAGAAAACAAACAAATTTTCAGTCATTCAGTATTACATGAATTCGTATTAATTATACGTACCTATGGCCGATAAAAATATTAACAGTGTTTAACAATCATACGCCCTGGTGTAAATTTTTTTCAATAATCTGTATAATATTTTATACGCCTTAGTGGTCAATTGAAGCACGATATATATGGTAATAATGCGCATATTATGCGTCATCACGAAGTAGTACCAAGGGTGTAATATTTCCGCATTTTAGAGAACAATTATTTTAATAATAATAATTTTAATAATAATAATGATTTTAATAATAATAATTTTAATAATATTAATTTATCTCACAATAACTGCAGCTGTTATAATATATAATTATTATTAATTATAATTATAATCAATCATTCGTCTTTATGGTCAATTAAAAAACTTCTGAGATTTGGGAGCCACATCAGATGATTGTATTATCAAAGTCGTTCATCAATATTCATAGTCCTTGTCAGTCAAGATTTTAAATAATTTCTAAAGAACTAAAGAACGCACTTCAGAAAAATTATCATAACTACAGGCATTAGAAATAATGTCTCCTGCTTTTTATATGTGAGAGACATTCCCACCCACAATTATGGTTACTTTCTTTGATTTTTAGGCTAGTTTTCATATTTTGCTTATGGGCGTTATTTCAAAACGAAAAATTATCAAAAATTACATTATGAAAAATAACCCATTTTAAGAAAGTATCTGACAGGACATTCTTCGCAAAGGAAAGTTTCTGATAAAATATTTTTCGCATAAAAAATTGTCTGATACAACACTTTTGTACAGAAAAGTGTCCAATAACCACGTGTTTTACATAGAATGATATGTAATAGAACGCTGTTTTATAGAAAAGCGACCAGCAGTGCCCTTTTACTTTTACAAACTTGTCCAATAACAAACTTTTCGTACAAAAAATCATACAATAATAAGAAGAACTTTCACTGTAAGTTCTGTTTCGTTTCGGTTTATAATATTGTAAAATTATTTAAAGTACATTAGAAATTTGACTCTGATTAATATCCAAAACAATAACTCGCTTCATATATTGATTAATTTTTTACCTGAAACGAAATTGGATACTTAAATTGATTTCGTTTCTCTAACAAAATATAATGAACCAGATGTTTTGATTCGAGAAGTTTAATGCAATTTCGTTTCTTATTAATTCAAA
The DNA here is from genome assembly GCA_019455685.1 of Philornis downsi. Lineage (NCBI taxonomy): Eukaryota > Metazoa > Arthropoda > Insecta > Diptera > Muscidae > Philornis > Philornis downsi. The sequence goes on from JAHXMU010000127.1 coordinate 1,819,620, forward strand.
TCAGACCTGAAATTGAATGTAGCTTCGTTTATTGACAGAGGAAAATGCCTGGCATCAAACTGGGAAAGGTTAAAGTGTTGAAGAAATGAATTCATTTGCCGAATTTATGATACTAGGCCTTCGGAAATTTTCACAGCAACTCGAAAAATTTACCTATTTTTAGGAATTGAAAATTTTTAAATGAATCATAAAACAAAAATTTCATAAACTCCATTAGAAGTGAAATTGTTTTTCGTTTCGGCTGTATAACAAACAAACAAAGTTGATACGACTTATGCCTTATTGTGATCACAACAGCCATTTCACTATATATAAAGGGTGTCCCAACAAGAACGCAAGATTTGAATTTAGCGCCATTCGAAGTGTCAGTGTTTGATATTTAAACTTTTGCTATTGTTTCCTAGTAGAAGGTACGAGGTTAGTAAAAATGGAGAGCTACACGAATGAACGAACAACGCATTCTTATTGTGAAATTGTTTTACCAAAATGGTGAAAGTTTTGCGGCTACAGTTCGCAAATTGCGATCAATTTGGGGTCACAATAATGCCCCAAAAGATTCAACTGTAAAGAGATTAATGGATAAATTTGCCAAAACTGGGTCTGTTAGTGATGTAAAGACAACAACGCGCCTTCGAGCAGGCCGATCGACCGAAAATGTCGCAGCTGTAAGTGATGATGTCGAATTTAACTAGCAAAGGCACAAACCACATTTTTGTTACAGAGCTCTGTTAAAGAGTGAACACGGCTCTGTTAAGACGAAAACATGTGAATATATTAAAGAACTACGAGTTGATCGGTTTAGAGAAACCTGTAAGACTAATTTAAAAGAAAAAACAAAGAAAACTCTTCAGACTTTATATACTTAAGTGGAAAATACTTAAGGAAAATACCAAAACTTGGTGATTTCTTCATTTCCAGAATATAGGATATTGTGCACGACTAATGCACCGTAGCAGAACCAAAATCCATATACCATACCATACCATACCATATATTTCTCAAATTAGGCATACAAGTATTTCAGAACATTTTCAGAACAGCGATTTCTTTAAGTTCAATTGGTATACCCTCCTGTTGACATTTTCTCCCACTGTGCCTAAACGAACAATTCTCTCTCAACCAGACTTATACCAGGACAATGGCATCTTGAAGGACTTTCAAAAATTTGCATCCTTATTTTTAGACGAATTTCAGAACGCCAAAACCTTGAGTCATATATGAAGCTGGCATATAACAGTTTTGCCCACTGTGCCTAAACCAAGAATTCTCCTTCAGCCAAACTTATACCAGGACAGTGGCATCTTGAAGGACTTTCAAAAATGTGCATCCTTATTTTTCAGACGAATTTCAGAACGCCAAAATCTTCAGTTATATGTGAAGTTGATAGTTGACATTTTTGCCCACTGTGCCTAAACCAAGAATTCTCCCTCAACCAAACATATACCAGGACAATAGCATCTTGAGATAATTTTAAAATTTTTTAATACTTTTTCTGTAACATTATTGTAAAAAATATTGAATTTTACTGCTAAGTTGCCTTTATAATGTCTATTTTAGACGCTGATTCTACAGTATTGTCCGGTAAAAAAATAAAAATTTGTTATTGTTATAAAAAAAAATCAAAATTGAAATTAGAAATTGAATGAAGGATGCATGAAACAGAAACAAAATTCAATACAATTTTTATTTGGTCGTCAAAAATTTGAAAAGATATTTTGTATATTTTTGGTTTAAATTCGGATGTGATTTCGTTGTGGCCACGGTCCTTGAATGATAATAATAAGAAGATGTCTTAATAAAATTATTTCGTATAAGAAAGAAGAAATTACTCCTATAATTTTTTTGGTTTTTTTCTGTTAAGCTTTTGGTGCGGAAAATTGCATGATAACATTCTTTTTCGGTAGAAATGTTACAATTTTCGTATTTAGAATTATTTGATATCAAAATATAAGCGTTGGAATTTGAATAAAATCACTTTTTTAATGTACTGCTGATCATGAGTTAGAAATGTAGTATAATAATGGCATCTTGTTGTTGTCTAGCAAAACTTTCATATTCCCATCAAGACGATAACCGATATATAATTGCATATCATTCTTCATTCAGCCAATGCAACACGATTTTTCCACATTCTCTTGAGAGAAATCTCTATCGACATTCATATGCATCTCGTATTTCATTAAGAAATCTAAAATAATAAATAAAAATGTTACCGACCACATGTGCTTGGGAATGGAGAATTTTGTTTTTGTTTTTGTTTTTTTTTGTATTCTTCTGGCCAACTCTTAACATTTGTCATAAATTGAGCATGCAAGCGATAAAGGCGGTATAAGTAAGTGGGCCTAAGCGTGCAACCAATGTCCAACCAACCGACCAACCATAGTTAAAGTTGCCTAACTGTGTCAAAATCATCATTAAGGTCTGCATGTTGTTGTTGTTGTTGTTGCGGCTGGTTGTTGTTGTTGTTGCCTTTGTCAAGTTACCGCTATTTTTCCATTGTTTAAATGATTTGTGTTTTCCTTTATGGAAAATGGAAATTTCAAACCTGTTATTAATTAAAAAACAAAAAACAAGAACTAAATGCAACTCAGCACTGAGTCCTCCTCATTTGGTCGTTCAAAACCAACATAATACATCATCATAGTTTGCACAAAAACAATGAAAAGTCACAAGACTGTGACTCCTCTGTGCAATTCTAAGTCTGTGACTGCAAAGCAAATACACAGACAAAAAAAAAAAAAAAAAAAACGAAGGTGAAACAAAAAACGAAGTAAAACAAAGTTAGAGGAAATCTCATAGAAAACGTCATTCCAAAGTTGTTGTTGTTATTGTGGTTGTTGCTGTTGCCATGGTGTGTGTTATGCTGTATTGTGGTCTATGCCGAGTATATGAGAGACATTGTTAAGTTGATAGATTGCCGGGACATGCCAGAGATGCCTTGGCGTAATTCAACTACAAATGGCTGGATGGATGAAGGTTTGATACATGCACCGGTGGTTTAGGTATAGCCACCAAACAATCTCCTTACTAACTTCACCAGAACTTAAAGGTATCCTCGCTTTTGTTGTATTTAAAACGAGAAGAGGACTCAAAGCTCACACAGAGAGAGGAAGATTGGGAGGGCGTGCGGGGCCCACAATACACCGCACGGAGAGTATAGTCGTGTACAACTTGCAAATGATACTTGAGAGTACAATGTACTTGACTTGAAGTTAAAACAAAACACAAACGACAACGACTACGACAGCCGCTGCAAAAACACGAAATGTAGCAGCAACAACACTACTACCATCATCATCATCAGCAACAACACAACCAACGACAAGAACATTTACAACAATATCGACATCTAACAAATATCACTGATTCCTTAGGAAGGAAAAGCTATAGACACCCGGTTGAGTACTTGTTTTATGGCTCTTCGGTTTCTTTCATTGTTTGTAAATGATGCACAGACAGTTCTTCTGTTAGTGTAAGGTATGTGTCTTCTCCAGCCTTGGCCACATACGTGTACACTCACACTCACCTATGTGAGGATTTTTTATGCACGTGAGCCCATATACCAAATAGTTAAAGCTGACTTTGTGATAGTGATGCATGAATGTGTTACAATATCTCTCTCTCTATATCTTCGATGTATGACCCAAGAATGTGAATGTGATACATTGAAATTTATATAGTTGTGAGAGCTTGTGAGAGAGAATTTAATACTTAGGAATGATAGCTTCTATAGTATAAAACAAAAATAATAAATTCTACGAGTCGTATTCATAGACATTCATTGAAGGTTTAATAATTAATTTTTCATAGTAAAAACTTCCTTCAAACCTTCTGCAAATTATTATAAATAAAACCTTATATAAAAAATTTAATGTAAGTTTGTATCAAGCGGTTCGGAAAGTTCATTCGGTTTTTAAAAGAAATTTATTTACAAAATGTATATATAAGAAAACAATTACTTTAATCTATTAAACAATTTCGCTCTTTTTTTAGTAACTTCTTCCCATCTCTCTGGGGGCTTTTTAATTCCTCTCTCATAAAACTCGTTTGGTTTTTCTGAAAAAAGCGTTCAATTCGATTTTCAAATCCTTCAAGTGGTTGCTCCGACTGTGAAATAGGTAATAGTCGGATGGAGCGAGTTCTAGTGGGCACGGTGGGTGAGATGAAGTTCCCCACCCAAGCTCTGACAATTTCTGACAAGTCTGCACGGCAGTGTGAGACCTCGGTGATAGAGTAAGGTATCCATACATCGAGATTGCTCACAAATCCGAGCTCTTTCATGACCCTGTGAACGGTTAAGACTGATTTTTTAAATTATTGATTTGATTTTGTGATTATTACAGTTATTTCCCTGTCTTTTGCACGGGGTTTAACAATAGTTAAATCTCTCACCTCCTTGAAAACTATTTCTTTTGGTCGTCCTGACAAGGGATCGTCCGTTACGGAGAAGTCCCCCGTAGAAAATCTTTTATACCGTTTCTGGCAAGTTCTTTCATTTGACCCGTTTTCTTCATAAACAAATTATATTTTTTGGCTGGCTTTAGCAACCGTTTTTTCCTTTTCGGAAATAGTACAGCATAATATGATTAAAATCCGCCTTTTCGATCATTTGTTTCAACTTTTTAAAACTTTTTTTAAAACGAAAAAGGAAAGGGTTTCTTCATCGTGTTGTAACAGGTGATAAAGAATAGAACCATTACAATAATCCAAAGAAAAGAAAGTCATGAGGGCTGCCCGGTCATGCTTCTACGTCGTCGCCTCGGCCGAATATTCACGCTGCGAAGGTTATGCTCTGTATTTGGTGGGACCAGGTCGGTGTTATTTATTACGAGCTGTTGAAACCAAAAGAATCTATCATTGGGCATCGGTATCGACTTCAATTAATGCGATTGAGCCGAGCTCTGCGCCAGGAACGCCCACAATACGCGGAGAGGCATGAAAAAGTGATTCTTCAACATGACAAAGCTCGGCTCACGAGGCCAAGGCCATTAAGACCTACCTGGAAACGCCGAAATGGGAGGTTTTACCCCATCCATCATATTTTCCAGATATTGCTCCGTCCGATTATCATTTGTTCCGCTCGATGGCACACGGTCTAGCCGACCAGCAGTTGCACTCATATGACGACATCAAGGAATGGCTATATTTGTGGATAGTTTCAAAAGATGAAAAGTTTTACAATGACAGAATTCGAACTTTGCCAGAAAAATGGGAAGAAGTAGTATCTAGTGATAAGCAAAACTTTCAATGAATCATTTATCAAGATGTTTCCATAATAAAGTTGCGTTTTTATAAAAAAAAACACCGAGAACTTAGTTACGCACCTAATACTGTGAGCAAAAATTACTTTCTTGCCAAGTCTACATTCAAAACGAAACAACCCGTTAAAATTTGCAGGAAGCATCAATACTGCTTTTCTGATGTGATAATGATATGTTGAAAGTGGCGGTTGAATGAATTTCAACACTAAAAGTAATCACATGAGAGATGAGATACTGCATCTGGCATGAGTTGGTCCATTATTCATTTCAGATTGTCACATGATGAAAGTTTTAGCCATACTCACCTTTAAAACAACTCACATGCTAAGAATCATTATAAAAAACTTACCTAAAAAGAGAAAGAAATAAGCATTTGTTAGCAGGACATGTATGGTGTAAATAATTGTTTTGTGGAATGAGTAATGAAGGTGAATGGTAAAAGGACATATTTTATTTATACTCTACAAAATGTTGTCTCAAAAACTTGGAACATTTTTCATACACCACAGATATAAAAACCACCATAAAACCAACACCGTTTGGTTTATGGACCACAGCGCTACGAATTTGAATACAAACTTTTAATCATTCGAACAAGGACACCCTTTCCTTATGCAGTAGGTCTAAAAGATGGCTTAAAATAAAAACTCAACTGAAAGTAGAAAGAAATGCTAACAATTCTTTCTAACATCATTCAACTTATCTATCATAGGACACTATTGTTTGGATTTTGTTTACATTTTCAAAAGATTTAAATGAAATGAGAAAAAAAAATAAACTAAAATGTCTTTAAAGTCATTGTTCAGTGATTACCTGCAGCAAGACAGTTTCTTTTTTTTTCACTTTTGCCACTGAAACTAAATGCAAAACTTCAACAGAATCATACTTGACACATTCATATCTATAGCTTTAACTCGAACCCAGTCGTAGTAGTTAAATACTCTTGCAAAGGATTTAAATCCTGCACTTTTTTCTCTTGTCTCTTAGCAAACTTTGTATTCATATGGAAAATAGTTTTTTTCTTCTTCCGTCAATCTTTTTCTTTTACTATGCACTTCTTTACTCCCAGTCAGTTCACATCCGATTTCGTAGACCTGTAACTTATTTAAATATCTATTATGTGCATATGGTATGGAGGAGGAATGTGGCAGCGTCGGAAAGTGTGTTTTGTTGGAAAGTGTGTTTTTGTGTAGTTTTGCAACTTAAGGTTATCATGAGGTATTCGCATTTGCTATTTGAGTGTGATTAAGCCTAAGCTCTACTTGACACAATGACAGATTACAACGTATGTAGAAGCTGGCAAAGTAACTAAAGTATTGTGTACTTTATATTTTATGTTTTCTATTATATATAATATAAATGTCTTAAATTTTACTTAAGATAAATTCTGATGTTGAACGTTTTCTGTTTAAGGATTAAAAACAACTTAAAATCACAAATTCTTTTATCTTATCTAATGTCGAATAATTAGTTTTCGGTTTTAGTTATAAAATATGGGTTATCCATTTTTCGGTTCCAAAAGTAAAGCTAAATAAAATACACATAAAGGTATGATTTCGATGAAACTTTTATTTCGTTATAAGGCTTGACCCTTACCATTATGTACGAAATACAATGCCATTTGAATGGCCGCCTCTGGGCTGATGGCAGTAGTGTAGCCTTCTGAGGCAGTTTTTGGCCACTTTTCCCCATATTTCGGACGGTATCTCGGCCATAATTTGACGAATCTTGTCATAGTCTCTTTTTGGCATTTTCCGATTATCTTTTGTTTCGGATACTGCAAACTTTTTTGAGCGGAAAATTCTTCAATATAGATGAGGTTTTCCAGTATTTTGCAGGGAAGGCTCAGTTATTCTTCCAATCTGGGTTAAAAAAATGGCAATTATGTTGTAGCATAAACTTAATTACTGAATACAAAATTTTAAATTCATTAGGTGCGCAGCTAAGTTCACGCTGTTTGCCAATAGATGGCACCAGCTGTAAGTGCTAACCGATTCTGCCATAACCTAAACGTCTTCAGCCAAGCCTAGGCATATAGTAAGCATACCGCCTCGACACAATAGTGATTTTATTTTGACGTCATCTTTTTTTTGGCTATGCGAATATGTATGATTTTGTGGGTTATCCATTTTTCGGTTTCAACAGTAAAGTTAAATAAAACGCACATAAAGCTATAATTTCGATGAAACTTTTATTTCATTACAATGCTTGGACTTTGCCTTTATGCACGAAATTCAATGTCATTTAAATGACCGCCTTTCGGTTGTTTGCAGAAGTGGGTCTTTGTGAGGTAGTTAGTGGTCGATTTTTCGCACATTTCGGGCGGTATCTCGGCGATGGCTGGACGAATGTTGGTTTTTAAATGTTCCAAAGTTTGGCGAATTATTCGCTTAAATATGGTCTTTGACGTAGCCCCACAGAAAAAAGTCTAACGGCGTCAAATTGCATGATCTTGGTGCCAATTGATGTCGCCAAAACGTAAAATTACGCTTAACGGAAACTTCTCATGCAATAAAGCCAAAATCGGCCGTGTTGTGTGGCTCATAAAACCACATATCGTCCAGTTCATAATCTTCAATTGCAAACCAATTACGGCCATAGTGATCTAAATTGAAATTCGGATTATCCGCCACACTTTCACCAGCAGAAGCGATATTTTGGGCAGGGCGTGTACATTGCTATGACGCACAGGCCTGTCCACATCTGTAATGCTACCAGTCTCTTCAAATTTCTTTATAATCCTTGCACAGTAGGTCGATTCTAACGACCCTAATCACCCCGTAATGCCCATAGCTGCCCATGTTTGAATCACGAATTGTTTAGCAAGTTTGAACTATTTTTATGCGTTTTTCGGTTGTTAAAACATCCAAATTCGTAAATGGCAAACTTTTCACTAAATAAATAACACTTCAGATGACAGGTATTTAACAGCTGGCCAGACCGACGGCTTTGAGACCACTAAATGAATAGTCTTTTATAACACAGAAAGGCTTATAAGTTTAACATCCACACTTCTGTCTTTAACATTAAAGTAAATCAAATAATTGGATTCATTTCTTGTATATAATGGCTTGCCGAGCATTTAATTTTGTTTTCGTTATAATATTATATACGGGTAAAATACAAGAAACTTTAACTTTAAACAGAATTAGATAATTTAAAATTGAAATTCAGTTAGTCCAGTTCAACTTTAAATTATTTAAATTCGTTCAAAATGATGGCAATGTACGCATAGAGTCCTTACAGATCTTCTTATTGTGATTCTATCTTCCATTATAACTACCACTTTTATTCATTAAGCAAGTTTTCATTTACATATTTAAACCTATAAACCGCTTACTTTTCTACTTATCATTGCTAAATTTATTAGATTCTAGCTTTTTTAGCCTTTAAACTTAAAACCAATCGCGATGTTGCCGCCTAGTGTTCCAGTTTTTCCATTCGTAAAGTTCACAGTTTTTTTGCCCTCAACACTGGTAGTGTTACTGTTTGTTGTGCTGTGATGATGATTTCGCTGCTGCTTCGGTGGTTTGCAGTAATTGAGGCATTGGCTAACTTGCTGGCTGGTTGACTGGTTGTTTGGCTGGCTGGTTGCCAATTGATGGCAACCAAAGCAACTGGCTCACAGTGGGTCATTTTCTTGCATATAGGGGTCGTAATTACTTTTCAACCATTTACTTTCATACGTATGCAGATGCGGTCCTAAAACTAGCCTATCTAATAAAGAAGACACAAAAAGGTTGGGAAAAACTTTCTTTATTTCTCAACATAATCCCCATTTAACTTGATACACGTTTTCCAGCGATATTCAATAGCTTCCATACCCGGTTTATAGTAAGAACTGTCAAACTTCTTAAATAAGCTTTCAACCGAAGACTTCATTTCTTCATTGTTAGCAAATCTTTTACTGCCGATCCATTTTTTCAAGTTTGGAAATAGAAAATAGTCCGAAGGAGCTAAATCTGGCGAATAAGATGCATGATGAAGCAATTCCAACTTCAATTCATTAATTTTGGCCATTGCAATAGTGGATGTGTGAACTGGAGTAGCGTCTTGATGAAACAACTCTTTCTTTTTCGCCAAATGCGCCCTTTTTTCATTGTCCAAACCGTACGATAAATTAACATAATATTCGCTGTTGATGGTTTTCCTTTCTCAAGATAACCAATAAAAATAACCTCATGCGTATTCCAAAAACCAAACGCCATGAATTTTCCTGCAGATGGAACCGCTTTCGCCTTATTTGGGCACGATTCTCCCATTTCAGTCCACTGCTTTGATTGTTCCTTTGCCTTAGGTGTGAAGTGGTGGACCCATGTCTCATCCAGGGTTATAAATCGATGCAAAAATTCGGCTTTATTGCAGTGAAACATCGCCAAACACTCCACTGAAACATATTCACGACGTTGGTTTTGTTCTATGAAAGCAAACGCGGCACTCATTTAGAGCACAGCTTTCTCGTCATCAAATCTTCGATCAATATACGATGTACGAGTATAGCACTTTTTTAAATGCCTGTCGTTTCAGCTAGCTCACGCACCTTTAGTCGACGATCATCTAATACCATTTTGTGGATTTTCTTAACCATGTCTGGCGTGGACACCTTGATTTTTTGACCAATACGATGCTCGTCTTGGCAGGTCGTAAGGCCTCGTTTAAACTCTTCTATTCAATATTTTACAGTCGTATATGAAAGAGCAGACTCCCCCAGAGTAGAATCTAACTCGGCTTTAATATTGACTGGACTGAGACCTTTCAAATGAAACTACTGACAACATCTGTTTGTCAAATCGGCTAGTTTTGGAACCGCCCTTGTATCTATTTTAAAAGCTTCAGGAAATTGATTTGCTATTAAAAAGAAGGAATAATATATGACGGCGGCCTCGGCCACAGGATTAAACCTTTTTTGGGAATCTTAATGCCAAAAATGCCCAACAGTTGGAAAATTTAATCTTCATAGGAACGACTCCGACAGCAGATTCACTGCCATGAGAAAAGTGGTAGTACGTAGAACTAGATCAAAGTGCGAGAAACTACCTCCAACAATGTATTCAAACACGTCTCTTGGGCAGTTGCCTTTAGTCAGAACCCAAAAATCAAATTGATTGTGCAGTAATAAATGGACAACTGTTTTTAGTGTAATAAACCAATAACTTTGTTTTGTCCTCGTTTACCACCAGACCCCTTTTCGCTGTTTCCTTCTCGATGCTTGAGAAGGCTGCAATAACATCTCGCAGTTTTCTGCCAAAGATGTCTTTGTCATCTGCATATGCGAGTAACATATGATTTTTATTAAAGATGGTACCAGTCGTGTTAACTGCAGCTTTCCTCGTAATCATCTCCAACAGTATGTTGAAGAGGTCGCACGATAGACTGTCGCCCTGCCTAAATCCTCGTTTGGTGTAAAAAGGCTCGCTAAGGGTCCTACTAATCAAATCAAAATTGGTGAATTTTTTGGTCGCTTTGTCGTATCCCCATACATAAACGCGAATCACTGTGCATCCTTATGCCTTCTACCTGTGAATATCTCATTGTAATCTTAACGTTTTTGCTACATTCTTGAAGGAAATTGTAGCTTACAGCAAAAAGTTTTTTTTTCTTTTTCGACTTAGTAAACGAGGGTATTCACAAAAATGCACTCAATTAGTGATATACGATACATCACCTCAGAAATTAAAGTCAAAATGATAACAAGAAATCGCTGAAAGGATATTTGTGGAGATTCTATAGGTATGTAGAGAGTCAAGCATTTCAATTGTTCTTAACGTAATGAAATGGTTTAATGGTTTAAAACTCACTGCAAACTTGGTGATTCAAACGTTGGCATATTCGACCTGCTCTACAAGGAATTGTTAGGATTATAAAGAAGTTTGGTGAGACTGGAAGCATGTGTGTAATAATAAACTTATACAGGGTCATCTATTTATTGATTTCAAAACCGCCGGTCTGGAAAGGCTGTTAGCTGCTAAATACGTGTCATCGAAAATGTTATTTATTTAGTAAAAGGTTCGCCATTTACGAATATGGATCATTTGCCAACCGAAAAACGCGTAAAATTAGTTAAAACTTACTACAAACTTGGTGATTCAACCATGGGCCTTCAGTCGATCAAAATTTTCTTCAGCTTTGAGGCCCATTTCTCACTCGGTGGTTGCGTCAACAAGCAAACTTGTCGCATATGTGGCTCGTAGAACCCAGAAGTGATTGTGGAAAAGCCGTTACATTCTTAAAAAGTGACTCTTTGGAGCGCATTATGGTCTGAAGGTGTCATTGGGTTTTATTTATTTATTTTTTTTTTTTAAATCTACCTTAAAAGCATTTACTGCTGCAAAAAATCTAATGGAAAAGTTCAAGCATTATATGAAATAGAAGTTCTATCGGAATCATAGCGTTATGTGTGTTTTATTTAACTTAAATTTTATATACGAAAAATGGATACCTCTATATTTTCACATGTTTTTAAATCACATAAAATTTAGCCAATTTAAGTTTCACTTACTCGTTTCAAGTAAGAATTTACTACTTTACTTTGCTATACTAATTTCGAATACGTTTCCAACGCAAATTCTATACGAGTTTTTGTTTTTTAGTATAGGTTTATTTGCCATCTCCAGTGACAACTGAATGCAGAAAAATACTTCCGTTCAATATTTCTAGACGTTAGTTCATATGGAATCTAATTTCCTTTCTTTTAGATCATTCCAAATGATCTTAAACTATGTGAAATTAAGCGTTAAGTCAAGCACTTTTGCGGTTTGTACAAATCTTCATTCCATAATAATTCCAATTGCAAATCTGTACACTTTTGAACTTTCGTTATATTCCTTACTTTCGACCTCAAACCTACCACTCTTAAGCTTTTGAAAACATTAATGACAACATCTTCAAATTAAAGCAGCCTCTCCACATATTTCTACAAGCAATCGATGTTTCTCTGCTACAGATTTCCTCAAATTATGGCATTTATTCGGTTCTAAATTCGACATTGCCGACCAAAAAATATGTGATGCTTATAAAAAAAAAATCGCTACGATTTCAAAGTAATGGCATTACTATACGTTTAACCTTATAATATGACATTATATTAGGTGCGCAACCAAATCCCCGTTGTATTTTTTTAATAAAAATTTAATTTATTATGAAAACGTGTTTAAAAATGGTTCATTGAGAGTATTGCTCTTTGCTAGCTGCTAATTTTTCCCATCTTTCTGGCAAAGCTCGAATTCCGTCATGGTAAAACTGTTCATCTCTTGAGGCTATCCACGAATCTAGCCATTCCTTGATGTCGTTATATGAGTGGAACTTGTGGTCAGTCAGAACGTGTGCCATCGAATGGAACAACTGAAAATCGGACGGAGCAATATCTGGAGAATATGGTAGATGGGGTAAGATTTCCCATTTCAGCGTTTCCAGGTAGGTTTTAACGGGCTTGGCCACGTGAGGCCGAGCGTTGTCATGTTGAAGAATCACTTTTTCGTGTCTCTGCGCGTATTGTGGGCGTTTCTCGTGCAGAGCCCGGCTCAATTGCATTAATCGAAGTCGATACCAGTGACGGTTTCGCTTGGTTGCAAAAGCTCTTAATAAATAACACCAACCAGGTCCCACCATATACAAAGCATAACCTTCGCAACGTGAAAATTGGAGACTTTATTTTCTTTGGATTGCTGTAATGTATCCATTTTCCACCTACCCACCGTTACAGTACGATACAGAAAACCCCTCCTTTTTTGTGGATGAAGCAGTTGTTCAAAGGCGAAAAAACGACGCTTAACGTCCCTTGGGATCAACTCATTAGAAACCCAAGTTCCTCGCTTTTGAATCATTCCCAACGCATTCAATCGCTTAAAATTGACTTGGAGAGTAACTCCTAATACTAAAGCAAACTCTACCTGCGTTTGACACGGATGCCCATCAAGCAATGTCGTCAATTCAGTGTCTTCGAACGTTTTTCATCTTCCTTCACGCGAACGGTCGTCAACATCAGAATCAGCGTCTTTAGAGCGACGGAACCAATCTCGAGACGTTGTTTCACTTAAAGCAGCATCTCCATAAACGTTTTGAAGCTCTCAATAAGCTTCAGCCGCCATTTTCTTCGACTCTAAGAAGAAAATCAATACTTGCCGCATATGACGATTATTTGGCACAAAATCATACATATTCGCAACCAACCAAAAAAATATGACGTCAAAAGAAAACCACTATAGTGTCTAGGCGGTATATTTACCACATGCCTAAGCTTGGCTCATGACGTTTACGTTATGGCAGAATCGGCTAGCACTTACAGCTGGCGCCATCTATTAGCAAACAGCGAGAACTTAGTTGCTTACCTAATACATCTGATATTTTCAACTATTAATTACAGATGAGTCTATTTTTCGTATAATGGCAGAGAGTGATATGTATTTTCCACATTTTAATGGGCGTTTTGTTGGAAAAGGATCGTGTATGAAGCATGAGAAGAGGGCAAAGCCTACTAAACTTGTAAATAGACCGCCAACGAAACTGTGGATGGCAGTTTATATTTTTGGATATAAACATTTTGATGGGCCACTTGTTTGTCTAGTTGTTGGTTGGTTTTTTTTTTATTTCTCAAGTCTGCTAAGTGAACTTTTGTTAATCCCCTAGCAGGCTGCCATTTGTTACTTCAATTCAATGCGTTGGTTTGCTAGTTGGTTGGTTTGTTATTTTTTCCTCATTTTTTTTTCTCTGCGCTTGGTTACAAGAACATTTGGCCTCAAGGTTCTACATATCGACAGCTCTTCGTTCAAATGTATTTCATAGTTACCAACTACCTTTCGGTTTGTGTGTTAGCTGCCAGCGTTTAAGGTATCTGGCTATCTTTCGCTTTAAATATTTTTATGTTTTGTTTTTTGTTTTTTTACTCCTCTTTTTTTCTAGTATTTTATCATATTACTCTGCAATGTTTTGCGGTGAATAGAAGATGACTGCATGCTATACTCGTACATATTATGTGGGAACTTTTTAATTTTACTTAAGATACTAAGTTATTTTTGTAAAACTGCATCATCTTCCTCCTAGCGTAGCTCTGCACCAGCATTTGCATATAATACGTTTAGCTCTTCGACATTCCATATCCAGTTGGTGTGTTGTTATGTTGCTCTTCTTTTATATTCCATTATCAGTTTCATTACGTCGGTCGGGTGTTTGTACTCGTATGTGCTCCAATTTTTCAATGGGATGTATTTTTGCCTCCGGAAGGTATTCATAGTTAGTTAGAGAGTATCCCATTTAACTATAAAACGTATTCATGCTTTGAAAGCTTTCATCGGTTGTCTTTTGTAGGTTCAATGATCATCTTCAATCTTATGGGCTGCATCTTTGAAGTAAATGCGGTGGTTTAGTGTTAATACTAACGTGATGTTCTCCTGGAATTTGTATCTGTTTGCATATTCTATACTATTATGGGCTGATAAGGTTTTTGTTGTTGTTGTTAACATTATTAGTATTCTGGTTTCAAGGAGTTTGTTTTCTGTTACAAATGAACAGGCCTGGCTCACTCTATTTGCCTCATACAATTTAATCGAATGCGGTTATTTTTGAGGTAGAACACAGAACACAACTATTTAACTATTAAAACGATGATAAATTGACTGTAATTTCAATGTTTGGGTTTACCTCAAGCGGAGATTTTTCTTTCTCAAGGAGAAGGACCGACTATCCAATAAATCAATAAAGAAAGACACTTGATGGTATACTTGGTATACTTGATGGTACTTAAATGGACATGATTTTGTATTTACAAAAAGCTTTTAATTATCTCACAAGCGAAAAAGAACAATTTCGTTTAAAAACCAGTACAGAAGTTGCAGTTAGGTGAACTTATTTAAAACATGCTTCCACCCACGATCCAGTAACTTGACATTGCAGTTCAGTTTTATTCACAACTAAGTTTTTCTAATTCTATTAAATTCTATTTAATTGAATTGAATCAGGGAATGGTGTTTTCTCAACTATAGTCTTATATTGTAATTTGATTTAGATTTGGTCTTTAGGCTTGTAAAGGGTGTCGCAACAAGAACGCAAGGTTTAAATTTGGCGAGTGTCATTGTTTGACATTTGAACAAATTTTATTGCTTGCTAGTAGAAGGTACGAGGTTAGTAAAAATAGAGCGCTACACGAATGAACAACGCATTCTCATTGTGAAATCGTTTTACCAAAATGGTGAAAGTTTTGGGGCTACAGTTGGCAAATTGCGATCAATTTGGGTTCACAATAATGCTCCAAAAGAGTCAACTGTAAAGAGATTAATGAATAAATTTGCCAAAACTGGGTCTGTTAGTGATGTAAAGACAACAACGCGCCTTCGACCAGCTCGATCGACCGAAAATGTCGCAGCTTTACGTGATGATGTCGCTCAAACTCCATCCACCTCAATTCGACACCGAGCTCAGCAAATTGGTGTCTCCAAATCCACTATGCAGCGAATTTTGACGAAAGATTTGCATCTTCATGCATACAAAGTTCAATTGAGTCAGGAACTGAAGCCAGCTGACCCTGAGCAGTCAGCTGTTAAATACCTGTCATCCGAAGTGTTATTTATTTAGTGAAAAGTTTGCCATTTATGAATATGGATCGTTTAATAATCGAAGAGCGCGTAAAAATAGTTAAAACTTACGACAAAAGTGGTGACTCAAACGTGGGCCTTTTTCGTGTATTACAGGGCGATTATGGTTGGCATGTTGACGGTGACATATAGTAAGAGTACTCGTAAGTCAAAAAAATGTTTGCAAGTGGTACAAACTTTTCACACAAGTTCGAAAAGATGTGAATGACGACGCTCGCTCTGGACCGCCCCAGCACATCAACAACCAATGAAAATGTTGAGAAAGTGAAGAAAATTGTTATGGAGAATCGTCGAATCACAATTAGAGAAGTTGCTGAGGATGTCGGCACATTGGTTGGCTCATGCCATACAATCTTTTTGGAAATTTTGGGCACGAAGCGTATGGCAGTGAAGTTCGTTCCTAAATTGCTGAATTTTGATCAAAATATTTGCGGAAATTTTGGGCATGAAGCATGTGGCAGCGAAGTTCGTTTCAAAATTGCTGAATTTTGACCAAAATCTTTTCGGAAAATTTGGACACGTAGCGTGTGGCAGCGAAGTTCGTTCCAAAATCGTTGAATTTTGACCAAAAACAACGTCGCATGAGCATAGCTCAGAAACGGTTGAAGGACGTCAACGATGATCCAGATTTGCCTAAAAGGGTCATAACTGGTGACGAATCATGGGTATATGGCTATGACATCGAAACCAAAGCCCAATCGTCCCAATGGAAGAGTCCAAGAGAGCCAAGTTAAAAGCACGCCAAGTTCGATCAAATGTCAATGTTTTTCTCACTGTTTTCTTCGATTACCATGGCATAGTGCATCAGGAGTTCTTACCACAAGGTCGTACGGTAAATATGGAGTATTACCTTGAAGTTATGCCCCGTTTGCGTGCAGCAATACGAAAAAAACGCCCGGAATTGTGGGAAATGCACCTGCTCACTCATCTTTGCTTGTGACAGATTATTTGACCAAAAACAATACCGTTATCATGCCTCAGCCACGAGATTTGGCCTCCTGCGACTTTTTCTGTTCCCAAGATTGAAGAGACACATGAAAGGAATGCGTTCGTCAACGTATCTTCGAGACGAATGTACCAACATAAAAAAAAAAAATTAAAAATAATTGAAATTTTCTGAGCATTAGAAAGAAATGCAATCAACAAAAACTCAGGTTACAGCGATCAACGAATTGAGAGTTGGAAAGAAAAATTTAATTTCGGAAAATCCGTTAATTTGCAATCCCCGCTTATGATCTCCGTCCATTTATAGTACCCCAAATTTCGCGTAGCTCGCGAAATTTGAAAATTCTCCTTTTTTCTAACACAACTCGTGTGTGCATATTGTCCTCAATATGGTTTCGTAGATAGTGATTTTATTTTCCAAACTGAGAGTGTAATCGGGATCAACAAACCAGTGGAGTTGAGTCATTTTTAATTTCAATTGTGATTTTTCCA
The DNA here is from genome assembly GCA_019455685.1 of Philornis downsi. Lineage (NCBI taxonomy): Eukaryota > Metazoa > Arthropoda > Insecta > Diptera > Muscidae > Philornis > Philornis downsi. The sequence continues at coordinate 1,836,904 of JAHXMU010000127.1, forward strand.
AGTGAGACGTCGATCAAGGTTGGGTGAAAATATAGAAGTCCGTTCAACTGTAGTAATTTTGATTTTGTTTAAAGTGTAGTTTAAGTTTCATAAACTTGAAGCAGTTAAAATTAATCTAGCTTATCGGGTAGACCGACAACGAAGTCGATGGACGGCGCGGAAGAGGGCGACCAAAGCTCCGTTGGAAGGATCAGGCTTTTAAAATACTATCGAAACTTGGTGTGACGAATTGGAAGAGAAGCGCAGAAGATCGGAGCGCTTAGAATTATTTTGTACGAGGGGCGTATAATAGATAAGGATGTCTATTCCAGTCGCCAACGAAGAAGAAGATCTAGTAAACCGAACAACTTATTTGTATGCTATTACTATTTTATACTATTTTACACTCTGAATATTTTAAAACTGTAATAAGCGGCTTTACTTTTACGCTGCTCTTAATACGAACCGTAAAAACTGTGTCTCTGTTTAAAGAAAAAAAGACACTAAATATGATAGCTGCCAACTCTAAAAACCTTAAAAATCTCCGCATTGACAACCGAGCACAAATTGTATGTTTTAATAAAGACATTAAAAACACTCCACATTAAAAGAAAAAAACACCCTCAGAAATTGTTCTCTTTAACAAACGAAACGAACTACCTAAAATTTAAACACATTTTATGATATTTCATCCTATTACCAAGATTTAAGCTATGGTTTTATATTCTCCATAAATTATAGCATTTATTAACTTTACGTCTATGCATATTTTATGACCTCCAAACGATAAACTGTAATTAATCTTGTTGCCCTCTCCCACCAACTTCCGCTGACCACCAGGAACATCATTAGCGCTCTATTGATATAGAAGGCGGGAATGGTCGTCACGCTGTGACCGAATGTGGTCGACACTGGCAATTTGCATTGATATTTATCCACTTAACGGTAATTAAAGTAAATTGCAACAGCCGTAAACTGAGCAATCAATCAAAAACTGCCAAAACATTTTCATTTGGAAAATTTTCAAACAATAAATTGAATACATTTTCCGAAAAATAAATCAAATTTAAATAGCACAAGTGCACAAAAGAGGAAGTAAGCAAATACACACTAACACTAACGACCACTCAAACACACACACACACACATACACAAATGTATGTATATAAACACACAAACACAGACAAAACAATGGTCACAAAGGACACTGAAACATCATACGCTTATGATAATGAAATTTCAAACGCTTACGAATTCCACTCCTGCCTCTCTGCCACCATACCGACAATTATTGTGTGTTGTCCAGTCTATTGTTTGACCGTCTGTCTGTCTGTCTGTCTCTCTTAACCATAAACTATAAATGTTTATTAGCAATCGCCCATGAAAAATTCTAAATAATCAACAACATGAACGATAACAATAAAAATGTTAAATAGTTAATTATATGTAAATTTTCTCTAAATAGCTGTGATTATATTTACATAAACTCTGTCGTAAGTATAAATAAACCCCTGGTATTGTCCATATCCCCCCTCTCCATTGTCTGGGGAATTCAATTGGTTGCAAACTAAATTTATAAACTGAAATTAATTATTGAAAAATTTTCTATTGTAAATGAGAATTTGTTGTGTTTTGATTAAATTTTTGTAATTACATCATTTATTCGCAATGTGTGAACTGGAGTTTTGTGGCTTTTTACATACATAATTTAGGTATAACAACAAAATTTTTCTAATAATTATTATCAGTAATGTGTTTATTTGCATTCTTTTGTTTTGCTATTCAAATTAGTTACAAAGCTTAACTAATTATGGTACTTTAACAAATGACATTTTGTGAAAAATAACAATAGGGAGAAGATTAATAAATAAAGGATTCATTTTTCATTTAGTTTTTAGTTTTATGTATTTAAGCCAACACATTTTCAACTTTTCCAAATGGTCTGAAGAGAGTGAGTTGCCTAACAGCAAGCCTGTCCTTAATAAGACCTTAGCAGCATAAGATGTATAGGCGATTTGTAGAGGATGCCTTAAACTTTCTGAAAAATATTTCTTGAAAACCCCACATATACAGTCTGAGTAACAACCTGTCAAATTTCAATTTTTATTTATTTTTTTTTAAGAATTGCAATTTTAAGCCTTTGATTACATTACAATATTACAACATACCTTCTGCATAATTCAATAACAAATACATTTTAAAATTTTCACAATACTAATGCTATAAAAATTTTGCATATCTTAACAACAGAAAAATATGATTTATAATAACAGTCTACAAAGACAGTCCCAAAACTGGTCGTCCTAACAAAGAAGACACAAACGAGTTGAGAAAAATTGTCTTTATTTTTCAACATAATCTGCTTTTAACTCGATACACTTTTTCCAGGCGTACTCAATAGCTTCTATATCCTGTTTATGGCAAGAACTGTCAAACCCCTTAAAATAGTCGGCAGCCGTAGACGCCATCTCTCACCCCATTGTTGGCAAATCTTTTACCATCGAGGCAATTTTTCAAGTTTGAAAATAGGAAATAGAAAATAGTCTGAGAGTGCTAAATGTGGCGAATAAGTTACGTGATGAAGCAAATCGAATTTTAATTCATTAATTTTGGCCGTTGCAATAGTTTAAGTGTCTAATGCGGCATTTTTCCATAATTCCATCAATAAATCCAGCAATAAATTGGCATAATATTTGCCGACGGTGGCTGATGATTTTGCCTTTCTGAAGGTAATCAATAAAAATAATCCCATCCCAAAAAACAGACGCCGTGACCTTGCCTGCAGAAAGAATCATCTTTCCCTTTTTTTTGCCACAATTCTCTTATTTCAGTCCACTGCTTAGACTATTCCTCTATCTCAGGTGTGAAGTGGTAGACCCATGTCTCATCCATGGTTATAAATCGACGCAAAAATTCGGCTTTATTGCGGTGAAACATCGCCAAACACTCAACTGAAACATCTTTACTACGCTGCTTTTGCTCTATTGAAAGCAAGCGCGGCACCCATCTGACACATAGCCTTCTCATCTTCAAATCTTCGCTTAATATACGATGTAAAGGGTATCCCAACAAGAATGCAAGATTTAAATGACTGATTCAGCAATTGATTTGTTTCTCTGACTGTATGACATGTGGCGCCGTCTTGCTGAAACCACATGCCCTCCACATTCATTTCAATTCTAGTTATCATTTCACGATGCCGAACACCATTGAAAGTTTAAATGATTCCTCCAGCCCAAACTCCACACGAAACAGTAATACGTTGAGGATGCATTTGCTTCTCGTGAATCAATCGAGGATTTTCCTCACCCCAAATGCGACAATTCTGCCAATTGACAAAGCCATCAAGATGGAAATGGGCTCTGAAGGGGTCACTGAAGATGATTTTATCGGCAAAATCAGCATTTTCATGTTGTCTCTCCAATACCCAATTAACGAACTCCCTTCTCTGTCCTTGATCAGCTGGTTTCAGTTCCTGAGTCAATTGAACTTTGTATGCATAAAGATGCAAATCTTTCGTCAAAATTCGTTGCATAGTGGATTTGGAGACACCAATTTGCTGTTTGAGAGACATCACGTACAGCTGCGACATTTTCGGTCGATCGACCTGGTCGAAGGCGCGTTGTTGTTTTTACATCACTAACAGACCCAGTTTTGGCAAATTTATCCATTAATCTCTTTACAGTTGACTCTTTTGGAGCATTATTGTGACCCCAAATTGATCGCAATTTGCGAACTGTGAGAGATGCGCTGCGCAATGAGGATGCGTTGTGAGAATGCATTCGTGTAGCGCTCCATTTTTACTAACCTCGTACCTTCTACTAGCAAACAATAACAATTGTTCAAATGTCAAACAATGACACTTCGAATGGCGCCAAACTTAAATCTTACGTTCTTGTTTGGACACCCTTTATAACACTTTTTGAACTAGCTATCATTTCAGCTAGTTCACACATCTTTAGCCTACGACCATCCAATACCATTTTGTGGATTTTCTTAATGGTGTTTGGCGCGGACACCTCAATTGGTCGACCAGTACGATGTTCGTCTTGGCAGCTCGTACGGCCTCATTTAAATTCTGCTACTCAATATTTTACAGTGGTAAACGAAGGATCAGACTCCCCCAGGGTAGAATCTAGCTTGGCTTTAATATTGATTAGACGAAGACCAAATAAAAATATTGAATTACATGACGGCGACCAAGTTTTTCCATGTAAACGAATTCTCTAAGATCGTTTACTTTTCTTGGCTCAAAGAACAATACTAATCTACGTAACGGCTTGAAACATAATAATATGTTTTATAAGGTTGCCACTTTCCACCAAAAAATTACTTATTTCAAACTACTGCCACCATCTATACGTTAGGTCGGCTAGTTTTCGACCGCCCTCCTACTTCATTTATTAGAACTTTTCGTTTTGTACGTTTTTCGTCCTAATATACGGAATTACAACTTTAATATGGGATTTATAGTCACTTCATAAAATTAATTTATTTATAAATTTCATTAAACATAAATATAACTGAATTATTGGTTCAAAGAAATAGGTTCTAACTTATACATTCTGTCGAAAAATCACCGAAAATTAGTCAATAAAGCACAAGCTTTAAGGTACAGTAAAAATAAATTCATTAATTGTCGAATAAATGGATTTAACAATCTGTATCTCGCACTATACAAGTGCTATCTAGTTACGTTAGATGGCGTTAGAAAAATAAGGCTTCGTGCTCAAAATTCTACTCAGACAATTTTCTGATCGCTTGACCCGGTATTATTTGATCACGCTTCAAATGTGGACACCACCAAATACACCAGAAAATACGCCATAGTTTACAGTTTTTCGCCGATAAAGGGGAAAACGCAAGTCCGACTGCCGAAAATATCAATAACGTTTATGGTTCTGATCAGGACCAATTTTGATTTCATTGATTCCATTTCGATAATTTTGATGTCAAAGACGAACCACTCTCTAAAAGACCAGTTGTCGAAAATGTCGATAGAACAATGAAAAGCATAAAATCCGATCGTTATGTATAAGTATTCTTACGATTGATCAGGAGCTAAACGGAAGCGCGATCCTGATCTCTCCTCTACTATGAACTATTTCTTCACGGCCAAACCCTTAATTCCGACCTGTACAGTCAACAGTTGCATCTTCTGAAGGAAGCAATCGCCCAGAAACTGCCAGTTCTGGCAAATAGGAGAGGATAGGAATTGTGTTCCAACAGGTCATCGCCAGAGCTCGGAGGTACTCGTGCAACCACCTTGTAATTCGGACCTAGGTGAAAGTGATATCTAACCGTTTCTGCCTATGACGAATATTTTGCTGGTGAAAAATTTGCCTCAGGGAAGCTTACGAAAATCGACTGTCCCAGTTATTTTCTAGCCAATAGGTATAAGGATTTCTAAGAGAAAGGCATAATGACAAAAGTAAAAGTCATTCATAAGAATTATATTTTCATAGCTTTCATAAATACTATATAAGCATATTTTCCGCTTCTTCTGAAGCTCTTTTTAGTTACAACAAAGGGAACTACGAAATTATGACGTTAAAGCCAGCAATCGTTGTAAGAATAGTAAACGTTTTTAGTAATTTTTTTTTCTGATGTAGAAACTTGAAATTGTTGAACAAATATTTAAAATTGCTGTTCGTTAATCACCTTAATTAATTAGTTATGTGAATTCTGATTAAAAAAAATACGAAATTGTCATAAAAATATAATCTAAAGAGTTTTCATTGCTTTAGAGGATCTGCTGAAATAGCAGTGAAAAGGTGTTAAAAGCTGTTGAAAAGGTGGCAACATGCATCATATGTTATTGTCTATTATTATGACATTTTCTTTCTTTCCGTTGTAAATAATCTTCTTCCATTTTCTTCTGTAAATAAAGTCACAAGTAATTTAGATTGCTCTGTTTTTTTTATTTCATCGAAACTGCGTAATCCTAACAGGTTATGGGCCCAGAGTGCCAAATATCAAATAAATAAAACACGGCGATATTAATTGCAATAGTATTTACGTTGCAAATTAAATAAAGATGTCAACAAATTTAGTCCAAAGTACTTCACGCATTGAGCTTCTCTCAAAAGAGAATTATGATACATGGAGTATGCAAGTAGAAGCACTGCTTATAAAAAATGACTTGTGGGACTATGTGAATGGGAGCAATGTGAAGCCTGATGCAAAGGAAGATACGTTTAGTTCCTGGTTAAAAATGGACAAAAAGGCAAAAGCAGATCTTATCCTATCAATACAGCCGTCTGAATTAAAGCAGATTCGTGGATGTGAGACTTCTCACGAAGTGTGGCTGAAATTGCAGTCGATATATGCGTCTAAAGGTCCAGCTAGGAAAGCTACATTGCTGAAACAGTTGATGTTGCAAAGATTGGAAGAAGGCGGTGATGTTAAAGATCACATCGCAAGGTTCTTTGATGCAGTTGACAAACTGGAAAGTATGAATGTACAAATACATGGAGACTTACTTTCGATTATGCTTTTATACAGTCTGCCATCTTCATTTGAAAATTTTCGCTGTGCAATCGAAACAAGAGATGAGCTCCCGGATGCAGAGGCATTAAAGGTGAAGATAATTGAGGAGAGCGAGGCACGAAAACAATCTGGAAATGTTGTAGCAATGGCAGCCAGTTTTCGGGGAAATTTTTCAAAACCATTTAATGCTGAACCAAAGAAAAGGTACATCAGATGTTTTAAGTGCGGTGAATCTGGCCACAAAGCGAATGCCTGTTCTAATAAGAAGAAGCATAAAGATAAACAAACACCAAAAACAGCCGAGAGTAGTTTTGCAGTGTGCACAGCAGCATCAAGTGAAGAAGTTTTGTTTGCAAATAGTAATATTAATAATCGTTCATGGATTTTGGATAGTGGATGCTCTATTCATTTATGTAAAGATAAAGGTAGTTTTGAAGACATGCAAAAATCCACCAAGATGAACTTGAATCTTGCAAATCAAACAAGTACACAGGTGTGTGGCGAGGGACTAGTGCGTTTTGTTGCGACGTTTGATGGGTCTGAGCGAAAGATCAAATTAAATAATACGCTGTTTGTTCCCGATCTGTGGTCAAATTTAATGTCAGTATCCCAAATCACAGATAATAATCACACTGTTAATTTTTCCAAGGAAGGTGCGAGGGTTCTAGATGCCAATGGAAACACAGTACTTGTTGCTCAGCGCAGAGGAGGCCTGTATTTTGTGAATGAAAACATAAATTGTGGTTTAGCAGAGTCAAGCTGCTCAGATTTGTTCAAGTGGCACGTTCGTTTAGGACATCTTAATGCAGCAGATTTGATTAAAATGGTGCAATGTGGTATATTACCAGATGTTAAGGCTGAGGATCGCGAGCAGTTGACTCGATGCGTTACTTGTATGAAGGGCAAGATGACCACTTTACCCTTTAAGTCTACGCATAATCTAAGTCTAGAGCCATTGCAGATAGTGCATTCAGATGTCGTAGGACCCTTCAGAGAAGAAGGTACAGGACGAGTTAAGTACTTCGTTACGTTTATTGATGACTGCACTCGATGGTGTGAAATTTATTGTGTGCGGCAAAAATCTGCAGTTCTTGAGGCGTTTAAAACCTATCAGCGAATGTTTGAAAATCAAACGAGTCGAAAAATCAAATGTTTGCAAACTGATAATGGCCGTGAGTATCTTAACAGTGAATTTGACAAGTATCTTGCAGATGAAGGCATACAAAGAAGGTTGACGATTCCCCGAACTCCTGAGCAGAATGGGGTTGCTGAAAGGCAAAATCGAACTTTGCTTGATATGGCAAGATGTCTTTTGCTACAAGCTGGGTTAAATACCTCTTTTTGGGCGGAAGCTGTGGCAACTGCAAAGTATATTCGAAACAGATGTCCTACTAGCAGTTTAAATGGGCAAACGCCGTATGAGAAGCTTTTTGGCGTGAAACCTGATTTGCAGAATTTAAAAATATTCGGCAGCAAAGTAGTGGTGCTTGACAAGAACCCAAACAAAAATAAATTGTCTCCGAGGGGTGTAGACGGTATTTTTGTTGGATACCCACGTGATCAGAAGGGGTATAGAATTTGGATTCCTACTTCACACCAAATAATATGTGCTCGAGATGTACGTTTTTTGGAAGATTGCACTGGCAATGGGCAGACACAACTTGAGGTGGATACATTTTTTGATACAACTGAGGAGCAACCGAAATACATCGAATTCTCTAATATTGAAGTAAGAGATCCTGAGCCAGCTATTCCAGCAGAAAGTTTGAAGACTCTTGACAAACAAGTAGAGTTACCTTTAAGGGCTCGCGGCAGACCAAAACTGGTACGTACTGGAAGCAGAGGGCGTCCCAAGAAACTATTTAGTACTCGAGAAATATCATCAGAAAGTAATGAAGTGCCTACTATAGAGAGGGACAGCAGTGATGATTTAGAGGACGAAGTATTTTCGGGCGTGGTGGAGATCAAAGTCAAAGATATTTTAAAGGGTTCTGAAGCTGAAGAGTGGAAAGGCGCCATTGAAAATGAGGTATTAAGCCTTCTCAAGAATGAAACCTGGGACATCGTGAAAGCTTCTGAGAGCAAGGGCATTATTGGCTGTCGATTTGTTCTAACAAATAAATATAATTCCAACGGTGACATCGACCGAAAGAAGGCACGTCTGGTAGCAAAAGGTTACAGTCAAGTAATCGGAGTCAATTATCATGAAACTTTTGCACCAGTAGCTAGACTTGATACATTGCGTCTGTTGTTAGCTCTTGGAGTGCAGTTTGGTCTTTTCATATGGCAGTTTGATGTGGTAACTGCGTTTCTAAATGGAGTTTTGAACGAGAAAGTATTAATGAAAGTTCCTGATATGCTGGGGGAAATGTTAGAACGAATCATTTCAAAGTACGGCGAAGTTTCTGATGTTGGTAAGCAAGGCAGAAAAATGCTTGGGGACCTGCATAATGGTGGAAATGCGTGCCGACTAAATAAAGCATTGTATGGTCTAAAGCAAGCTGGGAGGCAGTGGTATGCGGAACTAACCAATAAACTGGCTACCATGGGCCTTAAACCACTTACTAACGAACCTTGTCTTTTCCGTGGATATTTTAATGGCAAGTTTATACTTTTATTAGTTTATGTTGACGATCTTCTCATTGCAGCCCAAGATGTGGCGACTATCATGGCAATAAAAGCTCAGCTTTCAAGATATTTTGAGATCAAGGATCTCGGCCGAGCGTCTTACTGTCTTGGACTCGAAATTATTCAAGGGGATGACACCATTGTATTGAAGCAAAGCAACTACATAAGAGACTTGTTGAACGAATATGGTATGCTGAATTGTAATGCAGTCAAGACTCCTGCTGAGTTAAGTGGGTGTGTTCGCACGGAGCAAGAGAAAAATTGTGATAACCGTCCCTATAGAGAACTGATTGGATCGTTAATGTACCTATCGGTAGCCACACGGCCTGATATATCTAACGCAGTATCACGACTGGCACAATTTGTGAATAATCCGAATTGGAATCACTGGTGTGCTGCAAAAAGAATACTGAGATACTTGGCTGGGACTATTGAAATAGGATTGAAATACCAAAAGGCTGATAAGCTAGTGATTGGTTATTGTGATGCTGATTGGGGTGGTTGTACCGTTGATCGTCGCTCATATACTGGATATGCTTTCCTATACTCCGGTGCAGCAATATCCTGGAAATCACAGAAACAACGTACGGTTGCACAATCATCCACAGAAGCAGAATATGTGAGTTTGGCTGAGGCGGCCAAAGAAGCACTTTACCTAAGAAACCTTTTATGCGAACTCAATATGGAATCGTTAGCTGACATAACGATGTTTATAGACAATCAAGGTGCTTTGTACTTAGCAAAAAATCCAGTTTTTCATTCACGTACGAAGCACATAGATATCAAATATCATTTTGTTCGCGAATCTGTATCTAATGGATTAATTAAACTCAACCACGTTCCAACGCAACAAATGGTGGCCGATATAATGACAAAGGCGTTACCGAGTTCAGCTCATGAAAAATGTTTAGAAGGACTTGGCTTTTCGACATAGATGACCTGCATGTTGAGAGGGCGTGTTGAAAAGGTGGCAACATGCATCATATGTTATTGTCTATTATTATGACATTTTCTTTCTTTCCGTTGTAAATAATCTTCTTCCATTTTCTTCTGTAAATAAAGTCACAAGTAATTTAGATTGCTCTGTTTTTTTTATTTCATCGAAACTGCGTAATCCTAACAAAAGCAATAAAATCCTTTCTATGACAACCCCACGTTAAATGCATCGGTAATTATCAAATATTTCATCACTTCTAGGATCCGACTAGCGAATCTTCCTGGATGCTTTGTTTACTATAAATTTATCGAACTGAACCGTCATATTTGACCTAAATCAGATCATACTAACTATGCTAAATAAAGCCTTGAATGTCATACATAAATAATGAATTTCTACTGTTCATTATTTGTTCAAATTTATTTTATCCTCTCAAAATCGACCCCGTCCGAAATAACATATTTATGTCAATCCAATTATCGAAACATTTTTTAAACACATTTTCCGGAAAAGACTTTGATTGTAGTCGTGAATTCTCTTTTATGCCCTCTATTACCTAAAAACGGAAGCTTCGAAGCAGTAATGTGAATTTTGGTCAAAGAAACAAGTCAACCGAAATAAAATCAGGTGAATACGGTGGTTGTTCGATGATATTTTTGGAGTTTCTGGCCAAAAATTCGTTTCATAACTATAACCTTGCGAGATGGTGCATTATTGTGATGCAAATTTTAACAGTTTTCTTTCCAGAACTCGGACCTTTTTAGAAGAATATTCTGCCGCAAATGTTGCATAACGTTCACAAAATATTCCTTATTTACCGTCTGACTTTGTGGCAAGAATTCCTTGTAAACGACAACGCGATACTCAAAGAAAACAGCTAAACACTGGTTTGATTTTGGAACGACTTTGAAGTGGATTTTTTTTGGGTTTTTGTTCAGTTGGAAGGCGCCTTACAAATTGACTGATTTGCATGTCAACCTCATCACCACCTCGCCTCATCGATTCGTGAATGTGGGATCGGAATTGACTGTTTCTAGCATGTCTTCAGCGGCATTTACGCAATTAAGTTTTTGAGAAAAATTCCGGTCATTGGGAACTAGACGAGTGGCAACGGGTTTCATTCCTCAACAATCATGTAAAATGACAAAAATTGATTCGTAAGGCACAGAAATCTCTCTCATTCATTATTTTCAGTCATCATTTCCTTTAATTTGTCGACATTCATTTCCATTTAAGAAATTGATGACCACCCCGAACAAGACAAATTTGTTCATCACATCCCGATCGCTTTTGAATTATTGCACTGTACCACTCATTTGCTTGTGTTTTTGATAAAGACCATTCACTGTAAGTTGTCTGTTGGGTTTTCATCGATTTGGAGCTTGAAATTCCATTTGCAATACAAAATTTGAGACAAATTCTTTGTTCGAAATTGTTATCCATTTTAAAAATCGCAAAACATACTTCAGATTAAATGGAAAAATTGAGCTCTGTAAAGAAACTAACTGAGAGATCACGTTCAAACTCCACGTCAGTTGAGAGGATAGTTGTGTTAGTTTAGAGACAACGAGTTTTGACAATTCTTTTATGCTTTTTAAATGATAAATTCTCGGTACATTTTTGGGAGAATATAAAGTTATTTTATGTCATATCAGAAATGGTAGGATATCTTTTTACCAACGAAGCTATAAAAGAGGGAACTTGATGTTGCCATAAAAAAATTTTTGGATGCAAAACGCAAAATACATCAGCAATTTTGAATTCGGCTGCCATCACACTTAAATCTAAAAGATTGAAGGAGTTGATTGAAATTTTTCGGATTTTTTCATAATCATCATTATTATTATCATTATCATCATCATTATCGTTGGTATTATAGCTTAAATTTGTCATCAGTTTCCTTTAATTACATACGTCAGCATGAATTTGAAATTCCTTTAAATAAGAAATTTATAATATTTGAATAAATAAAATATTAGAACGAAATCTAATCCTAAAATATTGGAGGACTTCGTCCAAGTTTTTCGGATTTGTCATAAATCATTATCATTAGTATTATAATTAAAATTTGTCATCAGTTTCCTTTTATTTACTTACGTCAAAATGAATTTGAAATTCCTTTAAATAACAAATTTATAATATTTGAACAAATAAAAATCGTTCTAACATAATTTGCTGTTAAAAATTAACAATTCCCCTAACATAAAATGTCAGTAATTGAATGACAGACAGACAGACATTTGGGAGTTGTGTTAGTTTAATTCTCTATGAAAAGTTCATCAGATACGAAATTGTTGCCCCAGTCATTACCATTGTCGATACCACCCCACCAATGTGAATGGTTGCCTGGCTTCCTGGCTGCAAGTACTACGGCAACGAGCTGGAGCAAAAAGCTGGATCTGAAATTGTATGAGAGAGAGACCAATGATACGATACCAGTTCATAGTTTCCAATGAATTCTGATGATGACAACTTGCAGTCCCCAACAGATAGTTAGTTAGATGATATGTTTGTTACATTTGAGTGACAGAAAGACAGAGTGACGAACGATTCCAGAGAATGGTGGAAGGCAGGGCAGGAGGAAGAGTTATTGAAATGTTGCTGGCGCTGATGCAGATGCCAGTGCTACTACTGATGCTGTTGCTTCTGCTGCTGCTCGTATCATAGTTTATTTTATTGAATGTCAATGTTTATGCAGCCAATTATGCAATAATAAAATTTATTATAAACGATACTTTGCTCAATATTTATTGATGTACCGATACATGTAAACTTTGTCATAGATATAGGAATGTTTTTTCTTGCCTTTGTGTGTGTTTGTGAGATTGTGTATTTCTGAACACAAACTATCATCACAGGCAGCAGCACTGCAACAGTTCCAGTTCCACTTAACGGGTAAGGACTATATTGGGTTATAAAGTTTCATGGTAACTGATATCACAGCGTATACGAGACACCGTAGCCAATTGTGCACACATATAATTACGTGTGTGTGTTTGTGTATGTGTACGTGGTATGTCATGTATCGTATTTAAATTTAATTTGCATATCAATATACAAATTATGACAATTTTTATATGTGTTCTAATGGATGCCTGTCCCATCATCAACTATGTGTTGATGTAGGAGACTGGAGGCTGCTCATTTCAAAGTGCCATCTTCTGTTTCTTCTCTATGTGTTGTGAATGAAATTTATGTTGGACGTCTACTTCTACCTTTTTTTCCATCAATTTTATTACTTGAGAATTCTGTATTTGTTTTATGGGTTATAACTAAATTTATAAATGCCGGTAAGGGGGTTTTTTTTTCGTCCGATATAAAATCACAGTAATTTTACAGCATTGTAAGCAGATTTTGTGTTAACTGTCGAAAAACAACATAATCACACGCACAGATTTATGTATTTAGATAAATTCGAACAACATTTTGAATTTTTTTTCTTTGTCGTTGCATTCATTATTTATTTGGTTTCTAATCGTGTTACTGCTATCAGCTCATGTGTAATAAAACACTGAGGAATCTGAGGCAGTGGGGGCACACCTTATTATCATAAATTCATATTAAAATTATGATGATATCTAAATATAAAACAATGAATACATGTATATGGTACGAATGGTTGAATGACTTTGTGCTCCATAATCGTGTATAAAGTTATTGTGGGAATTTACTTTGAATAAACACACAAAACGTATTTGATTCGATAGCTTTTGTAGATTTTCGCATAAGGAAATGTAGAGGCAAATAGCTTAACGTATTGTTTTAAAATAGTTACGAGGGCGGTTCCAAACAAAGAAGACACAAAAAAGTTGGGAAACATTTTCTAGAATTTTCAAAAGTATTTTAGCTCGGTACACTTTTTGCCAGCGATATTCAATAGCTTCTGTACCCAGTTTAAAGTAAGAGCTGTCAAACTCCTTAAGAGGTGATCATTGTTGGCAAATCTTTTACCATTGAGCCATTTCTTCAAGTTTGGAAATAGAAAGAGTCCGAGGGAGCTTAATCTGGCGAATAAAGTGCATGATGAAACAATTCGAACTTCAATTCATTAATTTTGGCCATCTCAATAGTGGATGTATGAACTGGAGAATTGTCTTAATGAAACAAATCCTTTATTTTTCTTTATTTTTCAACATAATCTCCTTTGGAAATAGAAAAGAGTCCGAGGGAGCTAAATCTGGCGAATAAAGTGCATGATGAAACAATTCGAACTTCAATTCATTAATTTTGGCCATCTCAATAGTGGATGTATGAACTGGAGTATTGTCTGGATGAAACTACTCCTTTATTTTCAACATAATCTCCTTTTAGTTCGTTACCCTTTTTGCAAGCGATATTCAATAGCTTCTATACCCTGTTTATCGAAAGAACTCCCAAATTCCTTAAAATAGACTTCAACTGCAGACTCCACCTCCTCATTGTTGGAAAATCTTTTACTGTAGAGCCATTTCTTCAAGTTTAGAAATAGAAAATAGGATAGAAAAGAGTTCGAGGGAGCTTAATCTGGCTAATAAAGTGCGTGATGACGCAATTCGAACTTTAATTCATTGTTGTTGACCATCGCAATAGTAAATGTGTAAACTGAAATATTACTTTGAAGAAACAATACTTTCTTTTTCGCCTAATTCCGGACTTTTTCCATAATTTCAACACCTAATCGCTGCAATACATTAGCATAATATTCGTTATTGATGATTATTTTCTTTCTGAAGATAATCAATAAAAATAATTCCATAAAGTCCCCAAAAAACAGGCGTCAAAACCTTGCCTGCAGATGGGATCGTTTTCGCCTTTTTTGACACAATTCTCCCATGCCAGTCCACTGCTTTGACTGTTCATTTGCCTCAGGTGTTAAGTGGTGGATCCATGTCTCAGCCATGGTTATAAATCGATCCAAAAATTCAGCTTTATTGCAGTGAAACACCGTCAAATACTCTACTGAAACATCTTCACGACGCTCATTTTGCTCCATTGGAAGCAAGCGCGGCACCCGTCTGGCGCACAAATCTTCGGTCAATATACGATATGTAACACTTATTGAAATGCCTAATATATCAGTTAGCTCGGACACCTTTTGCCGACGACCATCTAATACATTTTGTGGATTTTCTTAAACATGTCTGGCGTGGACACCTCAATTGGTTGACCACTACGGTGTTTATCTTGGCAGATCGTACGGCCTGGTTTAAACTGTGCTACTCAATATTTCACAGCCGTAAACGAAGGAGCAGATTCCCTCGGAGTAGAATCTAGCTCGGCTTTAATACACTGGTTGGATTGAGATATTTCAATTTCTTTCAAATTTGTAAAATTCACTGGGATCGTTTACTTTTGATGGCTCAAGTAAAAATACTAAACAACTTTGCGCCTTGAAGCATAAAACATATGTTTTATATATTTCCCACTTTTCTCCAAGATAATTGTTTTCAAACTACTGGTATCAATACGTCAGGTCAGCTTTTTGAAATGCCTATCATTTCAGCTAGCTCACGCACCTTCAGCCAACGATCATCCAATACCACTGTTCCATGTTCGTCTTGGGAGTTCGTACGGCCTCGTTTAAACTCTGCTATTTCATTGTTTACAGTCGTAAATGAAGGAGCAGACTCCACCAGAGTAAAATCTAGCTCGGCTTTAATATTCGTTGAACAGAAGCCTTTCAAATGAAAATATTAAATTTCATAACGGTGACCGATTTTTACCCATGTTTACGAATTTACTAAGATCGTTTACTCTTGATGGCTCAAATAAAAATACTGAGCAACGTGGTGCTTTGAAGCGTAAAACATATGTTTTATAAGGTTGCTACTTTCACCAAAATAATTTTTTTCAAACTACTGGCACCATCTATACGTTAGGTCGGCTAGTCTTGCGACCGTCCTCTTGGCAGCCAAAATCATGAAAATTTAACAGTAAATCTCTGTTGGTCACAAAATTGTCTCATGTTGTGTTAGATTAAGCTAACACAACTTATCATAACTTGGTATAACTTAACATTTTGAACGGCTATATCTCATGAACTATCGGATGTACAAAAATGAGATTAGGCATGCGTGCTACTGAAAAGAAAGAAATATATCCGAATTTTAAAATATTCGTTTCAGCGACTACAGTAACTGTTTGATAGCCCTACATTTAACATCTGGTTATTATGTAAGGGGGTGCGATACCGTCCATACTTTTTAACATCTTGAAAGGGCGTAGTATAAAACCATAAAGATGGCTGCATGTATACTGCCACCACTATGGGGTGAAATATGTGTCAGCAAAAACTGGGTATTGTTACTTCCTTTTTAATAACCCGATAAGATGGCTAAAGAAGTTACTGGCCGATTTTCATGAAAATTAAGCAGTGGATTACTATCAATCACAAAATGGTAATAATCTATGTTAGCTTAAGGTTAAGGAAGTGATGTCCACCAAACTTAAAGGTCTAGTTGGACATATCTCATAAACTAGTAGAGGCATGATACAGAAACCAACACGTCTTAGCAATAAGTGGGCGGTACAACAAACCAGTTGTGGCCAGTGGCTAAACCAGTCACCATCGAAATTTAAGAGCATAATATTACTGTCAGTCCAGAGATTGTCATATGCTATTCACCACACAGCCCGTCAGTAACACACAGGGATTTAAAGGACCTTATCTCATAAAGTATTTGAGGTAAATATATACATATAAATTATATTATTATTATATTACATTATAAGATATTGACATAGAAAAAATCCAAGGAAAAATGAGCCCTAGAAGGGAAGGAAATTCATAAAATTTTAATACTAAATTATCGAAAGAACCAGATTACATCCAATTTAACAAACGGTTGCATTGTTGACAATTCGATTTGATTTTAGGCAGACAGTTGAGCATTATATGATTATATATGTAGAAGATGTTCTTATCCCATTTTAGAGATGGCGTTGAAGCGCATTCCGGGTCGGATAATATTATACGAGGTGTGTTCACAAAATAAGGTGAGCTTCCGTATTTGGCGGACTACGTATATTCGACTTTCGATTATTATTTTTTTTATGTTGGTACACTCGCCTCGAAGATATGTTGACGGTTATGTCCATATATATTGTGAGAGGCATAAATAAGACAAGTGTTTTGCGTTTTCTGCGATTTTCTGCTATCAAAAAAAAAAAAAAAAAATGGATCAAAGAAGTTGCATGAAATTTTGTGTAAAAAATGGAATTAAGTGCTCAAAATTAAATTAAGTACTCTGGAATTAAGTACTCTGAGTCAAAAAAATATTTACAAATGGTACAAGCTTTTCACAGAAGGTCAAGAAGATGTGAATCACGATGATCGTTCTGGACGGCCCAACACATCAACAACCGATGAAAATGTTGAGAAAACTGTTATAGAGAATCGTCGAACCACAATTAGAGAAGTTGCTGACGATGTCGGCATATCGGTTGGCTCACGCCATGCAATCTTTTCGGAAATTTTGGGCATGAAGCGTATGGCAGCGAAGTTCGTTCCAAAATCGCTGAATTTTGACCAAAAACAACGTCGCATGAGCATCGCTCAGGAATTGTTGAATGACGTCAACGATGATCCAGATTTGCTTAAAAGGGTTATAACTGGTGACGAATCATGGGTATCGTATATGGTTATGACATCGAAACCAAAGCCCAATCGTCCCAATGGAAGAGTCCAGGAGAGCCAAGACCAAAAAAAGCACACCAAGTTCAATCAAATGTCAAGGTTTTGTTTACTGTTTTCTTCCATTACCATGGCGTAGTGCATCAGGAGTTCTTACCACGAGGTCGTACGATAAATAAGGAGTATTACTGTGAAGTTATGAGCCATTTGCGTGAGGCAATACGAAAAAACGCCCGGAATTATAGGAAAAATGCATGGCTTTTGCATCATGATAATGCACCTGCTCACTCATCTTTGCTTCTGAGAGATTATTTGGCCAAAAATAATATCGATATCATGCCTCAGCCACCATATTCACCAGATTTGGTCTCCTGCGGCTTTTTCCAGTTCCCAAGATTGAAGAGACCCTCGAAAGAACGGCATTTTGCGACGATTGAGGAAATAAAAATCGAATCGCTCAGAGAGCTCAAGGACATGCCAAAAATTGCATATCGAGGATTGGAAAAAACGCTGGCGCAAGTGTGTTTTATCTGAGGGGTGCTACTTTGAAGGAGATAAAATAGAAATTAATGAATAAATAAATATTTTTTTTTTTAACACACCTCGTGTATATAATTTGTTTTACCAACTTTGGTTAGTACGCAATACTATCGGTATGAATCTTTATTTGATGGACAATTCGAGTGGTCGGGTAATCCACAAGTCTACTAAAAGCTCTTCAAATCGGAATAGTCTTTAAGCAGCAGGTCTTGTTCAGTGAATATAAAAAATGGAATGCATGTAAGCTAACTGAATATTAGAAGCTTTACCATATCCAATTCAAGAAAATTTGTTTTTTTACCGCTTTTATACTTTTCCTAGTTTTTATTTGTTTAGTTATTTTGTTGATAAGGCTGCCGGAAGATTTATCATTACGATATTTGTTGTAGTTTCCATAACATTTTGTTGATAAATTCCGAGTATTCATCTCTTGAAACTTTAGTCCTTGCTTCACATTGTTCCAGCATTTGCAGATCATCGAATGCAAATCATAAAATGGTAGCATCAGCAAAATCAACTGCTAAGGATAGAATCTCGAAATTTTGTTCCATTTAAAGGTTGGGCGCACGTAAAAATTAGATTTAGTGATGTTCGTGTTTTTTTTTTTTTTTGGGAACGAAAGGATACAGAAATTGTATCACCATTCATAACTAACGAATGAAACCAAATTCAAAAAACTCGCAGTGTCCATTTCCCTTGCTACTTGGGCGCACTAGAAAATCCGAAATTCGTGATGGGGCAAAACGGGTAAAATCTGGTACTACTGTCTTATGCAAGGGTCTGAAGCATAAATCTTCGAAAAATGGTGCACCTTTTTCTTATAGCGCAGGTACGCAATAGAAAGAGACGTAATGAAATTTATACTTTAAAAAAAAAATTGGGTAAAAAAGGGTAATAAAAGGTGCCATAGGGCAAAACAAATGGCCTCAAAATCATGAAATTACATTTATAGACTCTTCTTATTGTCGAAAAAATCATTTTTCCAAATTAGTACTTTGAGTAGCGAGGATGGATTAGGATAGTGGTTATGGAAAAATACGGGAAAAGGATATGGATTGAAGCCTAGGCCGTTGGGACCGTTTGTCTAATGTCCCCATTCCATATATAACACCATCCTATGTACTTAATAATTCAATAAAGATGTTAGTTTTTTCTTTATTAAAAAGTGTATTTTTTATATAATTTAAGTCTTGTGTGCATTGATATGGAGCCTATATCTAAACCTAACCCTGTCTTTCTCAATTTCAATCGACACAATCGGACTTCAAAAACGCAGATGTGGTTGTGGATAACCCTTTAAATGGGGGCTTTATCTAAATCTAAGCCGATATCTCCCAATTTCAATATGAATTAGTTGTGGCTTAAGCAAAACAGATGTGCTATTGAAACATAAATGCGACCTTTACTTTAAGAACACAAATTTAATAAGTAGAAACCTGTATTCTACTGTCTGATTTGTTCCAACCTTTACTTTAAGAACACAAATAAACTAAGTGGAAACCTGTATTCTACTGTTTGTTTTGTGACGTCTTTCCCAGTAGGCGTGGCACTTCCATTTTGACAACACATATTCTATGAAGTCTGAAGATTTTTCCCTTAAAAATTCTCATCAATTTCTCGGACAGTTCTAGAGCTGTGAATCTTTCAAAACGTTTTCCAAGAAAAAAACTACTATGGAACGTTTACAGCCAATTTGTATCACTTTCATATCACAATTAAATTTTCCAATTTATAAAAATTACCACAAATTATAATACAAAAATGTCCCTCTATGAAAAACTATTTCATGTTACATCTAAAGTGTAAATTCCACTAAACCCTTTGTAATCCTTGCGCCAAAGTGACAGAAAAAATGTTTAAATTAATTTGCCAACAATGAAGTAAAAGTTTTGTTCAATTTAAATCACTGAAAGTTACGTACGATTACGGACAGCAACAACGCTTACGTTTTTTCAATGTAAACCGGCGATAAATGAATAATTTTTCACGCTTTTATTTTACCTCAACCTGCATCGTCTCTTTCCTTCCCTCATCCGAGAGACAGTTTACAAAATTAATGGAACTAATTAAAACGGACACCATGAACTGGACAAGAGAAAAACGTATTGCGGAAGATAGAAGTGTGAACTTAAATGCTGAACCACAATTACAAAAGACAGAGAGAGATAGAGAAAGAGAGAGAGAGGAACAGAGAGAGAGAGCCAAAGTCCTGCAAATATATTTCATATAAATCATTTAGTTAAATTATGTACATTTTTTGAGTACCATTTTGCATTTAAATGCCATCATTAAAGATGGCATAGCAAGGGGGGGAAAACCAACTACCAAACATTTTACGGTATTTCAAACTGATGGGAGAGATTGCTGCCGGATAAATAGTCCATAAAATACTTAAATTGATATAAATGTAACAAATACCAGAGGACCATTGCAAACAAAATATACAGAGAGGCATGAAGGACGTTCAACGGGAGCCATAAAAAAACAGTGTGGATCTATGAAGAGGCCATGATGCCGCCACCCAGCAACGATGGATGAATGAGCGGATTAAAAAGATTAAATGTAAATAACTCAGAGCTAAAACATTAATCAGTATTTATTTAAATTTAAATTTGTTTTTTTATATAACAAGACTTTTATACAAAGTAAGCTCGCCGTGTAAATGTTGGGAACTTAAAAATTTGCTTAGCGTTTTCATTTCAATCAGATTCAGAAACAAAATGAATAAATTAACATAAGCAGATGGTAGGCAAATATTGCATAAAAGGCACATAATTTCTTACAAAACTAAATTTTATTTATTAAACTTTTACATATTTACAGATTTACTTCTTTTACTAGACTGAGAAGTAATCTATTTTTTACTTTGGTAATGAAAAGTTCCCAAAGAAAACAATAAAAGTGGATTACACGAAATTTAGCTTTTTTCATAAAATATTTATACGTTTTTCTGTAATAAATATAAATATATATATGAGAATACTAAGCGACTGGGCTGCCTTGCAACACCACCATTAAAATTAGAAAGAAACATATTCCAAAATCCTATAACATTTCTTGTGACTAGCTGGCAGAGATATTTCAAACCGGTGATGGTGAGCAGATAAGAAAAGTGCATCGTTCTTTTAAAAGCGCTTTAACCCAATAAATGCATACCCGATGATTGGTCTAAGTGTACTATGTCCTTCGTTAAAAAAAATGAGGATCGAATCTGCACCTGACTAAATATAAAGGGTAGCGCAAAATTAACGGCGTTCGTGTGCATCATTTGGTTTCAACTCGTGAATCAATTTACATCTTACATAGAAAAAGATGTAACATATGTAAAATCCTTTACGAAGACCTCCTAGACTTCTCTAACTGCTGTGAACGTCGTCTGGTGGAAGTTTCGGGCTTTTCCTCAATACTTGATTGCACTCGAGCAATGGTCACTTCATTTCGAACTGCGCGAGGTCTTTTAGCACGCGGAAGATAACAGACAGCCCGTTGTTGCCCAAAACGCTGAACCAATCGGTAAATTGTTGGAGGGCTAGGAACATTCCAACATCAAAGAAATTTCGATATGATCGAAATAATCGAATGCTGAATTTCAAAGTAAAATTTAACAACTTTAGTCCTGTGTTCTGTGCTGAGCCTTT
The DNA here is from genome assembly GCA_019455685.1 of Philornis downsi. Classification (NCBI taxonomy): domain Eukaryota; kingdom Metazoa; phylum Arthropoda; class Insecta; order Diptera; family Muscidae; genus Philornis; species Philornis downsi. The sequence continues at coordinate 1,858,727 of JAHXMU010000127.1, forward strand.
CCATCACAAATTTCCCAACAATTATTTAGTTAATTCTGTAAAGAGACGAAAAGACAAAGACTTAATCAAGAAATGTATTCACTGATCAAATCTTAGCGTTACTTATGCGCCACCCTATACATACTACTCCAAATGCTGAGAAGACTTGTTTCGTCGATTGGCAAAACTGTCTTCGATAGAAGGATGCGATAAAAATTTTATGAAACCATGGTTATTGAACGAGAAAACAAGATTTAGAAGAGACGTCAAATTGCGGTGATTCATTTTCAACGTACTTTGGAGATGATTACGAAGAAAGCTCATGTAAAAACAGCGCGTACTACGTTCAGCAAAAGTCCGATGTTGCTTGTGGTTACGTTGACGTCATTAGACGAAAACTGTGTTATGTTACTGCAGCCTCCTTAAGCATTAAGGGGGTGTTCGCTAAAGTTGGTTTTGCTGTAAATGGTAACAAGGCAGTAATATGGATTTCATCAAGAAAGGATTACATTTGTTTGGTTCACGCAGCGTCCGTTGACGTGAGAGTGATGGGTGATTTATATTAATATGCAGTCTTCTTTTTAGGTGGCTACTGGAATAGACATCCTTATCTATTGTACGCAGCCCATGGAAAATAATTTCAAGGGCCTCGATTTTTTGCGCTTCTCCTCCAATTCGTCACACCAAGCTTCGATAGTATTTCAAAATACTGGTTCTTCCAAGGGAGCTTTGGTCGCCCTCTTCTGCGCCGTCCACCGAGTTCGTTGCTGAAACATTACCCAGCCAACGCAATCGCTGTATATTAATGCATTTGACCACGTCTATGTCGGCATATAGCCCATACAACTCATTGTCCATGCGACGCTGATATTCTCCGTTTTTCTCTCGAAAATTGCCAGTACTGATTCATCCGCTTGCCTCATAAGCCAGGATTATGCGCCATATAACAAGACATGGGGAACCAACGTCTGATACAGTCGAATTTTTGTCGAGAGAGGGTTTTGTCATTAAATTGCTTGCTTAGCCTATAGTAACATGTGTTAGCAAACAATACTCTCCTCTTTATTTCCATGCGGACATCATTCGTTTTGCTTGCAGCGGAACCGAAGTAGATGAATTCTTCCACCACTTCAAAATTATAGTTGCTAACGTTCATACAGCATTACAAACAATAACTTTGTTTTGTCCTCGTCTACCACCTGAACCGTTTTCGCTGTTTCTTTCCCGATGCTTGAGAAGGCTGCAGTAACATCTCGCAGTTCTCTGCCAATGATGTCTATGTCATCTGCATTGCTGTCAGTAAAATAAATAATGACAGGTAAGAAAACAAGAAAACAGATTTAATGACGAAGCCCTGTCTTCCTGAGTGAAAATTAAACTGTTTCAAACATATATCCCACTTCTCGGTTCAGTGGAAAATCCTTCGTTATAATATGACAGGTAACTGAAATCGCACATTAAAATACATCAACTGGATCATGTTTTGCTGCGAACCAGAATGTACCAGCATTTAAAGTTTTCGATAATGAACCCAATAGACAAAATATAAAAAAACTGACCAAAATAAACTCCGTTGAAGGGATCTGACTATTGAAATACAGTTAAAACTTGTTGTTACAAATTGGAGAAGATGCGCGGAAGACGGAAGCACATCGAATTTTTTTTCTAGATGCAGCCTATAATAGGTAAACATTTCTATTGCAGCCGTCCTTTAAATATGGGATTATCCATTTAGTGGTTTCAATACCAACTGACTGGCAAGACTGCCTGCAATTAAATACCTGTCATTTGAAGTGGTATTTATTCAGTAAAAGGTTTGCAAATTTACGAATATGGATTGTTTAACAACCGGAGAACGCGTAAAAAAGCAGTTAAAAGTTATTTCAAAGGTAGTGATTCAAACGCGGAGTTTCAATCGAACACAATTTTCTTCAGCGATGAGGATCATTTCGCACTCGGCTACATCTACAAGCAAAATTGTCTCATATGAAGCTCAGAGAACCCAGAAGTGATTGTGTAAAAGCCATTGCATCCGAAAAATGTGATTTTTTGGTGCGCATTATGGGCTGGAGGCGTCGTTGGGTCGTATTTTTTCGAAACTGACGCTGGAGGAACCTTAAATGGATCCACTGCTGCAACCAATCCAGAGGCGGTTATTTAAATGACATTGTCTTTCGTACATAATGGCAAGGTCCAATCATTATGATGAAATAAAAGCTCCATCGAAATCATAGCTTTATGTGAGTTTTATTTAACTTTACTTTTGAGACCGAAAAATAATTAACCTGCACAATGGTTGAATGGGAGGTGCAAAAACGGGTTAGGTAAGGTGTGTGTGGCAATCTGAATAGACAGACTCACTTAGACTGCATAGCCTATTGTGACACTACGGAGACTAGAGGTATGGATGTCCCTGTTCCCCTCCGTTGAACCATCCTGAGCGATGAACCATCACCCCGTTGAATCAAGAAGCTCTTAAGTCGGACAATATTTATATTGTCCAGATCTCCTAGTCCCCTAAAGAAATACGAGCCCAGTGTTGATTTTCGCCTGTTCGTCAGGGCGAGAAATTTCAGGGAATACGTTTTATGGACTCCTCCTCACTTCTCTTCATCCCTACAGCTCCTGCAAAAGTCATGGGTCGCAACCTTCAATCTCACTGCATGTCTTCCAATCAGACAGTGTCCCGTCATGGCGGATACAAGTAATGAGACGTCGGATCTTGATAGCGACAGCAGTTTGTGTGAACGTTTCCAATCTAGGTGAGGCCACATCTGTATGGATTGATTACAGCCTCGGACAGACGCCCACCTACCATTTGCTGCTAAATAAGCTGTATCTCGCAGTAGGAGCTTGCCAGTGGCTAGAGGCATGCCCACGGACTCCAACTCGGCTGGAGTCTGTAAGGTTGTTCCTAGTTTTGTTAGCTCGTCCGCTCTGCAGTTCCCTGATATGTCCCTGTGGCTCGACATCCACATAAGGTGTATGTTGAAATGAGCCATCTCTTTAAGAGATCTGCGGCATTTCAGGGCAGATGTTGAGTTCAGGAAGACCGAATCCAAGGTTTTAATGGCAGCTTGACTGTCAGAGAATATGTTAATCCCCACCGCGGTGAGGACGTTATATCTCAGCCATTCTGTCACTTCCTTAATGACCAAAATTTCGACCTGATAAGCACTACAGTTATCAGGTAAACTTCTTGTTATATTCTTGCTTCGATTTTCTTCAAATTTCAAATTCCTGTCAATTTGTATGGGAGATAGCAGAAAGGGTAGATCATCGATATAGTCCATTTACAATTCCCGGTTACGATTCCCAGTTTTGAGGCATTTTATGAAATTTGACGATAGTTATAATGTCTACCAACTAGCTACCCAAGCAGACAAATGGACTAAGCGACAGTTAACCTAGAAAGTCATGAACAATTCTAAGTATTAAAAACACTTCACCCTAGGCTTTACTTTTTTACCCCGTCTCAAGCGATATATAAAAAAAGATAAAATTTGAAGAATTGCTATAGCTTAAATACTAAAGGACTAAAGAATTAAATCGTCATCTCCTCCATTAGTAACTTGAAGCCATTCCTATTTTAAATCTTTTTTTCTATTTTTCCATTTTTCTATTTTAAATTTTATGTTTTCGTAAAAGTTGTCCAATATGCTCCCTCTCTTAAAGAGTCGATTTGTCTACGAGGATCCTTTATTAAAATTTTAATTTATTTACTAGAAACCCTCTAGATCTCATCCCTTATTCTCCACCTTCCTCTTGTGTACAGCGGAAAAATATATTTTACGCATAAAATAAAAATTGCTTCCTAAGAAAAATCCTGAAATTGTTTACGAGCAATATTAAAAAAGCCGTCTCTCATGTAATGAGTTTAGAATTTCTCACTTCCTGCGTTGAACCACGAATCCTGCGTTCTTTTCCTATTATCTGATTTTACTACAAAATGTTGTTTATGGTTTAGTGCGTTTCCTTTTATTTCACTTTAATTTTTTTTTTGGTTTTGGTTTTGTTTTGTTTCATTTTATCGTGAATGCCAAACATTCATAACTTGAAAAAGATGCCAGAAAATATGTACAAAATGCGAATGTATTCCATTCGTTTTCATTTCACTAAATTGTTTACTTTTTTTATTGTTATTATGCGTTGGCATTTTTGGCTGATATTTTCATACTTCATTTCCGTTTCCGTTTACAGAATAGTGTTGTTAGGTGTGTGTGCGTGTGGGGAAGGAGCTCAGGCAACAGTGTTTACTTAACGTTTGGTTACGGTTACGATGGGTGTTGGTTGGTTAGTGCGGAGGGGACTGGTATTTGTGGAGGCAACTAATGGTGGTTGTCGTTTCATCACTTTACTCTGACATTGAGGACTTCATTCATTCATAACCATAAGAAAAGTCAGAAATCTCATTTCAATTGTATGATTTTTTTAACGCCATCCAGAGTTTGCCTTGAAAATGTATTAATATTTTCCCATTCTTTAGTTTTATTTATCACGGTGTTTATTATGAAAACAAAATAGGGGGTGCTTTTTTCCAACATTCTTTGTTTTATTAATTTCTCTTTTGTTCGGACGTCTGCTGAAAAAAGTGAAAATTATTGACAGGTTTTGATTGATTTCAAGTGTAATTTTGATTAAATTCACTTAAATTCACATTTTAGTTTATGAGAGTTTATAGGAATTTGTTTGATTTCTGACGAATTTTTTTAAAAAACAAATCGGATAGTGAGGATTTTTAAGCAAATGATAGGTAGAGTTTTCTTTACACATTTGCTTTATGGCTCGCCTGTTATTTTACAAATTGGTTTGCAACAGCTATGCCGGCAGTTTTGAGTCGGTACTGAAAGGCTCTTCTCATTGACCACTAAAAATTATGTTTCCTTTATATTAGGTGCACAAATAAGTTCACGCTTTTTGCCAACAGATGGCGCCAGCTGTAAGTGTTAGTCGATTCTGCCATAACCTAAACGTCATAGTCGATTCTGCCATAACCTAAACGCCTCGACACAATAGTGATTTTCTTTTGACGTCATATTCTTTTAGTTGTGTGAATATGTATGAATTTGTGCCAAATAAACGTCATATGCGGGAAGTATTGATTCTCTTCTGTCAATCGAAGAAACCGGCGGCTGGAGCCGCTTTAAAACGTATACAGAGATGCTGCTTTGAGTGAAACAACGTGTCGAGATTGGTTTCGTCGTTTTAAAGACGGTGATTTTGATGTTGACGACCGTTTGCGTGAAGGAAGATGAAAAACCTTCGAAGACACTGAATTGACGGCTTTGCTTGATGGGGATCCATGTCAAACGCGAGTAGAGATTGCTTCAGTATTACAAGTTACCCACCAAGCCATTTCCAAGCGGTTGCATGCGTTGGGAATGATCCAAAAGCAAGGAACTTGAGTTCCTTATGAGTTGAAGCCAAGGGAAGCTGAGTGCCGCCTTTTTCACCTGTGAAAAACTGCTTCAGCGACTAAAAAGGAAGAGGTTTCCTCATCGTATTGTAGTGAGAAAAAATGGATTCATTATAAGAATCCAAAGAAAAGAAAGTAAGAGGGCTGCCCGGTCATGCTTCCACGTTATCGCCTCGGGCGAATATTAACGCAGCAAAGGTTAGGCTCTGTATTCAGTGGGAGCGGGTGGGTGTTATTTATTATGAGCTGTTAAAACCAAGCGAAATCATCACTGGGGTTCGGTATCGACTTCAGTTAATTCGATTGAGCCGAGCTCTGCTCGAAAAACGCCCACAATGCGTGGAGAGGCACGAAAAAGTGCTTCTTTAGCATGACAACGCTCGGCCTTACGTAGCCAAGTCCGTTAAAACCTACCTGGAAACGATGAAATGGGGAAGTCTTAGCTCATCCGCCAAATTCAGATATTGCGCCGCCCGATTATCACTTGTTCCGTTCGATGACACAGGATCTGGTTGACCTGCAGTTCCCATCATATGACGACATCAAGGAAGAGCTTGATTCGTGGATAGCCTCAAAAGATGCATATTTTTACCGTGACGGAATTCGAGCGTTGCCAAAAAGATGGGAAAAAGTAGTAGCTACCGTTCGGCAGTACTTTTATTGAATCATTTGTAAACATGTTTTCATAATAAAGTTGAATTTTTATAAATAATATAAACAATTTAAAAATATTTGCTACTTTTTGTGACATTCTAGTCGGAATTAGAGAAATCTAAAATTGCTGAATTACTATCGAAGTTTAGTTGTCGAAGTTTGCAGAACTGAACCGCCTTGTTTGAAAGTGCCCATATTGTTTTATTTAAAATATTCAAATTAATACAATTCAGAGTTATAATTGAACAATATCACGCCTTAGAACAACAGCTTTCAAAACATACAAGATCAATATCTCAGCTAAATATTTTATATTAATGCTAAGACGACATTTTGTAGATAAATAGATTGGATTGGAAAAAATAACACGAAATCTCGACACAATTAATTAACGTGAGTATAGCAGTAACATTTTAGATTTATGTAAATTTTAAAATTTATAGCTAAACAAACAGTTGCAATTGTATGCTAATTCGTGAATAATTAGATTTAAAATGTACTAACAGCTAAAATAACAACTTCTAAGCTGGCAGGCTAAGATAAAGTTATCTCTTAACGAGTCAGCCGTGAATGGGTGAACAAATATAATATAACGTCTTACTAACTCAATAAGACTTTAACAAATCCCTTTGTGTTTCTTGTTCTTTCTTCGTAGTAAATCATATGGAAATTTATTATAATCTACAATGAGAATTTATTGTGATTAAAGAAAAACAAAAAACGAGTTTTTATTTATTATTAGACATTACATTAGCTTTAATTGATTACTTTAGAATTTCAATTAAAATCAAATCTTAATATCAAATCTGTACGTGACCAAGCTGTTCAAATGCTTAATAGTTGTTGGCCCCCCCAAGATGGTGATGGTGATGGTGGATAGTGGCGGTTGGTTGGTTGGTTGGATACCCCTACTCTTTCTCCCTCTTCGTCAGCATTCCAAGAAGAGCTAGAAGAATGTTAGCATTTCTTTCATTTCAATTTGTCATTTAGGTACTGGCGGTATGGAGGTGACCATTATTTCCTTGGCGTTGTTGTGTACGTATGAGTTTGTTCACAGTTGTGGCCATTGGTTGGCTATAATCAACAGATTTTTAATTACTTTTTCTAGTAGCTCCACTTAATGTTGAAAACACCACGTAATGCACGGCCAAACGTGCTCCTCCTCAGAGCGCACACACACACACACACGCACGCTTTGTCCACAATGCCGCTTTTATGAACCACCGCTCAGGCAATCGAGGCAAGTAGAGAGATATACTACTAAATAGCTGTGGGATACCAATCTCACTGATGGTGGTGGCGGCGTCGCTGGCGATGGTGACCAAAAACGTATTTATTGTCATTAACATTAACTAACGAACTAGTGAACCAAAACCAACCAAGTCCAAAGGGGGGACACATGCAACACTCGGGTACACAAACACACACACACTCACTCACTCACGATTTAAACTACATTCCCCTTGCCGTAGTAGAAGGCGGGGTAGAGAATCACCTAACATAAAAGTAGCGCCCCCAAATGAGGCGAATGAATATCAGCCGCCGTGCCGGGTGTTGGAGTATGACGATGAGCCACGCTCGTGCCATGTGATTTGGAGGCATTCAAATGAATTCCCGCTGTTTAACACATGCTTTACATGTCCGCCATTTAGCATCTCAGCGCTGAGAATTACCAGCAACATGTTTCCCTTTCGAATTGTTGCCACTTCCATCATGACCATTACTGTTTGGTTTTGCTTTTGTTTCAGTTTTCATTTTGCCGTGTTTTATGTTTTTTTTTCGCCCCTTTTTGTCTGTTCTTTATACTTTGCTTAATGTTGCATGCCTCATGCGAGTGGCACACAGACAAACAGACGGGGGCAGTGAAACATATTTGTATGAATTGTTTTCCAAATGACAGTCAATGAATTTCGGTCGACGGAGGTTGCAAAGTTAATGTTGCATGGTTGCTGACTTTGTCGGAATGACGACGTTAAGAGGTGGGTAAATTAATTATGGTCACAGATTTCGGCTGAAAAGGAAGAATACAAAGCAACTACTATATAAACAGCACGCTTACGATCAGTAGACAAAGAAACGTACTTCCAAAAAAGTTTACAACTCCACGATAGCCCCGATATAGCTTAAACAATCAATATATTTGTGGTTGAAATAAGGACACTTTCCCTAAGCCAGTTTCTCGATTAATTCGAAGTTAATCATTGGCCCTAAGTTGACTCTTACCATCACTTCTGGTTTCTAACCATACTTGTCACGAGAATGTAACGCGAAAATTGCATCATACAAATATCCCTGTTACACAAAAGATACTTAAGGACATTGTTACGTGATCTTTGACACGAGTAGAGGCTAATGTGAGCGGCGGAACACATGATGGTTGAATTTAGTTTAGATGGTTTTCAATAGACAATGAAAACACAAAACGGGCACAGTTAGAATGACCCGATTTAGGAGAAATGTGATGTTCATTAACTTGATGCCATTTTTTGTGATAATTCCAGTATTCTTCCCCCGTGGAAAGCAAACAAAAAACTGGTTTCGGGATATCAATTTATTTGGGAATTTTCTGTGGAGCTCCGCCATAACCGGTCTGGCTATGTGTATAGTTGCTCCATCTTGCTGGAACCAAATGATGTTGAAACGGATACGTCTTCGGCGTAGCTCTGGGTAAAAAAAAACTCCCTTAACACCTTTAAATAAAGGTCCCCATTGACAGTTGTCAGTTGACATTAGCACCTTTCGTGCGCCACCCTGTATTCTCGTTATTATTTAAATGTTTTAGCTCGGCTGATTAAATTCTATGTTACGCCATCGCACTGGTGACATTTCAGGCTTTAATTGGAGATATTTCATAACATTTTCTGTTGTCAGTTTATTTTCAAATCACGTTGTGAAAATGGAAGCAAAAACGGAAACTTAGCTTTAAGTTTCAAGGCGCCACATTGTTTAGTATTTTTATTTGAGGTATCAAAAGTAAATGATCTGTGAATTTGTAAACATGGAAAAAATTTATCATCGTTACGTAATTCCACCATTTCAACCAATATTGAAGCCGATCTAGATTCTACTCTGGAGGAGTCTGCTCCTTCGTTTATAGATAGATAAAATATGTAATTTAAGCGAGACCGTACAAGCTTCCAAGGCGAACACTGTAGTGGTCGACCAATTGAGATGTCCACGCCAGACACGGTTAAAAGAAAATGCACAAAATAATAGTGGATGATCGTCACCTGAATGTGCGTGAGCCAGCTAAAATGATAGGCATTTCAAAAACTGCTACACGTACATCGTATATTGACTGAAGATTTTGAAGATGAGGAAGCAGTGCGCAAGATGGGTGCCGCGTTCGCTTCCAATAGAGCAAAAACAGCGGCAAGAAGATGTTTCAATAGAGTGTTTGGCGTTGTTTCACTGCAATAAAGCAGAATTTTTGCGGTGATTTATAACCACGGATGAGACATGGGTCCACCACTTCACATTTGATACAAAAGAATAGTCAAAGCAGAGGACTGGAATGGGAAAATTACGATTTAGGCCGTAAGGAAATATGAGAGGTCCCAGAACTAGCCGACTTGACGCATAGATGGTGCCAGTAGTTTAAAAAAAAAAATAGTGAAAAGTGGCAACCTTATAAAACACATGTTTTAAGTTCCATGGCACCACGTTGTTTAGTATTTTTATTTGAGCCATCAAAAGTAAACAATCTCTGTGAATTTGTAAATAGGGATACGATTGGTCATCGTTATGTAATTCAACATTTCCATTTGAAAGGTCTCAGTCCAACTAATATTAAAGCTAAACCAGATTCTACTCTGGGGAAGTTTGCTCCTTCGTTTATGACTGTAAAATACTGGACAGCGGAGTTTAAACGAGGTCGTACGAACTGCCAAGATAAACACCGTAGTGGCCGACCAACTGAGGTATCCACGCCAGACACAGTTAAGAAAATTTACATAATTGAGCGAAGATTTTAACATGAGAACGCTGTGTGCAAGATGGTTGCCGCGCTTGCTTCCAATAAAGCAAAAGCAGCGTAGTGGAAATGTTTCAGTAGAGTGTTTGGCAATGTTTCACCGCAATAAAGTCGAGTTTTTGCGTCGATTTATAACCATGGATGAGACATGAGCCCACCACTTCACACCTGAGGCAAACGAACAGTCAAGCCAGTGGACTGGAATGGGAGAATCACGTCCAATGAAAGTGAAGGCGGTTCCATCTGCAGGCAAGGTCACGGGATGTCTAAGATTATTATTATTATTATTAATTATTCTCAGAAAGAAAAAAGCATCAACGGAGAACATATTGCTAATTTATGGCAGCATTTAGGTGATAAAATTATGTCGAAAGACCGCATTTGGCGAAAAAGAAAATGTTATTGCATCAAGACAATGCTCCAGTTCACACATCTGCCATTACGAAGGCAAAAGTTAATGAATTAAAGTTCGGATTGCTTCATCACGCACCTTGTTCGCTAGATTTAGCTCCTTCGGACTATTTTCTGTTTCCAAAGTTGAAAAAATGGCTCGGGTGGTAAAAGATTTGCCAAAAATGAGGAGGTAGAGTCTGCGATTGTTGGCTATTTTAAGGGGGTTAACAGTTCTTAGTATATACAGGGTACAGAAGCTATTGAATATTTCTGGAGATTATACCTTGTCTAACTTAATAAATATTGAAACAACAACTTGGTAGTCTATTCTAAAATCAGTTTTACCAATAAGGTATTTCGTTGTTCGACGTAAGGCCAAGCACATCTTTGTCCGCAACACTTAAAATATTCTCTGCCTAAGAAAATTAAGCATCAATATATAAATATAAATATATTCATTCCCACTGCAGTTCTGCAAGGAAACCAGTTCTCAGGTATCGAACAATTCGAGAAGCATTCACCAGACTTATTCATTACTTGATCCGTACTAACAACGCCGCCACGGTCGGTGGTCATGTTATTTGAATTCGTTGTAATCATTAAGACCTTCATTATTTCAACGTACACAAATAATTAATATTTATTTGTATTTGATAGGTGGCTGTATGAGGGTTTGAAACTGCGATCATCAGAACTGTAGTCGCGCAGTAACCATCGCGCCACGGTTGGTGGCCATGTTATTTGAATTCGTTGTAATCATGAAAACATTCATTATTTCAATGTACTCAAACGACTAACTTTTATTTGTATTTGGGATGAGGCACAGCGACTGTTTATAATCATGTATTGAGTACATGATATCTTCCATAATTCCTAAGACATTACAAATATGGGGTTATACATTTTTCGTTTTCAAGTAAAGTTAAATAAAACACACATAAAGCTATGATTTCGATTAAACTTTTATGTCATTATAATGTTTGAACCTTGCCATTTTGTTCGAAATGAAATGTCATTTAAATGACCGCCTCTGGATTGGTTGCAGCTGTGGATCCTTTTAAGATAGTTTTCGTAAAAAAAGCCGCCCAATGACACGTCCAGGCCATAATGCGCACCAAACAGTCACTTTTTCCGTATGCAATGGCTTTTCCACAATCATTTCTGGATTTTCCGAGCCCCATATGTGGCAATTTTCCTAGTTGACGTAACCACCGAGTGAAGAGAAATGTTGTTCCATTGAAAGTCCGCGTTTGATTCACTACTTTGGAGTAAGTTTTAATTATTTTTAAGCGTTCTTCGGTTGTTAAACGATCAATATTCGTAAATGCAAACCTTTCACTAAATAAATAACACTTTAGATGACAAGCATTTAATAGCTGACAGTATTGCCAGACCGGCGGTTTTGAAACAACTAAATGGATAACCTGGCAAACCTTTTACAAAATCAATAACACTTCAGATGGCAGGTATTTAACAGTGGACAGCCTTGCCAGACCGACGGTTTTGAAACCACTAAAAGGATAACCCTATCTATATTAACTAAACTTATGAATGAATGAGAAGAATGAAACTTAAGGAACATTAAACTTTTGAAGTAGAATGGAAATGAAGACTTTCTCATCCAGCCGACGCATAAAGAAGTGCAGCGGACATAAAATTTATAAGATCGTTAAATTTTCACTATTATCATTATGAATATAATGAATATAAAACCTTTATAAAAGAGCGATGGCTCTATACAATGCTGCCGATTTATCCCGTTGTTCAATAATAAAACATATTTCTAGCAGTAAAACCGCAATTTGCATACCTCTCCTCCTAACTTCCTGTTAATGAGCACACAAACAACCGCTTCTTACCACCATTAACCAACCCTACGCCATGCATTCCCTCATATAAGTAGTAGATATTAAGTGTTAGCGGTTTTTTTTTCTTTTTTCTTAACTCTCAAGTGTTTGGCTTAATTTAATACTACATTTGTTGCCATGAATCGAAGGCAAAACAACCCACCAGTCCACACAACAGAAAAAAAAACCAAAAAATAAATAAAAAACTTGAAAAATTCCGACCCGGTCGGACGCACAGTCCAAACAGTGATAATGTTTAATTTCTGTTTTGCGTTTTTTATTACCATTTGTTTTTATTTTATGTGACATTAAAAACAGCAAGTGCCGCATACTTAACGACATGCTGTGAGCCAACTACACTGGATTGAATTGGATGCCGAAGAAACATTAAAAGTTTAAACTTAAAGAGCTAAAGCTTATATGCATTTTTATTATTTAAAGACCCAACGAGGTGGTTTGTATACCCTTTCACCTCATGAAAATCGCATTGATTTGTATTGGCTTTTCCCTTAGAAGCGAGGCGAACGACGGGAGCTGGACAGTGGAGTTATTGGTTAACGATTAGAGAAAAGCAATAAAAAATAAAATAATAAAAAAAAAATAAAAAAAATAAAAAAAGCAAAAAAATAGCTGATATTTTAAGGAGGAAGCTTAATAACTAACTTTGTATTTTGTATAAAATCCGAAATATAGACGACTTAATTTTCTTAATCTAACATTAATATTATAATTTTATCTTGCAGGTTCAATTTGTGGAGGTGGATAGACGACTTATTAACAGGTACGCAGAGTATGTAATTTAACTGTAATAGTTATTGGCTGAAAGCCGTTAACACCAACTTCCTCCACTCAAGCTAAAATTACAGCGGAAACTGCATTAAGAAGGAAAATGAAAAAAATAACACGTGTTGGAGTTATAGAGCTCTTTGAAAGTTTTGATGTTTGTAAAATTGTTAACTTTGCCCACTACGGATGAAACAATGTATGTAAGAAGATATGGATATCTGTTGCTACGTTGAGATAAACATTTTAAAGTCCTAAATTTGGTTCCACATCGTTCTTCTATTACCAATCAGTTATTATTGCTAATGGAACATAATAAAGAGTAATTTTTTAATTGTAGTTATTTTGAAAATCGAATAAAACACTCAAATTTGCATCATGAAAGGTGTCCCAACAAGAACGCAAGATTTAAATGACTGATGCAGCAATTGAATTGTTTCTCTGGCTGTATGACATGTGGCGCCATCTTGTTGAAACCACATGCCCTCCACATTCATTTCTTCAATTCTAGGCACGAAAAAACTGGTTATCATTTCACGATACCGAACATCATTGACTGTTTGCGCTTGACATGCCTCATTTTCATAAAAAAGGGTACAATGATTCCTCCAGCCCAAAATCCACACCACACAGTGACACGTTGAGGATGCGTTTCTTCTTGTGAATCACTCGAGGATTTTCCTCACCCCAAATGCGACAATTCTGCCTATTGACGAAGCCATCAAGATGGAAATGGGCCTCATCACTGAAGATGATTTTATCGGCAAAATCAGCATTTTCATGTTGTCTCTCCAATACCCAATTAACGAACTCCCTTCGCTGTCCAGGGACAGCTGGTTTCAGTTCCCGAGTCAATTGAACTTTGTATGCATGAAGATGCAAATCTTTCGTCAAAATTCGCTGCATAGTCGATTTGGAGACACCGAATTGCTGAGCTCGGTGTCGAATTGAGGTGGATGGAGTTTGAGCGACCTGGTCGAAAGCGCGTTGTTATCTTTACATCGCTAACAGACCCAGTTCTGGCAAATTTATACATTAATCTCTTTACCCTCTTGACCCTTTTGGAGCATTATTGATTGCAGTTTGCGAACTGTGGCTGCAAAACTTTCACCATTTTGGTAAAACAATTTCACAATGAGAATGCGTTGTTCATTCGTGTAGTGCTCCATTTTTACTAACCTCGTACCTTCTACTAGCAAACAATAACAATTGTTCAAATGTCAAACAATGGCACTTCGAATGGCGCCAAATTTAAGTCTTGCGTTCTTATTGGTGATAAACTTTGTGATATTACTGCAGCCTTCTGAAGGTTTGAAAAGGAACAAAACCAAGGCGGCGTGTAACAGAGAAGAATAAGAAAAATTTAAATGTTTCTCTTAACGTCTGTAATATGTCTTAAGGGCTCAGCTGTAAGTAAAATACACCGCGAAAGTCCGCAAAGTACTGCTGGCAGCCAGGCAAGCATTGTTAGGCACTAAGCAAGCTAGATTTTTTCAGCTGAACCAGGTTGTAATTACAATGGGTTATCCATTTTTTCGGTTTTAAAAGCAAAGTTAAATAAAATAAACAGAAAGCTATCATTTCGATGCATTCCCTTTATTATAATGCTTGGACCTTGCCATTATGTACGAATGGTTACAGCAGTGGATCCTTTCGAGATAGTTTTCGACCACTTTTTCGCACATTTCGGGCAGTATCTCGGCGCTAACTTGACAAATGTTGTGTGAACACGGTGTTTGACGTAGCCCCACAGAAAAAAGTCCAACGGCGTCAAATTACATGATCTTGGTGGCCAATTGACGTCGCCAAAACGTGAAATTACGCTTTCTTGAAACTCCTCATGGAATAAAGTCCAAATCGGTCATGTGTGGCTCGTGGCACCGTCTTGTTAAAACCACGTCCAGTTCATAATCTTCAATTGCAGCCAAGAAAAAAAGTCAGTTATCATACTGCCACAGCGCTCTGAATGGACGGTAACGATTCCTCCAGAGTCATTTTTGAAAATATAGGGCCCGATCACACTTCCAGACCATAACGCGCACCAGTCACTTTTTCTGGATGGAATGGCTTTTTCATAATCACTTCTGGGTTCTCTGAGCCACATATGCGACAATTTTGATTGTTGACGTAATCGCCGAGTGAGAAATGAGCTTCATCGCTGAAGAAAATTTTGTTCGATTGAGGGCCCACGTTTGCTCACCACTTTTGTAATAAGTTTTAACTATTTTTACGTGTTCTTCGGTTGTTAAACGATCCTTATTCGTAAATGGCAAACCTTTTACTAAACAAATAACACTTCAGATGGCAGATATTTCACTGATGGCAGCCTTTGCCAGACCGGCGGTCTGGAAGCCACTAAATGGGTAACCCGTCACCTGTCTTCCTCTGCAGTGCAGTAACCAATCAGTAACTGACATTATAATTCTGTGCACATTCGAGAGACAAATAATCCCTAAAATGTATTAAATAGCAAATACTTTCTTGCAATGATTTTATAAAATTTTTCGAGGTAATTAACTCAACAATAGTGTGACGAACTTTTTTTGATAAAGCAATATCCGAATCTTCCCTGTTTGCATAGTTTTCCAAATTCTATCGTGGTTGTTCTTCACTCTAGAACGAATTTAGTTATTGTGAAAGAGAGCATCGATGCTTGCAGGATCTGACGCTGCAGATGATTCATGCAGCTCGTTGTGAAGTTGTTGCAAATTTAGGCATTATTTCCATTCCTATACGTTTAACAGTGAATATTTGTGACTGTCAGAAATATTAACCCATAATTTGATGCAAAGAACTGTTGAAAATATTTGAGCGACGTGTTTCAAAATACGTCAACCAGGCCGTAATGACTGGGAATCATGGATGCACGAGGGTCACAAGTCACTAGTCGATTTGACGTATAGATGGTGCCAGTAGTTTGGAAAAAATTATTTTGATGAAAAGTGACAATCTTATAAATCACATGTTTTAAGTTTTAAGGCGCCACTTCGTTTAGTATTTTTATTTGAGCCATCAAAAGTAAACGATCTCAGTGAATTTGTAGGCATACAAAAAATTGTTCACCGTTATGTAATTCAATATTTCCATTTGAAATATCTCAGTCCAACCAATATTAAAAGCGATCTAGATTCTACTCTGAGGGAGTCTGCTCCTTCTATTACGACTGTATGTTAAATGTTGGAAAGCAGAGTTTAGGCGAGGCCGTACGAGCTGCTAAGACAAACACCGCAGTCGTCGACCAATAGAGGTGCCGATGCCAGATACTGTTAAGGAAATCCACAAAATGGTATTGGATGATCGTCGGCTGAAGGTGTGTGAAGTAGCTGAAATGATAGACATTTCAAAAAGTGCTGTACATCGTATATTGATCGAAGATTTGAAAATGAGAAAGCTGTGTGGAAGATGGATGCCGCGCTTGCTTCCAATAGTGCAAGAACAGAGTCGTGAAGTTGGTTCCGTAGAGTGTTTGGCGATGTTTCAGCACAATGAAGCCAAATTTTTTCGTCGATTTATAATCATGGATGAGACATGAGCCCACCACTTCACACCTGAGACAAAGGAACAATCAAAGCAGTGGACTGAATTGGGAGCATCGTGTCCAAAGATGACGAAAGCGGTTCCATTTGCAGGCATACCCAATGGATTATTAATATTGATTACCTTCAAAAAGGAAAAACCATCAATCAATCAATGAATAATATGCTAATTTATCGCAGCGTTTAGGTGATGAAATTATAGAGAAAAGGTTGCATTTGACGAAAAAAAGGAGTAGTTTCATCAAGACAAATCTCCAGTTCACACATCCACTATTGAGATGGCCAAAATTAATGAATTAAAGTTCAAATTGCTTCATCACGCAAATTATTCGCCAGATTTAGCTGCCTCGGACTCTTTTGAATTTGAAAAAATGGCTTGGTGGTAAAGATTTTGCCAACAATGAAGAGGTGAAGTCTGCGGTTGATAGCTATTTTGGGGAATTTGACAGTTCTTACCATAAACAGGGTATAGAAGCTATTAAATATCGCTAAAATCGAATATCGAGCTAAAAAAATATTATGTTGGAAAGTAAAGAAATTTTTTCCCAACTTCTTTGTGTCTTTTTGTTAGGGCGCTTAGTTTTGGGGCCGCTCTCGTAAATGGTTGTAGTATTCTTGACAGTAGTATTTTTTAGGTAGGGGATTCATATCTTAAGGGCGTTGCCCATTAATAATACTAAGTGATAGTAATAGACTAAGCGCCTCTCTCACAGTTATCGCTATTTCGATGAAGATTTTATTGACTGAACTAATCTATACTAACTAAGTCCTTATTTAGCACATTTATCTATTTACGGTAGTTTACTGGAGTTAGCGAAACCACTGTTTGCATGCAATTTCCTTTATTATCCACCTGGGCCCTTTCTTTTAAAGTGTTTTCTACACCGAGATGATGCAACTTTTTTTGCAGGTCGCCTTTGTCTCCAATCTATGGATTGCAAAGTGCTTGAATTAAGAGGATTCATTGTAATTGTATCTGCATCTATTAGTTTCCCTTCTGCCTCTATGTTCTAGCATTAATGTTTACAATTGTTTTCTCTCTTCCCGCCCCCTCTCATCTACCCTTTCGATGGTGAACTTCACACCAATTTATGTGGAAATGTTTGAAAGGAGGAGGAAAAGAAAAAGAAGGGACGAAAAAAGTTAACTTATACTCGCCATCATAGAATTGTTTTCCGATTTTTTTTCTGTCTTTCCCCCTCCTGTCATAGGATGGCATTAACCGCTTTTTTGTGTTCTGCTGCTGCAATGCCGGTTTGTTCGCTTTTCCTGAATAGAAGAGAGACGACAGCAAAAGTATCAGCTGCAAAGGCTTGTAATCGCCAAGGTAATCGAATCTTTCTATTTTGTATTTTTTTTAGTATGTTTTCGTTTTTTTTATTCGTATTTTGCTATTGTTGATTTTATTATGCGCTGTCACCTGGGTTTTTTTACTTTATTTATTCTATGCATTTGCCAATTCCAGTCTGGTTATTCCGTCCGTCATTTCACTGAATTCCTCTCATTGTATTTCTGTATCTCTATCTCTCTCCCTCTCAATGTGTCTCTTACTTGAGGTGTTGCATTCATTCAATTGGAAACTGTTGACCCTTAGAGTGGATCTTCAGGGTATGGATTTTTATTGTCAGTGCAGTTTTGGTGTCGAACGACCTCTTTGTTGTCGGCGCCTCTTTGCTTGTTGACGGTGTCATTTCGTTTTTGTTTCATCTTCCTTCTTCCTTCCTTACTTTGATTTTGGGCCATGTTTTTTAATTGCAATGGGGAGGATTTTGTGGATAGAATGCACAATGGGGGAAATTCGCAGAATATGGTTTAGATAACTATTGAATTCTGATGCAAGGCTGATTAATATGAATTGCAGTTAAATTGCAGAAATTTGAACAAGTATAAGTTTCATCAAATCAACGAAAAAATTCATTGATTCAATAGCAAAATGCCAGGAGCTTAATGTTTGGCTTCCAAATTTAAGGGAAGTGTTAGCAGTACTAAAGGGTGTCCCAACAAGAACGCAAGATTTAAATTTTAAATAAAACGCAGACATTAAAAAAGACTCGTGAAACTTTATTATATCGTAAACAAGACAGAATGAGGTTATGTATGGAAAAACACATCGGGCTGATGGCCGCCGCGGCTTTGCTGGCACACACGCGATCTTTTAATGAAATATTCAATGACCGTTTTGCATAAATGCTGCGGTATTTCATTAATGCAGCGTCCAATTTCCTCTTTTAAGACTTGAGTCGTCGTCGGCTTATTCGCGCAAACCATCGACTTCAAAAAACCTCAAAGAAACAAGTCTAATGGTGTTAAATCGCACAATCTAGGCGGCCAATTCTGGTCTCCAAAACGCGAAATAACACGACCAGGAAATGACTGATGCAGCAATTGAATTGCGGTCGATCGACCTGGTCGAAGGCCCGTTGTTGTCTTTACATCACTAAAAGACCCAGTTTTTGCAAATTTATCCATTAATCTCTTTACAGTTGACTCTGTTGAAGCAATATTGTGACCCCAAATTGATCGCAATTTTCGAACTGTAGCCGCAAAACTTTCACCATTTTGGTAAAACAATTTCACAATGAGAATGCGTTGTTCATTCGTGTAGCGCTCCATTTTTACTAACCTCGTACCTTCTAATAGCAAACAATAACAATTGTCCAAATGTCAAACAATGACAGTTCGAATGGCGATAAATTTAAATCTTGCGTTCTTGTTGGGACACCCTTTATATAGGTACTATTATTTATTTCAGAACTTTGACATATTTTGACTAAAATTTTCAACAACATTGTGGAGAATAATAAAACCAGGGCAGACGGCATAAAAACCCACAAAATTATACCCATAACAAAAAAAATCACCAAATTCAAGAAATTTTGGTGACTTTGGATCAGCTGTTAGTTGTTAACGAAGTTGTCGAAAATGTTTTGGTTGATTAATTACCTAATTATCTTGACGAAACTAACTCTCTACACAAAAACCAACCTAATTTCAGAAAAGAATTCGGTATGAAAGAGAGCTTGATTAACGTGATTGATTATATATGCGGTGGAGTCGATGATGATGGTTAAAAACGAGTGGTTGGAGTATTTTTTTATTTCTCACAAGTTTCGACTTAGTTGATCCCACAATTTTGCTGAGAAAGCTTGCAAATATTGGAATGGCAAATGAATCTTAAAGCCTGTTCAAAGACCGCCTTCAATTCTGACACAAACTGGTTCATAAACTCTTTAAACGTTTGATTGGACTACCCATTGATCACAACAAACTGCTGTTATGGTCTTCTTTAATCGGTAATCGCCTTTTAAAGCAAAATTTCGGTTAATAAATTAAAACTGATAATGGGGTTCCTTTTGATCTAGTTCCAAAATATTGGCAGCTAAGGTGAGACTTATGAGACTTTCTCTAAAAAATTTTAATTTCATAGTTTGACTTTACTTTTTACAGATTACAGTTTCGTTGTAACAACTTGTTTTCTATTTGTGGTTGAAATCAAGAATGCTTTTAACAACCATTAATTTATTCTGTAAATTTCCTCCCATTGTATTTTGCTGATGGAGTTTTATGTCGACGTTAGCGTCACTGGGACTCGATGAATTTTTCATTTGCATTTAAAGTTAATGCAAATCTGATTAAGTCGACTAATTTGCCAACCAGACCAGATTTATTGACTTTGAGGTAATTTGTAGACGCAAAAGGACTTGCAAATTTACAAGGCAGATTATTAGCTGGTTAGTATTGAAGAATTACGAAATATATAAAATAAAGGGAAGAAAATAAAGGATTAAAAGTTGCGAAAACGTGATAGACCAAATTACATTTATATTCGTGTTTTAGCAACAAAGAAGAAAAAGTTAAAGAGCAAAACGTAATCCATCATTCATGTTTTAAGAGACAGTTGTTTCGAAGTCGACTTGTCGACTGGTGACCAGCCGCCTCCACAATACAAAGGATTGTGGCCAAAGCTTAACTAGATCCCAAATACATTTTGCTTTACAATTTTTGATAGCTTACTCAGTTAAAAGTGTTGTATTTGAAGAGCATGGGACAACTTACCTAAAAATAGAAAGATAAATAAAATATATCAGTTTAAAAAGGACCTCAAGATAAAGCATTGACTTAAATAGAATTTATAAAATTAAACATACAGCCTAATATTATAATTAATTTGTCTTTACATTACATTACACCAAACATTCCAATTTTCAAGCTCTCAAATTTGAACAATCCCAGCAAGATTTTTTGTTGCAAATAATTGGTTAAAGAATTACTTATATTATCCGGGAACAAGTTTTAGTTTTGGTTCTACCTTTGATGATTTTTTTATTTTAGTTTGTCCCAAAATCAACAGGTTCTTTTCCGCAAAACTAGAACATAAAGTTGTTCTTACGAACTTGTTCTGCAGGATGTTATTCAGGGCGGAATTTTATATAGAATTTTAACAAATAGAATCGATCTTTTGTATTGATTTGCTTTGATTATTTTTATGAATGCTTCCTTTTCACAGAAAATGAGAAATATATGTAGAAAAATATTTCATGCAAGTTCTGGAACTACTTCCACTGATTACATGGAAGACCCAATAGAGATGTTTACATTACTCCAGAATTTATTTTAGAACAAATATTGCTGGGAACTGATTGCTAAACATTTTGTTGGGTTTATACGAATACAGAGACTTGTGTCGTATACTAAAGATAAACAAAAAATATTGTTATAAATTAATGCAAAATCTTTAATTATCATTAGGATTTAAACGACAAAGTAGTTACAACCGTAGCTTTAGCTGTATCCACGACAAAAAAAAAACGTAAAATAAGAGAGGCTTTATCACATAAATATTCTAAAAACACTGGGACACTTCCGAAACGCAAAGAAAATAAACGATTCTAATTGTGATGAAAAGAAAGTGATTAAAAATATTAAAGAATCCCTCCAAATGGGGTATCTTGATTATTATAAAACGATTTGAGTGAAGTTAAAAACTAATTAAAAATTTAAAAAAATAAAAAACTCTACAGTATACCCAGTATTTATTCCACAATTTTGCAACATACTGCCAAGGCTCCACCGCTTTCCTGTTTATAAGAAATAACTTGAAATCTCAACGATTCCCGAACTTGATAAATGACAAAGTATACGACTTTTGCTTATCATTCTTCACTGGCAATAAAGCTAGTTCTTTCCTCCTTTCCTTACTTTATGTATAAATATGTATAACAAATTTAATGTTTAAATCACTGCAGATAACATACGATAGGTGGCGCATGACGTCCACCCATAAGATCATGGTGACTATATACATGATCGTGAAGTCGAGCGGTAACAAAACCACATTTTTCTGAGCAGAGCTGGCATAGATATTGCTGATGAAATCACGTTTGTTAAATACGTTTAAAGGTACGTTTACTAAAGGTTAAATAGAAAAACCGAATCGTCGTTAAATAGTATTTACCCTACAGCAAACCTAATAATGGAAGGAACTCTCTCATATCCTATTGATGATATGTGAAATCAAATCAAATGTGTAGGTTTTACATGAGTCTCGCTTTGATAGCCTTACCCATGGTGTGCCATCACACAAATGTTGTTTTCCATTATTTTTTTCTTGGTTAGCCCGCTCCCTCTCTCGGCCAAAGTACCGTCACTTGGTATGAAGTGAGCTACCTCCAGGTTAGGAGTTGAGGTAATGTAGGAAGACCTCGGATAGACATGAACAGTGTTTTCCAAGCTAATGCCTTCCTTCAGCAACGCAACCTGAAGCAACGCAAAAGCACTGAAAACACTTGTTCGGGCAATCACAGCCAGCACGATGCTTCCACAAGGGGTCCAACATCATTGACCAGGAAGGAACAAAGTTCCTTGGGCCCCTGGTCACCCATGCTACCAGAAGAGAAGAACCCTCTGGTCTGGGTTTCGCAGACAAGCTACTCCAGTTTTGCTTTAACATACCTCGCATGGAACTGGTAATCCATAATCTACGGCATAGATTTTCAATGTCCGAGGAGGGAATATCAACACAGCAAAGCAGGCCATGCTCCAATCATAGTCTATTAACCAGATCTCTCTGGCCGTACACTATTAAAAACGGAAAAGATAAATCTTCTGATATCTCCCGACGGTTTCTCTATAACCGCATCTGTTGCCGGGCAGGTTGTTTAACTACGACTCTCCCCTTTACTTGGTTTTCGAAAAACGAGTTCCAAGATCAGTTTGATGTCATATTATAGTGAATCCAGAGACATAATACACCTGTTCCTAGGGCGCCTGGCTCAAGGCCACACTACTTTGTTTTTGTACGCAAGCATCATCCTTTGCCTGCTTAATTACAGGATCGGGTAGAGAGGCTTGCGTTGTATGGGTAAGCGGTACAAAGCATCCTAGAAAACACCCGTCTACCCAAGATGATATGTGAAAGGAGTTTATTGAGGTAACCCTTCATTAGGTAGTAAAAGAGACGCGTCCGATAATCTGGTGACTAAGCTCAATGTTTTGAACAATCGCCATTCAAGGGCATCAGTATTATCACAAAGTTCTTACAATCGCTATATATGATTCATCGACGTCAATACTTTCCGTTAACCGCAATAGGTATACATATTTTATACATTAGTATTTATTTCTTGACAACATCCAATACGGATTCATAAGCTTGTGTCATTGCCTAGGATTCCACCTTGCTATTGTTTGTTTAATCTATAATGGCGCCTGTTTACGCAATGCCTGACTTCTTGGACGGCATCGTTTATTTTATTGTCAATGGAGCCAAAGTATACTTTTTATTTGATGAGGTAACTAATTCGAATTTTTCCTCATTTGTCGCCAGACATACTTTTGCTGAATCCTTTTCGATGGATGAGAAGGATGCAGTAACATCCGAAGAGTTCTCGGCCAATGATGTCGATAGCATCAGTGCACACTAGTAGCCACAAAATTGTGCTCATGTTTATCAAAGTCTTTCTTGTAACTTTCTCTAAAAGCATTTTGAAGAGTTCAAAAGACAGGCCATTGTCCTGTTTAAGGATTCGCTTTGTGTAAAAAGGCCCAGTAAGATTATTGCTTATCCTCCTCGGTTACTCCTAAAAGGCGTTTCAATTTCATCAGACTGCCGAAGCCAGATATATGCATGGTCGATAAAGGTTATCATCTCGGTTAAATATAGTTTAGAACACCAGCCCAAAAACGCTTTTTTGGAGTAGAGAACATATATTTTGAAAAAAGGTCAAATTAAAAAATTGGCGGACACTCATATTTACCGAGTTACAGAACCCCAAACTTCCAAAATGGGCCCGGATGAACCCAACATGATCCCAAATGAAAGGGAATTGTTGAATTGATACCCTGATCACATATCCAATTTTTTTTTTAAATCAGATCAATTTTTTTGAAAAAAAGTAATTAAAAGTCAAAAAATCAAATCTCAAAAAAATCGCCCAATTTTGTAAAATCGCATTTGGTTTATTGCGCCATTTTCTAAAGAAATTAAGCAGTATTTTAAAAAAAATTTACATTGTTTTAAAATAATTTTTCGCTGGTACTGCCTAAAAGTAAAAATTATTTATCAAAAAAAAACTACCATTCTCCTCAATTTTCTGGAGGAAATACGTTAAAATATGTTGCTTTACTTTTGGTACAGAACTAATTCAGGTGATCAGTTTTTGGTGCCAGAGGGCAAACTTGCAGCCAACAAAAAAAAAAAAAAAACAAACAATCTGTATAGTTGGATTCCCCGAGTGAATCCTATGCAGTTTAATACCCATATTTGGGCCTTTCAGTTGGGTCCATTCCGGTTCATTACCTAACTTTGGGACTTGTAGCTCGGTAAATATGGTCTACCGCAGCCATTTTTATTTTAATTCCCTTTTTTATTTGAAATCGTGACAAAATTCCCTTACAATTGAGCGCCCGCATTTGCGTTATCATATTGGGCTCATTCTTTCCAATTTTTGAACTTTGGGGACCCCATGGCTTGGTAAATATGGACTGGTGCTCACTTCTTTATTTGACATAAAGAATAATAATAATAAAAATAAGAATATTTTTATACATATGTTCTATCTCGTGGGAAAACATTTTGTTTTGTTTAGTAATTTGTGCTAAACCGTATTTATTTTGAATTACAAAGCTGATAAAAAACCGGGGTGTTCGGTCTACAATAACCTCACACTACAGGAAGGTTGCTGAATGATATCTAAATTTTTTTCAAGGTGGTGACATTTTGCGTACATCCCACTCGAAAACTTTAAAACTTCAGAAATTTGTGAAACTAGCGCACAGACATTTACACAATCAATAGTTTTAAAATACTCGAGACAAGGAGCAGCGTAACCAAAAAAAACCTATCAGCATGGCTCTCTAATATGCGCGAGATTTTCAATTTGCATTTTTCTAATTATTTCCACTGGACGACATATTTCTTTTATCTGTTTCTACTAATAAGTTGTTCATTTCCTTCTGAAAAATTCTGCTTTATTGCAATGAAACATCGCCAAACACTGTATTGAAACATTTTAACGGCGCTGTTTTTGCTCTATTGAAAGCAAGCACGACACCCATCTCGTGCACAGCTTTCTCATATACTAATCTTCGGTCATTATACGATGTAGAGCACTTTTTGAAATGCCTATCATTTCAGCTACCTCACGCACTTTTAGCCAACGATCATCCAATACCACTATTCCGAGTTCATCTTGGCAGCTCGTACGGCCTTGTTTAAATTCTGTTACCCAATAGTTTACAGTCGCAAACGAAGGAGCAGACTGCCTCGAAGTAGAATCTAGCTGGCACTGAAACTTTTCAAATGTAAATGGTTTACTTTTTGTAACTCAAATAAAAATACTTAACGACGTAACGCCTTGAAACTTAAAATACATGTTTTATAAGATCGCCACTTTTTACCAAAATAATTTTTTTTCGTACTACAGGCACCATCTATGCATTAGGGTAGATATCAGGTACATTTTAATAATTGTCGGTGGCAACAATTTAACTAAAGCAGTCTTGTTCTCAAAGTATCCTCAAAAGAAAAAAAAATGTATATCGAAAGATTAAGCATCAAATTACTCGGTCATATTATTTACATAGAAATGACAGTCATGGCAATGTTTGGCAACAGTTTGGTTGGCAGTTGGATTGTACTGTTGACAAATTGGTGTCAATTTACGTCCATCATCAAAAATTTTTGCTGAAAACCGAAATGACTGAAAATCACCCTCGTATTGGTCGAAAATACGATTTGTAATTGCGGTTTCTTTCCACTGTCAGGAGTAGTCAAACGTTTCCTTTGGACAATCCTGTTATCGACCAACAATCTGCAATCATATATCCCAATCACTGTACCAAATAAACCCATCATTTCGAAACAAATCCATCATCGTTTTACGAATTGTGAAAACATATATTTCTTTCTCTTCATAAAACTCCATTTCCTTATTACGGTCGGTCCCATTCTTTTTCACAAATCCGTTGCCCTATAAAGCTTTAGAAGAAGTTGCATTTTCTATACTCAGCTCTTTTACGACAATTAATTTCATGTGTTTAGACTTTTCGTTGTTCACTCCATTTCTGTTCATTCGAAAATACATTAAAATCTAAATTACGCTCATTAAATGTACATTAAATACATTAAAGTGAAAAACACAGAAAACCCAACCCAACTCACAACAGTGGACTTACGCGGAAACATCAATATCGAGAACGCAACTAAAATCCCTAACTCGGGAATCTCATGTGCAGAAAGAACATTTGCAGATATAGATTTTGCAACACAACAAAAAGTGGCATCAACAGTAGTAACAACTGCAGCAGCAGCGGCAGCAACAACAACCCTAATTACTGCGCACACTTCAAATTAATCCACTTAAAGAGGAGAAAATAGAAAATTTTTGCTGAAAAACAAAATTACTAAAAATTGTTTCTAAAAAAAAAAAAAAAAAATAAAAGTAGTGAACAGGAAAAGTCATGTGCAACACAAACGAGAAACGCTAACACTATATTTTGCAACAGTCTGTGGCAAATACTCTATACATTAGAGCCAAATAAAAAAAATGAAGTGACCGTAATAACATTTGTAATAACATTTAGGGATAGAAAGAAACATGGGGCAAGATTTTTCCTACTATTTACTGCATCTGCTATATTTGTTTGTGACGTGTAGACTTGCAATACGAGGGTGGATTATTTAGAGAGTAACTTTTTAAATTTGGGTTCCAAATGTCCTTTTTAATTTTCAATCGCCAATATCTAATAATTTAAATGACAGCTGATAATCTAATGGAGAGGTGAGAAGTCTTCAAAGCTTCCTTCTCAAATAATCGCTTCAAGGATTGATAGAAATTGTATAATGTGGACAGAGTCTTGGCCACTATCTTCGGCGTCATACAATGAGACGTGTGAAAAAAGCTTTTCGTGCCTGGGTTTTACGTCCATTCGCACAACTAGCCACAAACAACACAATGGCTAACTGATGCTATATATTTATGCGCTTAACTACGTCGACATATAGCCTTAAACAGCGCATGATTCAGATGGCGTCAGAACTCTCTGGTATGAGTAGTGAGTCCATATATTTTTCGGCAAATTTTTCTCCTGAAGTTTCCCATGGTCGTCTCATCTATTCGCGCAAGCAAATATACAAAAAACACCGACTCTTGTGGTCATAAACAGCACTGAATTGATATCATTTTTTAAGCAATTTTTGTTAGCAATAATTTCAATTCCTTTGCTTTACAAAATTGTATTTGTTGGTGTTGACCGAGGGCTTAAGGTAAGCCGTCAATCCAAATTTATTAACGCATACAGATAGGAAATAAATAAAGCATCGCTCCAAATGTATGAAAATTCCTAATTACGAAAAATGATAAAGTTAGTCTTACCCCGATGTGAAGCTAATATAAAACTGTGCTGCTGCTTCTCGATGTTTTACATAACCGCAGTAACATCACATTATTTTCTACCATTGGTCATGGTCGTGAAGATTCTTCCTTACAAGGAAATAAATAAATAATTTTGTCCTGACTTAGTTTTCTGTTAAAACAAAACTATGCTGCTGTTGCTGCGCGATGTTTGAGAACACTGGAGTAACATTACATTATTCACAACCAATGGTAACTTGTAAGAAAGTAGCATACAGTTTTTATAAGTTGATACCAGTGGAACTTTCAGTAGCTCTTTGAACAGAAGGCACTGCATTGAACTGGGAGTAGTTTGTGTAGAATTTTTGTCAACAATTTCCTCTGTTCCATTCCTATACCTACAAAAAATTCTTTTTAAAAAGACCGTAGTAAAATATCACTCCAAATATGTAAAAATTCCTAACTAGGAGGAAAGGTAAAGTTGATCTTGCCCCGATGTGCAGCTTACATAAAACTGCTGCTGCTGCTTCTCGATATCGTAGAAAACCGCAGTAACATCACGTTATTTTTTGCCATTGGCCATGGCACTACACAGTTTTTTTCTTTCGAATTTTTACTAGTATAACCTTCATCAGCTCTTTACACAGTGAGATTTACATTTGAATGGAGAGATTTTTGCAGGCAGCAGTCCTTGTTTTATTTGTAATCTTATTTAATAATCTTTGTTATGCACAGAGTGGCCGAGATCAGGTACCATTCCAAATTTGTCAACGTACATGAAGAGTTTCATGCGTGAGAATTCTTAACCAGGTGACTGGTGGGACAAAGTGGACCCATCTTAATTTGCCACCAGAATAAAGTTGTCCTGCCGCTTCTCGACATTTAGGAAGACTTCAGTAATATAACGCTATTTTCAGTCAATGACAATTCGTAAGGAAGCAGCAAACAGTTTTTTTTAGCTGGCAGCAGTGCTGCCAATCCCGTCAATTAAACTGATAGCAGTTCGTAAACAAAATGTGCGAAAATTATCGACTAAGTCAATCGAATATGTCTAAGTTAGTCTTGTCTTGGTTTACTTCCAAAAAAAAAAACTGTGCCGCTGCCTCTCGATATAAGAGAAGACTGTAATAACATTGCGCTATTTTCAGCCACTGGCAATTCTTAAAAAACCAGCATACAGTTTTTTCAAGTTGGTGTCAGCGATACCAGTTCCATCTGCCCATACCATTATAATTCAATTATTTAACCAAAATCACAACACAAATTACCATCTTGCCGAGCGCGTTATTTAGTGCCAAATGAATCAGTAAGGTCTTCGCCTATCTTCAGTAAGAAATTCTCATCTGTGCGAGTCTTTTCAAAGAGATGTATTAAATTTACAAACCCAGATAAGACTTAAGAAGTTTTCCACCATATTGGAAGATCCAGAACAACTTTATAATCAAGAAAGCTGTGCTATTTGCTTGATTACATATTTCTTTGCTGCTTTTAAATAATTTTATAGTGAGCTGGCAGCTGATAGCCAGCTGTTAATATTTCCAATGTTAAAGTTCTGCAACATTTTTAGAAACTGATGTCAATATTTCATGCAATATTTTCGACAATGATCCCGAGATGTGGGTAAAAGAGTTTTTCCATTTTTTTATAGAAGTTATAGAGAATACTGATAATCTATTTATGGTGTAAAATTTCGTACAAGAAAAGGTTTTAAGGCGCAGAGTTGGAAACACATTACAGGGCTCTTCCAAAATTAAGAGTATAATTCCATTCCAAACATGCTAGAAAAATGCATTCAAAAGCGGTCGAAATATGGTGGAACGTGTGTCTCATTCCAGTCGACCACCAATATATTCAAGCGAAGTTAACATTTGTAAAGCGAAGGGAATATTGACTGAAAATTTTCTTTTAAGTTGGAATTAACTAAGTTTAAGTTGATCGCGGAAATTTTCTGTCCTGAAATTCGTACCATTTTACACGATTGTTTAGGTATAAAATTAGTTCCGAAAGACCTGAACTTTTTCAAAAACTCAATCGCATAAAAGTCACTGAAGACATCCCAGAAAAAATAAATTGCGATCCGCTATTCATGAGTGGTTATGGGAAATGGATTTACGAGTTTAATATGCAAACCAATCAACAAACTTGGAGAAATCGCAAAAAAAAAAACATCAAAGTCGATCAGGAATCAAGGTAATGTTGGCTGATTTCTTTTATTTTCGCGGTGTTGAGCACTCGCAATTCTTGTCAGAGGATTAGGCACTAAATAAAGAATATTATCTGGACATTATAGGCTGTTTGAAAAAGTAGAATTCATTGGAAAAGGCCAAATTTGTAGATAAGTAGAAAAAGCCAATTGCGATCCCATATTCATGACTGGTTATGGGAATTGGGTTTACGAGTTTAACATGCCAACTAGTCAACAAACTTAGAGAAATCGAAAAAAATACATGTTTGAGAGAGTAGAATTTATTGCAAAAGGCCAAATTTGTATATAAGTAGAATGTTGGCTGTTTTCTTTTTTTTTCGCGGTGTGGAGCGCTTCTTGACAGAGGATCAGAGAGTAAGTAAAGAATAGTATCTGGGCATTATAGGCTGTTTGATAGAGTAGAATGCATTGGGAAAAGCCACGTCGTCTTACAAGGTTATCATTGTGAACGAATTTCTGTTACCATATTCATCTGATATGGCTGCGGCTGATGATTTTTATCTCTCCAGAAATCACTTTGAAGCACCCGTTTTCAGTCGGGAGAAGACATAAATGAGAATTTCGGGAGAGAACTGAAGCTTTTTCGCAAAGTTTTGGTGATTGTACTGGTGTAAGAGTACTATTTCGCAAGTGATTCACTTTAAAAGCAATGCAATAAATTTTAAAGAATTTTGATTATTCGAAAATAGACGTTTTTGACACGATTTCGCACCATACAGAGGTTCGTAAATTATGGAAGTGAACATTTAAAAAACAGGTTTCTCGAAATTAACATTGTGTCTAATATGGGAGAAAAACTCGATTTTGCCGACTATATCTAATTGGGGCGTTTCATCAACATTTTGATTGCAACATTCTTCACCAATTAAATTTAAATTCTTTTCACTGTGAGAAAGATCTACATGGATAAAATATTGAGCTAAAGGATTGTCATGTGGACAAACAATACGTATTGTCTGTGCGAAGAAAACCCCTATGATTTTTCGATCCTTCCCTTGTTCAACGAATGTTTAAAGCACTCTCCTTCCTTAGTTCATCCGAATATTATCCATATACATTTGCTGGAAATTCAGCTACTGCAAGTCACAGACATTGCGAACGCAAAAAACCTGTAAAAAAAAAACATTTCCACCGCGCAATAAGGAAAAAGTACAACCGACTTTTAGCTGTGTCGATTTGCTCGACATTTATGGGGCTGAAAAACGAATTTTCACCCGAAATGAGCTAAGCGAAACAATTACAATCTCATCAGCCATTTGTGGGTAATGGCCAAGACAACTGGCTGAGAGATGAAGTTGTTTCCCAGCTCATACGTGAATGAAGGAACAAATGTGCATTGTGGCCGATGTGAGTCTGTCCTAGCATCTGAGTGGGTGGTGTGGCGCCTCAGTCTCTAAAATTCTATGATGATGCCAGACAGGCAATGACTGGAAGTCAGTTCATTTTCAATTACTCACAGTTCCACTCAGAATCATTTAAACTAAGCGCAGTGAAGTGGATATAGTTTTGCACCCAACACAAATACGCATTTTTTGCAAAAATCTGTCGTACTGGAATTTTCATGGATTGACTTCTTCCGTGCGCGTCTTCTTTTATGAGTGGCTTTTCTCTACTCAATTATTGTAGAAACGGCGAGCTGTCTAGTGTAGCTGTGCCACCACTTCTTCTAACATTTTTAAGTGGCGATATTTCTTTTTAGTCATTTACTACTGCTTAAATGTTATTCTTCGCCATTGCATTTTATAGCAATTTGTGCGTTTTTCGATATTTGCGTTTAAAGTTTGAGATATTTTGATTCGTCTGTTCAATGATAACATCCATTTGTCAGTCCTACTCTCTAGTACGAGTAGTGAGATCTTAATCGCCACAGAGAGAGGGAGAGAGAGAGAGAGATGTATTATCGTTAAATGAAATTGTTTAAATTGTTTTTAAATTGCTGGGTAATTGATTTGCTAAAGTGCATCAGGATACGGTGGCCAATAATTTATGGCCAAATCTTATAGTAGCTTCAGCAAATGGCATGAGAGCTCGTTGATGGGGTCAAAAGGTGAACATCGTTAAATGTTATATTTAAAGGTATTTTGTTAAGGAAGAAACTAAGAGGTGTTGATTGATATGTTTAAAAACAATCGCTAGAAAAGTAGAAATAAAATGCAAAAAAGAAGAACAGAAAATAGATTAATTTCATTGGGAGAAATGTGCCTATTGATTTTTCACATGCAATCTACTGCCGACAATTTCCAATTGGATATGCGAAGTTTTTTTTATAATGAACTACTCCTTTCGTTATCACCAAGGACCTTCGCTGAAGCGAAGAAATCAAACTGAAAAAGGGATGTGATTTTCTGTAGTTTTTAATATCTGCTATAAACGACTATACAATACAAAATATTGATACTGGTTTTGACAATCACATCAAAATTTACATTAAATTTTAATTCTGAATAACACGTCTGAAACTAAATAGAAAATAACTCTGATACTGAGTCACACTAGAGAAAATGTCATGACCAATTTCGATTCTGATTTAGTTTACGAAATAGTTTCTTTTTTTTGTGTATTTTATTTTGAGTTTTCCATTTCAAATAATGAATAAGATTTCTAAAGAGGTGTGAAGACTCTTAGGAATCTAAAATTCAGAAGAAAAGCTTTGTTTCTTAGCAGTAAAGAGGTCTGAATTCAAATTTAGGAACATAAAAGTGCTTCATTATGCACTTTTTACTTCCAAGACATAAAAACCAAGTCTGTTTTTAGTTCTGTTCTAAAACTATAGTTCATTTAAATTCCCAAATCAAAAGATCTATTGCGTTCCGTTTCGATAGAGAAACTAGAAATATGTTGCGCGTCTGAATCCAAATCAAACATACTCCAGAACTATTATCAACCAATTATCAACTCATAATTTCGAGCCGATGGGCAAACGCTGTAATCATTCACCTGTATTTTTGTATGTTTCCTCAATCATAGAATGTGCATTAACGTTTTATTGGGTTAAGTGCCAGACTACTAGATTGGATACTACAATCTCTGATGTTCTTTCAAAACGAAAACGAAACTAATATTTCGTGAAAATTTCTGATTATTACACAAAGAAATGTTTTAAATTTTCATTGGAAAATCAAACAACATCTTTTATGTTTCGAAAGTAATTGAAGTTCCCTCTATAGAGTTTCCCAAGGAAAAGTAATTTAATTAGTTTTATATTGAAAAAATTTCATCAGAAAATAAAGAAAAAAATCTCTGAAAATCCTTAAAAAAATCGAAGAAACCCCTCTTTCAACGGAAACGAATAAACAGTTATAGAAAATGATTAATCAGTGAGATATTTCATAAAGTTTTTAAAGTATTTTTTAATTTTTTTTTTTTTTAATAATTTTTTATAATTTTTTTAATAATTTGCTTTGTAATAATTTTTTACAGATATTTTTTCATAACTTAGTAATTTTGTCCTTATATATTTTTTTATAGTTTAATAATTTTTATAGACATCTGCATAAAATTTCTCAAAGAAAAGTAACTTAATTAGTTTCATATTAAAAAAATTTCATCAGAAAATAAAGAAAAAAATTTCTGAAAATCCTTTAAAAAATCGACGAAAAATCTCTTTCAATGGAAACTAATAAACAGTTATAGAAAATGATTAACCAGTGAGATATTTCATAATTTTTTTTAAAGTTTTTTAAACAATTTTGGAACAATAATTGTGAATAGTTTGTCAAGTCTCATACATCTGAAACTTTGAACTTTATGGGAATTCTTTTCTGATTACAAAGGCTCGAAAAAACATTACAAGCACTCACTTATGGGAAACATTCGCAAAAAATTCTTTTCATTATTGATATTCTCATATCATTCTGCCAAAAGTCTTTTTCGTTAACCAAGTTTTGCAAAAAACTAAAATGGTATCGGATAAATATAAAAACAAAGTTCCAAAACCTTTCAAAAATTATGAAAAAAATAAAATTACGAAAATGCAATTGAAAAATAATGAATAACAAAAATTTTTGTAAAAATTATGCACAAAATGAAAATTTCTTACAGGTCCTATAAGAACTAAAGAACACAAAATACAGGAAAAAAGTCCCACAAAGTGTTGTCTATCTAAGAATGAATTGACTTGTAATGCAATTTGTTGTCGTACAAGTTTTTGCTAATTCAAATTTTCTGTATAGAAATTCTGCGAGTATACAAATGGTATCATTTTAAGCTCACTAGACACGAGAATCTTTTCCATGCTTCGTTCATGAAGTGCAAGGGAATTTATTTAATTTAGAAATTGCCCTTTATTTATCAATCATACATTATAGAAAAAGGGATTTTCATAAAAAAAAAGGAACACAAAAATTATAGAAAATTTGTGATTAGTATTTCCTTGCTAAAAAATTGTCAGGATTTAAATCACTTCAGTTTTGCCTTAGTGTTTCTTAAATAGAAGACAAAATAAAAAATATAAATATGTGAAAATGTTTTAAAACCAAAACAAAGTGTATCAAAAAAAGTGATAGTAGACATGACGTGTTGAAAGTTTCAATACAGAAAATATTTCCATTCGTTATTTCTATTCCTGCCAAATCTGTGCTTTAACAAGCAAATTATATTTCTACTTTAGGATATCCTGATCATGTTTTCTTCCTGCCAGCATTAAAATCCTTACGAAGAAAAAAATCTGATTATGCACCCAGGAAACGCAGGAAAAATCTACAAAATACCACCACAAATACAAAACGCTTCTATATTCCAAATGGCTTATCCGCAGACGGTGCTCGAACTCTTCATATACAGGCACTCCCTCTACCCCTACCTATAATGCCATGGTAACAATCGTAACCCAGACCAAAAGCTGCTTGTTTTTGCCGGGGTCTTGTTAAAATTGCAGATTGTATTTTCATTAGAGTTTTTCTAGTATTTCAACTTTGTATGTGTGTGTGTGTGTGAGTAAATTTTTCATAGATTTAACATGGATGAGAAGCGGAATGGCACTGAAAGTGAATATGAAAACAAGGAAACACAAGGATTTCATGTAAAGGATTTCCATTTTTTTCCTCTCCTTCTTCTGTTCTCACATTTGGTGCAGAAAAAGGATTACGCTGGTGCTGAGTGCCAGGGAATGGTGTTGTAACGAATGTTACAACAGTATTGCATTGAGGTTGCAACAACTTGGAAAGTTAAGTAGAGACTGGAAAGTGTATCTTTTTAGTAAATGTGTTTGAGTTTAAATGAAATTGTAAATACTAAGGTTTTTATCATCAGCAGAGAATGAGGAGAGAGAGAGAGTTGCCAGAAGTGTGATATTTTATACAAAGATAAAAAAAATGGGGAAACAGCTAACCAAAATATTTAAAAATTTCCGCTTGAAAGGCTGAAAACCTTGGGAGACGCACAATTTTTAACAGATATTGCCCCAAAACTTGTACAGAGGAGCAAATGAATAACTACATAGCCATAAACAAAAATTTTTATGGAAAAAAGACTAAACTACTTCAAAAGGGTCCTATGGAGCTATATAATATTTCTCTAAGATCTATGTATTATTGAGCTCTGAATACTTCGAAGAACCAGGCTATTAAAATCAGTTCATGTAGCAGCGATCTTGACCTCAGTGACAAGACTGTAGTGGGGATGATATGCCGAAGTTAAGTCCAGAACCTGAAATTATAACTTATCTAATGCACAACTACTTTATTGCTGTACATCTATCATTTTCTTATATTGTAGTCATATGTAATATAAACATTTTTATTTAAAGTTTAAAGTTGTCCATAAATATGCTTATACAGCCATTCGAAGTTTAGAAGCTTTAACAAGTTTATGGCTTTTGTGTAACCGACATCTCTTATTTAGTATAAAAAATGTCCGACAGATAGCGCATGAATAATTACAAAAAAAGTAATCAACGTATGAGATATAGTAAACTATACGACATAACTTATACGCCCCATAGGGCATGACTACAATTGGCAATACAATATCTTGATTTTCATTTCGATAATTTAAAGTCGGCACTTATAAATTACACCAAAATCTGATCAACGCCATAGGGACTAATTACAGACTCTAAAATTTCTAACTCTAAAGTGATGGGCAGTAGACAAGATTCGCCAATGCGGCGGCAAAAAGTTGATGATGGCTAAAACACAATTAGTATGTCTTTAATAAAACTACACCAGTTTTTTTCTTTTACTTTTAAAACATTTCGGATTATTTTTAATAAATTATAGATTATTTTAAAAGAACAATAAAAAATCTCTCTTAAATCCAAGAACATCGGGGGAAACTTTAAATTAATTTTCTATCAACAAACAAGTCATTTATCACTGTAACTTTTCTGTGTACTAAAACTTTTTTTTGTCGAAAAGATTGTATTATCGCAGAACTCAAAATGAGCAGGAGAATTCATATCTATTGGCGTAGGCAAACCATTGCAGCTCCATAGGATTATTCAGCTTCCGAACTGTGATACCGACAATGGTGAGGTTAGTTATGATTCCAAGATATCAATCGCCAACGGAAATATTTTGATATCTTTGGCTCATTAGATCCCGACAGAATCAAGGTTTTTATCTTGCGCGATTCTATATGTGTCTCAGCCTGCGTAACAAGCATTGTGGGTTACATTAAGACGTATTTGCTGAACTTTGAAATGATTAGTTCGTTCCCATTCCCGACGGCTGTGCCATAATACCTAGTAATTCGAAATGACAGCTCTACTTTTATTTTTATCCCCACTTCTGTGGTTCTTGAAAGTATCACAAGGAGGCACCTATCTGAGATTAATGATATAATATAATTTTCCAATTCAATGCTTCCAATAAAGGTAGTTGACTTCTCGTCAATTCCAGTAAAAATGAACTGGTTCTCTCCAAGCATATGAATGGTGTCGATAAGAATAGACATCAATACTTGCCCTCCAAGATTCCCTTTCTTCAAGTCATCCTTGCCAGCAACCACCCAGGGGTATGCCGTAATGTGGAATGTTAACCTTACTTCTGCAAATTCTGATAATCTGTTGGATGGTGTTGGTTGGTTGGATGGGAATAATATTATCGCAATTGAAAATATATTGGCAATGATTTCGAGTTGGATTTGTGGTTCTAGACTAGACTTTAATCGAAGAATGATCGAACTGGTTATCTTCACATACAAATATAATATTGGGGACGTTAAGGGGAGCG
This sequence comes from Philornis downsi, assembly GCA_019455685.1. Taxonomy (NCBI): domain Eukaryota; kingdom Metazoa; phylum Arthropoda; class Insecta; order Diptera; family Muscidae; genus Philornis; species Philornis downsi. The sequence continues at coordinate 1,895,539 of JAHXMU010000127.1, forward strand.
TAGTAGTGTTGAAGCTACACCTGTTCATATTTTAACACAAAATATAGCGAGAAAAGGTTAACGCAATCTTGAATGCTTGCAGAACTATCAAAACAATTTAAGTTAGGATTAGCAATTGCTTCCAATAATCCAACTGGAATAGTACTTTCTCTTATTAATGCCGACTGTCTTCCCTCACGGAAAACTTTAAGAAGAGTATCCGATTCAAAGTGTTTTTGAAAGAGTGCGAAGAAGTTAAGGATTGTGGTGGCCAAGAAGTGTTTGCTTTAAGCAGCTTTGAAGTTCCCGTGACGAGAACACAAATTCTTAATCAAAAACAGTAATTAATAGTAACTAACACTTGCCCCCGTTTAAGACTAAAACCACTGTCTCTAGTTCCTTTTGAAAAACTGAGAAGATTGCAGTAACATCATTTAGTTCTCAGCCGATATTGTATTTGAACTCGCTTTAATGGATTTCTCTCATTATTTAAGAGGACTGCAAAAACGTTCCGCACATTTCGGCCGATTGTATCAATATTAATCATATTTGCTAAAAGCAGAAGAACCATGCCTATTTATTATAGGTTTAATAATTAGCATGCTTCTTAAAATGTTGAGCAGATATCATGATAATCTATAACCCAGTAAACCTCCTTTTATTCTTCTCAATCTAAACACTTTTCATCGTGTGTCTAAACTTTTACACTTTACAAAATTAGCATTCTTTGAGTAAATGCGGAAGAAAATCTTCCCCATGACGCCAGTATTCCGCCCTTACCAGATGGCATCCTTTTGCTCGCCATTAATATCCTCTGTAACTATAGAGTGGCAACAATAATATTTACCCTGGCGGTTGGACGAGTGATGTAAATTATTCTCATCTTTATGTATTTTGTTTTTGCAACTTCCTAAGTACAGATTCTTTGCCACTAAATCCTGTCCCAGTCCCAACTGTATGCTTCAGTGTGTTAGTTGTAAGTACAAGTGGCATTGTGGAGCGTATGTTGTACGTATGATGGTGCAACTTTATGGTGCAAATTGCAATTAGTGTTGACTTTTGTACAAAGTTAAGCTAAATCTAAGTCACATTCAAACGAAACCATCGTCGTTGTTGTTGTTTTTGTTGGTCGGTTGGTTGGTAGGTAAGTTTAAGTGTTCCACCAAAGGATGCAATAGAGGTGGGAGCGACTAGAAAGTGCAGGACTTCGGCAGTGGCAAAAGGAAAAGATTGTAAAAAAAGCTTTCTGAAAAGATTTTGAGGTTTTATATGCAGACTGTGGCATAAGAGATTTAATTTTTTTAGCAATAACATGAGAATAAAGGAAGAGGGGTGCAAATACGGGTATGGTAAAAGTCAGGTATTAATTTATTGTTTTGTGAATTTGTAATGAAGTAAAATGTTGTGGGAAATTTAAAATGCTTAAAGAAATAAAATTAAATTATGACTAAACAAAAGTACACAAAGGAATATACATGGTGAGAAGTTATCATTGGATCGAAGCAAAAAGAAAATAATTTTAATTATAATTTTGATTACAGGAATGAAAATTCCTATACCTATATAAAAATAACCTTGGATACTCTTGTCGTACAAATTATAGAACTAAAAAATATATGTTTACAAGAAAGAAATAGACAACATACAAATATGATAATGATAATCATCTAGAATTCACGAAAATCGGAAATGACGATTTAATGGAAATTGTTGTGATAGTAATTACGGAGCTGAAATTTTATATATGATTCTTAACGTGAAAAAGTGGCTGCGTAAATTATAAGCACGTGATAATTTCGTCACAAAAAAACTATGTACTGAAATGGATAGAACTATGAAAACAGTTAAAGTTTAGTTGTGTACCTTTACTGAATCGCATTACTACTATAGACTTATCATAAAAATATGTCAAGAAACCACTCACTGTACTGTCTTCATAGACCTAATATAATTTCAATAGTCAATGTAGATGGAAAGCCATACTTTCACTGAGTCATTTTATAGTAAATGTAGATAATAGCTTATGGTGAGATCCTTTTTAATATTCTAAAGGAGATGGTAAAGCGAATATCTGCTGCAACACGACCGGTTCAACTTTCAACAAATACGAAGGCGCTTCTGAAACTAGCCGACGTACAAAGAAGACACAAAAAAGTTAGGAAAAATATTCTTTATTTTTCAACGCAATCACCTTTTAGATCGATACACTTTTCCCAGCGATATTCAATAGCTGCTATACCCAGTTTATAGTAAGAACTGTCAAACTCCTTGAAAAAGACATCAACTGCTGGCTAGACCTCTTCATTGTTGGCAAATCTTTTACCATCGAGCCATTTTTTTAAGTTTGGAAATAGCAAATAGTTCGAGGGAGCTAAATCTGGCGAATAAGGTGAAGCAATTCGAACTTTAATTCATTAATTTTAATGTAAGACCTAGAACATTATCCTGATGAAACAACACTTTCTTTTTCGCAAAATTGCGGCCTTTTTCCTATAATTTAATCACCTAAACGCTGCAATAAATGAGCATAGTATTCCCCATTGCTGGTTTTTCCTCTCTGAGGATAATCAATAAAAATAATCCTGTGCTTATCTCAAAAAAACAGACGCCATGACCTTGCCTGCAGATAGAACCATCTTCGCCCTCTTTGGACACGATTCTCCCATTCCAGTCTACTGCTTTGACTGTGGTGGACCCAAGTCACATTCATGATGACCCAGAAATTTGGCTTCACTGCGGTAAAACATCGCCAAACACTCTACTGAAACACCTCCAAGACGCTGTTTTTGCTCTATTGAAAGCAAGCGCGGCACCCATCGCGCGCACAGCTTTCTCATCTTCATTTCCTCGGCCAATATACGATGTATAGCACTTTTCGAAATGACTATTATTTCACATAGCTCACGCACCTTCAGCCGACGATAATCCAATACCATTTTGTGGGTTTTCTTAACCGTGTCTGGCGTGAACACCTCAATTGGTTGACCACAACGGTGTTCTTGTTGACAGTTCATACGGTCTCGTTTAAGCTTTGCTACTCAATATTTTACAGTCATAAACGAAGGAGCAGACTACCCCAAAATATAATCTAGCTGCGCTTTAATGTTGGTTGGAATGAGACCTTTCAAATGGAAATATTGAATTACATAACGGTGATCAATTTTATCCACGTTTAAAAATTCACTGAATCGCTTACTTTTAATGGCTCAAATGAAAATACTAAACAACGTGGCGCCTTCAAACTTAAAATATATGTTTTATAAGATTGCCACTTTTCACCAAAATATTTTTTTTCAAACGACTAGCACCACCTGTACGTCATGTCGGTTAGTTTTGGGACCGCCATGGTTATGTTATCGCAATCATATTAAATTATGATGTTACCGCAGTCTCATCAAGTATTAGAATGTGTGTAGAGGAAGTGTATTTTAGCGGTAGATGAGGATACGCCATGTAGCTGGCGTCTTCGAAATAAGCGTATTCTTGTTTGTGAATAAAAACTACCGGTAAGAGAAAAGTTTATTTGCCCTGTCATAATGATTAGCTTTTATATGGCGCAGAACCGTGGATAATGGGTACATGCTTTTCTAGTAAGCCGTAAAATACATCGGTCGTGTCGTGTCCGTATGCATCGTCGATTTCTTAAACTGTGATAAATTTAAAGGTAAAACTCAGACAATGGTGCAACGTTTCTGCTGCCGTTTTCAGGTTATCAAGGAAAGTGGTAGCTAACAAATCATTCTATGACATTTGCCCAGGCTGATGTACCATTTACCTGTAACAAAATACAGTGCGGCTGACGAATGTTGCTGCCAAGATGTTACCTAAAGATGTTGAAAGAGTTTTTGTTTCAAGAACAACACAAACTCCGTATGGTTTCAACAAAAAGATGCAACTTAACACATAGACAGACTTGTTAAGCATCAATGCCAGAGTACAATTCCCAATAAGCCGGTTTCATGAAACTTCACTTCCACTGGTCCTCAGAATCATCTTACGACCACACTTGATTTTCTTTTGTGGCATTTATGAAAACGAGAACTTTACAGAATAAAATCATATAACTGAGGTGATTTAAAACAATGCATTAGAAAGACAATTGAGACAGTCTAGCAAGCAGTAATGGCTAACAATGGCTCACTTGCAACACCGACCGTGGACGCCACTTAAAGTCATTAAATTTGAAAAGCCGTTAAGCAGAACTTAACCATACGAATTAAAAAACGGATATTCGAGTTAATTTATTTAGCAGCGGTCATCAGCTACCTTCTATAAAAACTATCTCAAATTCTCAAATGAGAAGCCAACATCGTCAGTAAGATGGATTAATGGTTTGAGAGAACTAAATTTCAGGTTTGTTCGACGTAACTTCCATCGCTGGAGGTTGGTTGATGGTCCTTCGAGCCGCTCTTTATTTCAACTCATTTTTGGTCTTTTTTGAACTGTTTATGTCACTTGCAGGTACCTCTTTCCGACAGTCTTTTTACCGAAGACCCTTTGCAATATTCTAAACGTTTTCGCTGCAGGAATTTTTATTTCATAAGCAAAATACAATGTTTTGACGGTCTAGTAAAATACTGCTACTGGGTTTAAAGTGTGCTAAGCAATCGTTTTTCATAACAAAGCTCGTTTTATTAAGAAATATATGTACATATATTTTTCCTTTTAACCGGGTCCAAGAAGACTAAAAAAACCCAATTCACTTGGTTTTTTTGTTGGATTTCTGGAAAAAACGTTTTCTCGAATAACTCGAAAACCAATTTTCATAAAAACGTCAGGTATTTGTAACTGTTACTCCAGCCAAATATTTAAGAATATTTTCAATTTATAAACACCTACTTGCCCTTACAGCTAACTTGCTATCTATCAATCAAATTTGCTAACTCTCGTGTCAAGAAAGTTATCATTAATGTGTTCACTGTGAAAATAAAACACTATCTGGCAATAAAACTGAAAGTCATTCCAAAATAATATTAGGTGCGCAACTAAATTCCCACTGTTTAGCAATAGATGGCACCAGCTATAAGTGCTGGTGGATTCTGCCATAACCTAAACGTCATGAGCCAAGCTTAGGCGTATGGTAAACATACCGCCTTGACACAATAGTGATTTTCTTTTGACGTCATAGTCTTTTGGTTCTGTTAATATGTATGATTTTGTGCCAAATAATTGTTATATGCGGGAAGTATTGATTTTATTCGATCGGGAGCTTCAAAACTTTTACCGAGATGCTGCTTTTAATGAAAGAACATGTAGAGATTGGTTTAATCGCTATAAAGGCGGTGATTTTGGTGTTGACGACCGTTCGCGTGAAGGAAAATGAAAAACCTTCGAAGGCACTGAACTGACGGCATTGCTTGATAGAGATCCGTGTCAAACGCAGGTAGAATTTGCTTCAGTAGTAGGTACTACTCGCCAAGTCATTTCCAAGCGATTTTATGCGTTGGGAATGATTCAAAAGCAAGGAACTTGATTCCTTATGAGTTGAAGCCAAGGGGACGCTCAACACCCTTGGCTTCGGCTGTGAACAACTGCTTCAGCGAAGACAAAGGAAGCGGGTTCTCCATCGTATTGTAACGGGTAATGAAAAATGGATTCATTACAGCAATCCAAAGAAAAGAAAGTGATGGGGGCTGACCGGTCATACTTCTACGTCGTCGTCTCGGTTAAACATTCACGCCGCGAAGGTTATGATCTGTATTTGGTGAGAGGTCGGTGTTGTTTATTACGATCTGTTGAAACCAAGCGAAACTATCACTGGGGATCGGATAATGCGATTGAGCCGAAACGCCCACAATACGCGGAAAAACACGAAACGCTGAAACTTCCCATTTCAGCCAAGCCAAACCATCCTTGGGGATCGGTATCGACTTCAATTAGTGCGACTAAGCTAAGTTCTGTGCGAGAAACGCCCACAATACGTGGAGAGGTACGAAAAAGTGTTTCTTTAGCATGACAACGCTCGGCCTTACGAAGCCAAGCCCGTAAAGAACAGCTGGAAACACTGAAATGAGATGTCTTATGTCATCCGCCATATTCTCCAGATATTGCGGCGTCTGATTATCACTTGTTCCGTTCGATGGCACACGGTCTGAATGACCAGCAGTTCCACTCATATGACGACATCAAGAAATGACTAGATTCGTGGAAAGCCTCAAAAGATGAAAGGTTTCATCTACTGCAATGGGCAGTACTTTCAACGAATCATTCGTAAACATGTTTTTATAATAAACTTGCATTTTTATAAAAAAAAAAAAAACAACAACAGGGAGAACTTAATGCATGCAATATTATAATCTATCTTCATCACCTCCAATAGCGCCATGTAGCTTTGAAATGAGCAGAATAATAATAAAGTATAAATCCGATTATATCCAAATTCCATTTAAGTCGTTTTTCCTTGCAATAACACAGAATTAAAGAAAAAAGGACTTTAGAGAACTTCAAAAAAAATGTTGCTAATGTCTGCCTTAACAAAAGCCATATGTTACTCGCATATTCAGCCTTCAGCCTTCTCAAGCGTCGAGAAGGAAGCAGGGAAAATGGGTCTGGTGGTAAACGAGAACAAAACAAAGTTATTGGTTTCAACGAACAAAGAGTCTACTCGTTTGGGACGCTGTGTAAACGTTGACAATTATAATTTTGAAGTGGTGGAAGAATTCATCTATCTCGGTTCCGCTGTAAACAAAACGAATGATGCCAGCATAGAGATAAAGAGGAGAATATTGCTTGCGGACAGATGTTACTATGGGCTAAGCAAACGATTCAATGAGCCCTCTCTCGACAATAATAAAGCCCTCTCTCCGACTGTACCAGACGTTGGTTCTACTTGTCTGGTTACATGGCGCAGAGTCTTGTTATGTTGCAAACGGTTGAATCAATACTGGCTGTTTTCGGAAAATACTCCGGAAAATCGTTAACGGAGAGTATCGGCCTCGGCGTCGCATGAAGAATGAGCTGTATGCCGACATCGACGTGGTCAAACGCATTAATACACAGCGATTGCGTTGGCTGGGTCATGCTGTGCGGATAGACCCATATGCTCCGGCACGGAAAGTTTTCGACAACGAACTCGATGGGGGCACAGAAGAGGGCGACCAAAACTCCGTTGGAAAGACCAGACTTTTGAAATACTATCGAAGCTGGGTGTGACAAATTGGAGGAGAAGCGCAGAAGATCGAAGCGCTTGGAATTATTTTGTACGGGAAGGACCAGGTTTTTGAATTTTGACGAATTGGAGGAGAAGCACAGAAGATCGAAGCGCTTGGAATAATTTCCTACGGTCGGCGTATAATAGATAAGGATGTCTATTCCAGTCGTCACCTAAGAAGCTCTGCCTTAAAACCAGCCATTTTTAATATTTGAAAGAGGAACTTTCACTTTCACACTTCTTGTCAAGCCAGACTAAAGAACATAATCTTAATTATGCATTCTGATAATTTATGGGCATAAACGATAAATCATCCAAATCGGAATAAGCTAGTAGATAATAAGCCATATTCGTGAATGACAATTTTTTGATTTTGTCACAATCCCAATGCGGTTGTTGCCTTTCGTTTGTAAAAATTTTCATTTTCATGAAATTTAAATCGTATGTGAAAAACTTTCTCCCTTTTCCGCAATTGTACATGAACAATTTCTATTAGCGCAACTCGATACCTTTACTGTAACACATTCACTTTGGCAACCAGAGCCGGTAATCTCTAGTTATTCCATGGGCACATAATGTAATTGAATATCCTAGACATTCACCGGCACGGTAATATTTCGTAAATGTCATTGTGACATTTTATTATGCTTTCTTTAGATCTCCGGCTTGTTTACAAATTGCCGACTATTTAGTTTGTGTAGTGAAAAACTCATCAATTTCGCACTTTTCAAATGAGGTGGCTGCTGCCATTTGGGCTCACATAAAACTAATGCGTTCGGTGGCCGGGACAGTAAAATACCACCTCATTAAAATACGGCAACTTGGAATATTTTGGAGGTATATTCTAAGCTGTTTGGGTTTGTCTAGCATTAGCAAGCGGCAGCCGATAATCAACCACCCATTTGCCTGCTTACATTGCGCCCTTTCAACCCAACCTCTTAAAAGTGTGAACGTGCGTAAGATATCGCTTATTTGCGATGGATGAAGGAAAAAACCCCCATAAAATGTACACCGCTCACCGTCACCGTCATCCATGTAAAAAGAACCATAAATTATTTCCCCTTCTAGGTATTTCGGGTTACATTGCACTGCCTCAGGAGTTCGGGTGAAAAGTGATGTAAAAGTGTTTGCTCAAGTTTTATGGTAAATATCTTTCAAACTTTGTTGCTTTGCGGCAGCAACTTCCATGCAGCATCCAAGTATCAGCATCCAAAGAGTAGATAGTATTTTATCTCTTAATATGGTGTTTCATTAGGAGGGAGGGCAGAGACGATCCTCGGTTGCAAATGGGAAAACTTCTTTCGAATTATAGTTTTTATTTAGTGAAAATTTATGATTGGGGTTGAAGAAGCAGATGACAGTGAAATATTCGAAAAACCTATTAATTGTTTTAAGGCAATTTAAAAATGCATCAAACGTCAGCTTACTGCAAATAAATGCAGCCAATGATGGAACAATATGAATTATGGGTCATTCTATAAATATTAAATAAAAGTTTAAAAATATTTTGTTGGCCATAAACAAATGATAATAAAAATAGGATTATGATTAATGGGCGATAAGTCAGAGGAAGCCAATTAGTTTCGAATGAATTGGGATCTTATGTATATATATAGAAGATCAAAAGTCAATTGACTCTGTTGATAGTTTTTCAATTTTGATTAACGAGTATTCACTCTGCATATATTAAATGTAGAACGAGGGGATGAATATTGATACAAAAATTGTTGCTTAAAGATGTTTAAAGAAGGGAACAAAATGGTATCCCTTTCTATTATGTGTGTGCTTTCAACAAGATCGCACAATTAGCCACATTACCTAACTTACGAGTGCGGTCCCAAAAGTAGCCGATCTAACAAAGAAAAATAAAAAAAATGGGGAAAAGTTTATTTATTCTTCAACATATTCTCCTTTTAAATCGATACACTTTTTCCAGCGATACTCAATAGCTTCTATACCCTGTTTATAGTAAGAACTGTCAAACTCCGTACAATTGCCATCAACCGCAGACTCCACTTCTTTATAGCTGGCAAATCACTGAGGAATTTTTTCAAGTTTGAAAGGAGAAAATAGTCCGGGGAACCTAAATCTGACGAATAAGATGCGTGATGAAGCACTTCTGACTTTAATTTACTAATTTTTGCCATCGCAATAGTGGATGTGTGAACTGCAGCATTGTCTTGATGAAAGAACACTTCCTTTTTCGACAAATATGACCTTTTTCCATAATTTCATCACGATAAATTAGCGTAATATTAGCCGTTGATAGTTTTTGATTTCTGCAGATAGTCAATAAAAATAATCCCATGCGCATCCCGAAAAACAGACGCCATGATCTTGCCTGCAGTTGATACCGTCTTCGCCTTTTTTGGGCACGATTCTCCTACTCCAGTCCACTGCTTGGACTATTCCTTTGTCTCCGGTGTGAAGTGGTGGACCCATGTCTCGTCCATGGTTATAAATCGGCGCAAAAATTCGGCTTTATTGCAGTGAAACATCGCCAAGCACTCTACTTTGTTTTTGTTCTGTTGAAAGCAAGCGCGGCACCCATCTTGCACACAGCTTTCTTATCATTAAATCTTCGGTCATTATACGATGTATAACACTTTTTGAAATGCCTATCATTTTAGCTACTTCACGGGCTTTCAGTCATTTTGTTGATTTTCTTAACCGTGTCTGTCGTGGACACCTCAATTGGTCGACCTCTATGGTGTTCGTCTTGACTGCTCGTACGGCCTCGTTTAATCTCTGCTAGCCAATATTTTACAGTCGTAAACAAAGCAAATGGAAATATTGAATTACATAGCGGTGACCAATTTTTCACATGTTTACAAATTCACTGAGATCGTTTACTTTTTATGGCTCAATTAAAACTACTAAACAACGTGGCGCCTTGAAACAGTCAGGTCGGCTGGTTTTGGAACCGCCCTTGTATTATGGCAGAAAGCTGATTTGTAGAAAATCTACATTCTGTTGGCCCTGAAGTCTTCTGTCCTTACACCACATAATTTTTTCACTAGAAATTATTGCAAATAGTAAATTTAGAAAACAACCCTGCAAAAAAGTTTATTCTGAAAACCGAAAATCTGCACAATTGCTTAGAGGAAAGATATGAAAATTTTTTTTAGCAGAGTATGGTAGCAATGTCTTATGATCTTCTTCATACTTTCATGAAAGTTATTGTAGTAATAAAAGGACTTCTTTTGATGCAGTTCTTAATTACACCAAAGAAATTTTGTTTCGGAATCCGGGTTTTCATACCAAAATAAGCTCGCGATTAAAGTTTCTTTCAAATACGACTCTCTAACGAATTCCTTTACAAAAATATGTTTACTGAATAAGGCAAACATGGACATTTTGTGTAGAAGTGTGCTTTGAAGTTCTAGCTATATTAGCCCAGCAAAAAAATGGAAGTTTTTCAAGAAAAATGAAATGTTTACCACTTCTAAGGACCGAATCTGCGTATGTTTACCGCTTACACTTTTAAGTCACCTCCAAAACAACGGCAATGAAGTACTTAAAAGCATTGGTTCGATTCCCATTTATAATTGTTAACTGTTAAAGTAAAACATGTTAGTATGAAATACTCTAAATCTATCCCTTAGGAAACATAACATGATACCAGTATAGCCCATGTAAAAAAGCTCCTTTTAAGGTTTTTGGGGAAAAACATTTGTTCATCCTCCTTTATATGATGACGTGCACACTAAGTTTGTCTTTCCATTTGTAAAAACTACAAATATTCGATGATCGCCATAAGAATCTATGTTGCTAAGTCTATCACCAATGTTGTGAACTCTAATAAAGGGCACAGGGTGTATAAGCTTCGATCCTATGGAACATTAGGTGCCTTTTCATTTCAGTGTGTGTCTACTGGTGAAATATGCACCGTTTTTGTCCGATAACTTTTGCAATTTCGGAAGTATTTCCATTGTATTTTTCTTGTAGAAATCTTCGTCTTCACTGTCGTGGTGTGTGGCCTGGTACCCTCCTGAAGGAACAGATTTCCTCCCCATTGGCTAAAGCTGAGTGCTTCTGGCAAATGTTTCCTTTAGACTGTCAAATTGTATGGGAACAGCTCATAGTAGATGATTTCTTACCAATCCCACTAAATATACAGCATAATCTTCCTGGCCGTTTATCCTGGCTTAGCCACCGTTTGCGCTCATCGCCATTCGATCAGGAGCATCTTCACTTAACATTGCCGTAGACGAGTCAATTTTCATTACCACTTAACACCAGGTCAAGAAATGGGTCGATATTGTTGCGATTCAACAGCGATTCCCAAATGTAAATTCGATCCATGAGTTTTTTTTTTTTTTGCATTAACTCGAACTTCTTTTTTTTATACCAAACCTTATTCAAGTTTTCCAAACGGGGTTTCCGCTAATATTTAGCTTCTGGGTAATGGAAACAGTGCTTACACACTCTTGAAACAGTCTTGACTTAATGATTTTCATTAATTTATTGACATTTTTGCCAATTAGTCTTCCAGAGCATGGATCTTATTTGACATCAAAATTACTGGAACAAAGATTCAATTGTACCAGACGTTAACTTTACTTTTTAGACAATCTGAATCTTGAGTTAAACCACAATCAGATGAATCAATGCGGTAAATCTTCGGAAGAAAAATATTCTGTAAAATGTAGAGACCCATCATTATCAGCCAAGAGTACTGGCATCGTAAGAATCGTGAGCTGTATGCAGACATTGGCGTGGTCCAGTACATCAAAATTCTGGGATTGGTTATGCGAATGGATCACCTGTGATTTAGCCCGGAAAGTCTTCGATAATGAACTGGAATTGTGATTTAGAAGAGAAAGGCCAAAACCGTTAAGAAAGCTGCTGGTCTTTTGAGACTCTATCAAATTTTGCTGTGACAAATTTAAGAAAGAATGCAGAATTCCAAAGCGTTTGAAATTCTTTTCTATTTTTATTCTAGTCGCCATCTAGGTAAATGTGTAAGTCCCCCTTGCTTTGGACTTCATTTTTAGATAAAAATTTATATTTTAGTCTGCATCTAATGAAGTATGTAAGTCTGCTGCATTATTTGCCTTAAAAAACAACGTCTGTTCTCTATCCTATTAGAATCATACGCTGTAATGTTTGAAGTAAACTTATTCTTATACTGTTCTAGTACAAAAGTTCACCTAGTCTACTCTACTGCCACTCTGTATTCAATTCTTTGTGTTTGCAAGTAACGAGCAACATTTCCACTGACAGATTTAAGTCGATTTGTTGTTCTTATCTGAAATCTTAATTTAAACATATGTACCCGTACAACTTAATCCCTACTGTAATTACGCTGAAGTCATTCGAGTCATTATTATGATTATTTTCTTATACAACCCCTGCACGTTACTAAGAATTTTTCAATGCATTTCAAGCAATAACATGGCATGGCTATGTGCGGAATGTGGTCGAATCGAAATGTGAATCAAAATGCGAATAATATCCAATCGAATCTACCACCGACAAGGAATGGAACACGCTCGCTTGTTCGCTCCTTCACTCCTTCACTCAGCCGCTCACTTGGACCCCGTTGACAGTGAATATCACACAAAACATCAACAGATGTATTTGATTAACTTTTGCTATATTAAACAATCACATTGCTGGCGCAACAACAATAGCTGGCAAATGGTGTCAATAATGGTAATATTACAAACAACCTTCCCCCCAGCGTGAATTGTGATTTCATCAAGTCGGAATGAAAACAATATCATGACACTGCACTTGGAATAACAGTAGGAATTGTCGGAAATGAAGAGAATAAAGTAACTCAAATAATTGAGATGTTTGTTAAACTGAAATGCAATCGATTGGAAATGACAACAATTTGAAATACCAACAACAGAGCGAGTGACAGCAAGCGAATCATAAGACATGCAAGGATTTTAACAAAGAAAAATAAACAAATGTTTCAATCACCAAGCAACAGATACGATTTCACAGGCATTACGAATTCGTATAAGGATTCATATTCATATAATGCAAAGCAAAAGGGGAAGAAAATCAGATTATAAAAATCTCCCAATTTACTGCACTTCCCCCTCGCCTAAAAAAATGAAAAAACAAACAAACAAATCATTTATAAACAACAACAATAAAGAAGAACATGAAAAAGGACATCCACCCGCAACAAATGTGTATAAATGAGGATATGAAAAACGCCCATTTTTACAGGCGCTCCCTGCCCTTACACACGCAGCGAGCACATGCACTCTCACATACATAGGTAAAGGTTAATGTTGAAGGATTAGATAGAACGCATTTAAGCCAGCCAATATGTCCGTTTTTGTGTGCCCGCCTGTCCGTCTGCCTCGGCCTGTACAACTCTATAATAAATCTTTGCAAGCTGGGCGACCGAGCGAGCATCCCTTAAATTATGTGCTCGCCCATTCATTCATACATTAATTCGTTCCCTCTAGTTCGAACTGGGGACTCAAAAACAAAAAAAAGAAAGGCAATAACGATCGACCTTCATTTGGAATTTCTTTTGACATAATTTTCACAATGTGCCTGTCTGAAGGTTTGTTCATTTGCAAGTAATGCCTCTGCATGTGTGTGGATGTATCGGAGAATAACGAGGTAGGTATACTCAAGTTTCGGGAGAAGAAAAATCTATATATTTATGGCTTCAGACGCCTCAAACCTGAAATGGTATACAAAAACATTTGCGAAAAGAACATATCCGTAAAGCCTGCCTGTTTGATTTAAATTGAGACAAATTTTCAATTTTACTCAGATATAATCTCAGAAATTTTTTTTTGTAACTTTGTAGCACTGTGACAGAATTTGAATTACACGGATATATCGAATCTGAGAAGTATTTTCTTTTTATAAATTAGTAGTACTGTGCCAGGCATCTGTACCAAATAGCATAAGTATTAAAAATTATATAAGTGTTTGAGCTACACTGGATTTTGTATGACGCAAAAAATGTTTCTGCCGATTTTCACAATGTGTGATTTTGTTGAATAAAGATAACATAGAAATTCCCTGGCGTTGCACTTCACATTCAGTGAGTTTCCACGCCTTCTATTTTTCGACTCAAACAGCGGGACTTACATTTTCACGACGATTCTGAACATCATAGTTTGAGAAGCATTCACGATTACTTGACTACTCAAAGTGCTCATCAGAGAAATCTACACATTTCGCAGGTCGAATCCATGCGAACGATGGTGTACTAATCCAAAAAGAGAAACAATGGCTGGCATTGTTCACTGGGTGCCGTATACAGCAGTAGTAAGACTGATAATGTTGTATGGAGTTATTGTCTGGTGGAAGGCTCTTGAGAAGTCCACATACTGTAGGATACTGTACAAGGTCCTAAGGATGGCTACTCTGTGATTTATAGGTGCGCTCCGCACCACCCCATCTAATGCACTAAATGTAATTTTGCATTTACTACCCATGGACATAATTAGTATCCAGATTGCTGCAGCTACGACAGTAAGACTAAGAGATCTGTCACGGAGCCTTACATAACAGGTACAATAGACTACATCCTAACTGAACCACTGTTCGACAAGAAGTACCATATACTTATGCCAGATAGAGATACGTGAAAATCTAGAACTCCTGGTACAAAACTGTATACCGACTTCTACACCGACGACTCAAAATTAAATAATCAGGTAGGTTTTGCGGTCTTAAGACCTAGGGTTAAGTATAGCAAGAAGGCTACCTGATCACTGTAGTGTTTATCAGGCCGAAATTTTGACCATTAAGGAAGTGATAGAATGGCTGAGATATAACGTCCTCACTACGGTGGGGATTAATATATTCTCTGACAGTCAAGCTGCCATTAAATCCCTGGATTCTGTCTTCCTGAACTCAACATCAGCCCTGAAATGCCGCAGATCTCTTAACGAGATAGTTCAGCATTTCAACATTCATCTTATGTGGGTGCCGGGCCACAGCGACATACCAGGACACTGCAGAGCAGAAGAGCTGGCAAGACTAGGGACAACCTTACAGACTGCTCTCGCACTGCTCTCGCTATCAAGACGCGATATCTCATTGCTTGTATACGTCATGACGGCAGGTTGTTACTGCCGCCTTCTCAACGATTGCGAAGATCAAATGACAAACGACCTCAATACCAAGTTATTTTTTTTCATTTGCGAAGCCGTATGACAATTATAAAATGGAAATTGTGGACACGTAATATAACCAAGTCTTATTTCAATGACAAACACTAATTCTAAATATCGTGCTAAATGCGGAGAATCATCGGTAATTAGCCGGAATATGTGGAAGTTATCGGGGATAAGCTGAAAATGCTTCAGAGATAAGTTCCCGAAAAGTTAACTCAACGGAAGAGATTTTCTACGAAAAAAAAATTCCATCAAGAGATTTTCTATAAAAGAATTTACCCATCAACAGATTTTCTTTAAGAAAATTCTCTGACGACAAATTTCCTATAAGATAATTCTCTATCGACAAATTTCCTACAAGAAAACTCTCTATCAACAAATTTCCTATAAAAAAATTCTCCTTCGATAAATTTCCTATAAGAAAATTCTCTATCGCAAAATTTCCTATAAGAAAATTCTCTATCGACAAATTTCCTGTAAGAAAATTCTCCATCAACTAATTTCTTGTAACCAAATTCTCTGTCGACAAATTTTTCATGAGAAAATTTTACCGTCAAATTTCCCACAAGAAAATTCTTTATCGACAAGCTTCCTAAGAGAAAATTCTCTATCGACAAATTTCCCATGAGAAATTTCTCTATCGACAAATTTCCCATGAGAAATTTCTTTATCGACAACTTTCCCATGAGAAAATTCTGTATCGACAAATTTCCCGTGAGAAATATCTCTATCGACAAACTTCCTATAAGAAAATTCTCTATCAACAGATTTCCCATGAGAAAATTCTCTATCGACAAATTTCCCATGAGAAAATTCTCTATCGGCAAATTTTCCATGAGAAAATTCTCTATCGGCAAATTTTCCATGAAAAATTTCTTTATCAACAGATTTCCCATGAGAAATTTCTTTATCAACAGATTTCCCATGAGAAAATTCTCTATCGGCAAATTTCCCATGAGAAAATTCTCTATCGACAAATTTCCCATGAGAAAATTCTCTATCTGTAAATTTCCCATGAGAAAATTTTCTACCGGCCAATTTCCCATGAGAAAATTCTCTGTCGACAAATTTCCCATGAAAAATTTTTCTGTCGATAAATTTCCCATGAGAAAATTCTCTATCGATAAATTTCCTATGAGAAAATTCTCTATCGACATATTTCCGATGAGAAAATTCTCTATCGAAAAATTTCCCATGAGAAAATTCTCTATCGGGAAATTTCCTAAAGAAAATGTATTCATAGAAACTTTTCTTCTATCTATCTGGACAAATTTTCTATGAGAAAATTGTCTATGGACAAATTTAATATTTCAATTTCAAACTGTCAATAAATTTTCAATAATAAAATTGTTTATCGTCAAAAATATTCAAAAAATTACAAATTTTCAAAGTACTGAAAATATTTATACTATTCAAAGTAATCAAATATTCATGCTATTCAATGTATTCAAAATGTTCGTAATATTCACAATTCACAAAATATTCGGTTGTTCGAAAAACTCAAAGTACTGAAAATTTGCAATATATTAAAAATGCAAAAACAACTCAGAATATTGCTGTTAATTTAACTACATTCCGAATTATAAAATTTTCTAATTTAAAATTTACTAATTTAAAATTTTCTTTATAGTTGAACCTGTGAAAATGTCTCAATTGTGTTATAGAATTGAAAATATGAATTTGAGCGTTTACTTCTGAATACCATAAGGAAAATTTTGATTTACTGACTTCATTGTTATGTTTATTATTATTAGTAACTTCTAAAATCTGTCCTCTTCACATTTTTATCATACCTCCCTCTTTTCTTGGGATGTTGTTGTGTTAACAAACACCCCGTCGTTCTTGGCTTGTAGTACTAACCCCAGACAGCAAGGAGCCCATGGTGTGATATGAATTGTTCTGTGTATGTTTTTTTTTTTACATTCTCCCTTCCTCTTAAGGTTTTAAAATTATAATTTGTTAAGGTACAGGATAATAAACTTGATACGAACAAAAAAAAAGTTTGTTGGCGTCTCTGTTACTGTTGTTGTTGTTTCCTCTTTGGGTGCGAAATTCCCCAAAGTGTAGTAAAAATACATAAAAATGTCATTTTATGTTTAAATTGGAATGCATAAATTCTGAATGAATATTTTTGTCTGAAATCATTTATGGAGCCCACCGTGACAGCGTGCAATCACATAGGAAACTTTTAAGAATTTAGCATTTTCTATGCTCTTTGAAATTGTATGAAGGAAATTATATTGATTTTATGTTTGGCGAAAACAACTTTTCTGTAAAGCAAACACCTTCTGTCCATTCAAAGCCGTCGGTCAAGCGGAACGGTGCGTTTTATGCGCATCGGAAGTTAGATGGGCGCTGTTCATTACATTCTTCTGATTGTCCTGTAGTTGTAATTGTCCTTCTCTCTCTCTCTCTCCCTCTCTGTCCCATTGCTTTGATTGTTTGCAAAATTGCGGGTTCTTTCCGTTTATCATATCACATTTTCATTCTAGTTCAAGTTTCGTTAATGTTTATGTTTGTTTTAGGTGTTTGTGTTGCTTTTCTTTTCCTTTTTGGTGGTGATGATGATGGTGATGATGGTGTCCAAGGTATGTAAGACCTTTTCGAAAGGGCAGAAGTTTTTGGAGTGGGCATATTTTGGCTCGGCGAACTTCTGTTTGTTTAGGATTGATAATCGAGGTGTGTTCATATCAGCGTTCATTGCCAATGTTTTCTGTTTGTCCTCTTTTTGTGGCATATGATAGAGAGCGCAAAGGTCCACAAGGTCCTGTTTTATGCACTAAAAGGTGGCCCGGAATTTCCCACTTTTTTCTTTTCGTAAACTTTGTCCCCTGTTTCTTTTGATTAATTTTCTCATACTTGTAATTTGTTATTTTGCCTCGGTCGAGCGGAAAATGGAGAAAGTACCCAAAGTTAATCAGCCGTAATTTATGGCCTCTCGAATTGATAACAATGAAAATTTGTTTTTGCAAGACTTAAAAAAGGATATTTTGGAAACAATGCAAGGGCATGACATATGGAGAAAGCAAATATCCACAGTTCTGTTCAAACAACTGTATTTAAACTGTCCCAGGGACATTTGCCTCAGGGCCCTTCACATTTATTTGCTTTTAAATCTACAAAAGATCTCCGTATATGCGCGAAAAACAATCTGGTTTAATTTAATTTCTGAGCGACATATAAATCCCCTCAATTGTTTTCAGCGCGCCACGCCTTGCCTTCATGCCACATGATCTATATTACTACAATGCAATGCCGCAGAGGCATCATCAACATTTTCATTGTCAACTCAGCAGTACTCTTCATCAACAACATTATTGTCATCGGCAACATCGTCATATGCTGGAATATAGTCGTAGTTTTTCATATGGCAGTTTCCCTATGCCCCCGGGCATTACAATTTACTCTTAAACAATACTTTACTTTCATGTTTCGTTTTTGCTGTACAAACATAGCACCCGCGGCGATAAAGTGTGTCTCGCTCGCTGCTCACCCGTCATCTCAGGCCGCCCAGTGGGATGGTAATGCAATATATCGCATGATGGCAGTGATGATGGGTGTGGTGGTGGTTGCAGATTTCATTACAAAACATTTGTTAACGATAGCCCCGGCTGCAGGGGAAAGAAGGCACAAACCAAAAACAAAAAAAGTGAAACCGGCCAATGTTCAAGAACAGACAGACAGACGGATATAAGGACGAGTGGACAGTCGGGCATTGTCTAATGATGCAAAATAGACGGTAAGTGGTTTCATTTACCACTCCTAATCTCTATAATAGTCAATTGTCCAAGAAATGAACATGTTGATATTATTTGAATATGTAAAATGAGAAAAAATTGTGATTTAACAAATAAGAGGAGTATTGAAATGTGTGTTGGAAATGGGGAAAATGTCGGAAATGTTAGAAATTTTGAAAATATTCACGATATGTGAATTATAAATAATGTAAAAGTAACGAAAATATGAAAATATTGAAAGTATTGAAAAATCTTGAAAATTAAAAACATCAAATATTAAAAAAATATTAAAAAATGTAAATGTGAAAACGTAAAAATAAGATGATATTAAATCCAAAAAATATCAAAACATCAAAATATCAAAACATCACAATATCAAAATATCAAGATATCAAAATACCAAAATATCAAAATGTCTAAATATTAAAATATCAAAATATTAAAATATCAAAATATTAAAATATTAGAATACCAAAATATTAAGACATCGAATTATCAAAATACGAAAATATCAAAATATTAAGTTGTCAAAATATCAAGATATCAAAATATCAAGATATCAAAATACCAAAATATCAAAACATCGAAATATCCAAATATCCAAATATCCAAATAGCAAGATATCAATCAGATATCAGATATGAAAATATCAAAATATCAACGCACCAAAATATCAAAATATTAAAATATGAAACTACGAAAGTATGAATATATGAAAATATGGAAATAAGAAACTATAAAAATATGAAAATAGGAAAACATGAAAATATGAAAATATGAAAATATGATAATAAGAAAATATGAAATTAAGAAAATACCAAAATATCAAAACATAAAAGTTATGAAAATGTGAAAATATGAAAATATCAAAATTTCAAATTATAAAAATATGAAACTATAAAAATGTGAGACTATGAAAATATGAAAACACGAAAGTAAGAATATATAAAAATATGAAAATATGGAAATCAGAATAATATGAAAATACTTTGAATATTTGAAATATCTTGAATGCTCTAAATATTTCGAACATTTTCATTATATCTCATATTTGGCGCATTATCAATGTTTTGAATTTTCTGAAAACTGTTAATACAAGGTGTCCGTCGGGAAGGTATACTACTTTGTTTTGCCGCCATTTTGGTAAACTTTAGTCTTGACAGTTCATATTTGGCAGTCGTGAAGTAGAGACGTGGCAAATTTATTAAGGAAAAATATTCGATAAACCAACGTTTTTTAATCGTTAAAACATTTTATCAAAATCAATCATCGATTACTGTGACGATGAGAAATTACGTGAAATTTTTGGGAGAAACAACGTGGCAACAAGACGCACTATTTATCGTGTAGTGAATAATTTCGAAGAAAGAGGGTCTGTAGCTGATAGGGCCAAACATGGACCACAACGTACTGTAAGATCGGCTGAAAACATTACGGCTGCTCAAGAAAGTGTTCAAAACAATTTATCAACCTCAATTCGACGCCATGCTCAGGAGCTTGGTCTTTAAAGAACAACTTTGGCTAAAATTTTGCACAAGGATTTGCATTTGTTTCCATTTAAGATTCAGTTGATGCAAGAGCTTCTTCCACAAGACCATTTACGACGCCGTACATATGCCAATGGGATGTTACAGCTCGCCTATGACAACCCCGATTTTCATGAAAAAAATCTCACAATGAGTGACGGAGGCACATTTTCATTTGAATGGGTGTGTGAATAAACAGAATAGTCGGTTCTGGACAATGGAAACCTCTCAAATTATTCATCAGTCACCTTTGCATCAATTAAAAGTGACAGTCTGGTGTGCAATTTGGTCAGGAGGATCTTACTTCTTTGAAACTGAAAACGGCGTTACGGTAACTGTCAATGGGGAGTGATATCGTGATATGATTGAAAACTTTTCAATGTCACAACTGCATGCTTTGGGCTAGATTAACACGGGGTATTAACAAGAGACGTTGCCACATCGCATACAGCCAGGATTACAATGGAATGACTGCGAGAC
Source organism: Philornis downsi (assembly GCA_019455685.1). Taxonomy (NCBI): domain Eukaryota; kingdom Metazoa; phylum Arthropoda; class Insecta; order Diptera; family Muscidae; genus Philornis; species Philornis downsi. The sequence goes on from JAHXMU010000127.1 coordinate 1,916,519, forward strand.
CTCTTTCCACAACAAGTTATTTCAAGAAATGGTGATGTTGATTGGCCTCCACGGTCGCCTGATTTGACTGCTCCGGACTTCTTTTTGTGGGAATATCTGAAAAGCAAGCAAACCAGAAGCGCTTGAGCAACTGAAACAAAATATTCGTGATAAAATTAACGAAATACCGCGTGAAATGTGTGAGAATGTAATGAAAAATGTGCTCAAAAGGGCTCGCATTTGTGAGGCTAACAGAGGCGGACATTTGTCTGATATTGTATTCCATACATAATTGCCGACATTAAATCAAATATTTTTCAGTATAATATCCATTCTCTTTCATTTAGTCCAAAATTATAAACAAACAAAGTAGTATACCTTCCCGACGGACACCCTGTAGTTTGAATATGTTAAATAATTTGAATATTTTGAGTACTTTGAATATTTGTAAATTTTGCATATTTGTTAAATATTTTGGATATTATTAAAATATTTTGAATACTTTTATAATGTTTTGAATATCTTGAAAAACTGAAAGGTTTGAAACTTTTTAATATTTTACATATTTTAAACACTTCGAATATTCTGAACACTTCAGTAAGTGTTGAATATGTAAAACCATGTAAAATTTGAACTCGGTTTAATTTGATTGTAAACCTAAAACATCTGTGAGAAATTGTCAGTGGTAGTCGCTAATTCTTCCACCCCCACTCCTGTTTAAACACTCACACCACCTTCAATTGTCATTTGTATACATTTGTACTTTCATCTAATTCACTCGACGACATCGTGACATCTGTAGTGGTTATTTCTATTGTTGTTTTTATTGACTGCTATCAATTTGTTCTTGGTGTGGTTGTTTGTGGTATTTCTAAACAGCTGCATATAAGTTTTACTATGGATTTGCAAACTAAAATTTATGATTGCTTATAATGCAAAACAATTAAAAGAGGATTATTTTCGTCCTTTTGTTTTCGAATTGGTCGAGATAAATCTTTTGCAATTAAATGCAGATGTTTCCCTGTGTGAAGGAGGAACAGAATGCAAAAGTAAAAGTGAGAATGCGCAAATGTTGTCCTTGTCATAAAAACATCATATAGTATGAATAAAATCCCTCATGTCTGTCTAATCTCTTTCAATTGGCATAGGCTGTGGCCAATATAAGAGGCATTCAACGACGACATCTGAATTTATGTTCAAATGTTTGCAAATCTATTTGGAAGTCTCATCACCGTTATTGCCATGTGCTTTTGTGTGATATGGTGTTACGCTGTTTGGAAATTTTAACCGTTTTTGAGCCACAAAAATAGCCACAGCAAAATGGTTAACCAAGGCACTCAAAGGAAAATTAAAACCCATGACTTTGCTGCCTTATGCTGCCTAAATAGCTGCTTGTATGTATGAAATTTTTGTCGACGTTTATATATTGTATGCCTTTAGAGGTGAAGATGTAGTTCGCATACATCATAAATTTACCAAAGGACTTTTTCCAATTTACAAAAGTTCCTTAATCGACTATGAAATGCAAGTGAGTGGAGTATGCTATCAAAGCCTAGTGAAAGATACAGTGGGGCAGAGAAAGCAATAAAGTGCGCAGAGTTTCACAACATTAGAGTTTTCTGGATCAATAATATTAGAAATATTGGAAATATTAGAAATATTGGAAATATTAAAAATATTGGAAATATTAAAAAATATTCGAAATATTAGAATTATTGGAAATATTAGAAATATTGACTTTACTAATAATGCTGTAAAAGCAACATTTTTGAAAATGTTTAAGATATTGCAAACATGGGAAACGCTCAAATTATGGGAAATATAAAAAATATTTCGATTTAGATTTTATTAAAAAAAAAACTGAAATACTGACAATTTTGGAAACATAATATTTAAAATATTGAGAATATTTAAAATATTAAAAATACTTGAAATATTGGAAATACTAAGTACATGCGCTAAAAATATTGATTAAAAATATAACACACATTGAAAATGTTTAAAAATATCATAAAATATTACAAATATTAAAAATTTTAAAAATGTTGTAATTATTAATGATAACGCAAATACTGAAAAAGATAATAATATTTAATATTTAAATGTACGTGTATTAAAAATAGTAAAACTTTTGAAAAATAATTCTAAATATATTCATATTATAATAAATATTTATGTATACATTTTTAGAAGTTTCGCAGTTTAGGATTCTATTATATTGAATATATGTGCATATTTCCTTCATCGATTATTCTAAGCTTAAAAAATTTCAATATTTTTATAACTATACTAAGGAGATTCAAGTATTAACTAAAAATTAATACTCTTATATCTATAGGTAGAGAATGCTTCCAGGGATTTCCCGAAAAATTTGTCTAATTTAATTTTGCCCGGAAAATTTTGCGAATCAAAATTAAAATCTTTTAATGCATGGTCCACATGTCTCACATAGCAGACTTTTTCTTTTTAAATAGATTGTGAGTCAAAATGTCATCTTTGCATGTCTTCCATATCTGCCTCGTAGTAGAAGTGTCTGTGCAGTTTTAAATAAAAGCCAATATTAATGCTCATAATTTCATAATCGGGGCATAGCCTGTAATAACTGGATATATTAGATTTATAAATTTATTAAAGGGATAAAAAATTATTAGGATCATGACATGATACATGACACATATCGTTTTCTACTCTTAGACAAAATTCAATTTTGTAGTGATATTCTCAAATTTCTAAAAGACACTTTTCTTAAGAGAATATCTAAGAAATCATTAATTTATTTTTCAACTTTTACTACTGAATTTTACCATCAAAAAAATAAAGAACCTGGCTATCGGTCTCGCTGTATTCTACCTTAGTTTCGTTTTAATGGCCGATGTGTTTTTTTAGTTTTCGTAAAACAACTGCTTGAGTTGAATTTACGTCTATTGCTGGTTATGACAAAAAAAGATTTAAATATTCTAATTAGTGATTCCCTATCCCCTTAAAAGATGTATGTTATATAAGATATCATGTAAGAAAATAAGTGTATACATTTAAAATAATGTAACCAATTTTGCCCGATTTTATAAGTTATCTATTTACACTTGGCTGACTACTGACATTTTGAACGAACCTGGATAAAATTGTTTTGGAAGAAATTAGCAATATAATGATGCAATCAACTATTCAATGACCTCAAAAGTGAGAACATTTTTAAAAATGATTACAAATAACAAATGCTTTCCAGGAACTTATTTATTTGTAAAGATCAATTTCAATTTTGGAGATTACAATGTTTCCTATGAGAAATCTTCTATAAAAACTTCACTGAATTTAGTGAATCTGATTTAAAGCTGTGCTAAACGAATGAACGAAATGAAGAGGTCATTTGTATGGGAATTACCAAAAAAGGTCATAGGTGAGGACCCTCTTTTTGCAAATTTTGCCGTTTTATAAAGCAGTACCATTGAAAAAAAAAACTTTAAATTATGTTAGCTAAGAGATTGCAACTCACAGGGGAAAATTTCAATTTTAATAAATCAAGCAATTTGTATAGCAGGTACCAAAAGGAGTCTGATTTGCATGTAAAAATGTTAGAAACACTTTACATGTACAAAGCTGGACTGGATTTGGTGTTGGTATAGCTGAATGAATATGAATGTACAAATATTTGTGTCAAATCGGCAACTTGTATGGGAGCTACCAGAATAAGCACAGTCATTACTTACTTTTATCAGTCATTATAAAGCAGTAAGCGTAGGAAGGAAAGTCTAAGGTCAGAGGGAAAGACTGACCTTTACTAATTTAATTGAATTATGTGTAAGCATCAGAAGGGCAGTTCAATATGACATACTTCTATTTCCCGGCTATTTTTTTGCAACAAATTAGACTTTACCAAGTTTTAAGATAATTTGTAGAAATATACGACACTTATCGTGTCTACCAGCCAGACAACTAGATAGACGCACATTGTAAAAAACTACTTGAGCTGAAAAATTAGAACACTGTTCCAAAAATAAGAATTTAAGATTGCAATAATGATTTCAATATCGGAAATGAATACCTAAAAGACTTATAAAAGAATTTGTCTTTAACTTTGTGAAATACTCTAATAGAAGAATTGGAGGCTTTGTTTAATTTCTTCTATTCTCGGGTTAGGTTAGGTTTTCTAACACAGTTCATATTCTCTTCATATAAAACAGCTATAGTTTTTTCGTTATCAAACTTGGACAAACAATTAACCGCAAAACACCAAATTCCTAATATATTTTTGCACAAATCTAACACGCACTTGCAAAAAAGCCCTACTGGAGTCATCCACGAAATGGAGAACCAAAAGCCTTGAACAAAAATTTTTGTGTGAAGCAACTTAATAAAAAACTTGTCGTTTAAAAAACTCGTTGCAACTTAAGTTCTCCTAACACTATTCCCAAAATTTTCACGTCTTACACACGTCACCCGTTGCCCTTTTCAATTTCGTACCTGTACAAGCAATTTCCCAGAAAATACAAAACTTTCAAAATTATAACACATTTCCGAAATTATGATTGCAATATGAGAAGTGGATAGCCAATAGCTACTATATAGAGAACGCACTTGAAATTTGTAAAGCTGTAGCAAGAAATTTTATTCTTTAATTACATTTCTCCTATTTTCATTACAAAAACTTGTTGCAAGTTAAGTTTTCTTAACACGGATCCTACACTCTTCCCATCTTACACACAGGTACAAATATTTTCCTTCTGTTTATCAACTTTAACATACTATTTGCTAAAACTTTAAGATATTTATATTTATATTATTTGCGGAAAATGGCAATATGCTAAATGGATAACCAAAAACATTAGCCTTCAAAATTGCAAATCTGTATGGCAGGAAATTTTAGTTTTTGACTACATTTCTCTTGTTGTCATTTCAAAAACTCGTTACCACTGAAATTTTTCTAATGCACTTTTTGTACACTTTTTCCATCTTGCACCTACGAACCCACTGTCCTTTTTCATCGTCGAACTCGAACAGACATCGTTTTGCCATCAGTTTTCAGTTTGCCCAACATTAATGACTTTTTGAGGCCACAAAAACCTATCAAACCGTAACCATTTATTGATTGCCAGAAAGGACAGCAGCAAAACTATTCCTTCATATTTGAGCGAAATTGGTAGCATCGCAAAAAATAACCGACTAAGACTAAGCAGTCCATCGCATATTCTCCCACTCATCCATTCATTCATTCATTCACTGATTCACTAGATTTCCGAATGATTTTTACTTACTTTTACATTCGTTGGCATCGGTGTCGGTGGCACGTCCCCAGGGTCGATCGAAGTAAAATGGTTTACAGCGTTCACATTCCGGTCCGGCTGTGTTGTGTTTGCAGGCACAAGTCATTGTCAATTTGGCATTAATCGAAAGGCCGGTATTTGCATTGGCCGATGAGGATGACGATGACGACGACGACGACGAGGATGAGGAGCGTATTATATTGCCATCATCATCTAAGGAATCACCACCAGCACCGCCGCCAGTACCGCCATTGTCATCATCATTTGTGAAGAGATTAGCTTCATTAGAACTTACAACAGCCATACATTCCGAGGCATGGCCATTACATTTGCAACGGCCACCAACGGCAAAGTCCGAGACGGCATAATGTTGTGATATGGCCAACAAATCACGTACGGAGTTAGCCGGCGTAGGCTTATCTGGACCAGAAGATTTCTGTTGATATTTGGAGGCCGCATTGTAAGGTTTGTTTGTCGTGCTGGTAGTGGTGGTAGTGGAGCTGCTCGACGTGGACGATGGGGAGCTAGACCCCATAGCCAGATTTGCGACTTTAGCTTTGTAATGCTTCTCATAGGTTAAGGATTTCTGCTTCGAAGAAACACGTTTCGATTTCAAGGGTGTAATATTAATGCCATCATTGGCATATTCCATGTCCAAATCATCGTCGAGCTCCAAGTGCTTTTTGGGCTCTGCATAGTCCTCCAGATCATCGTCATAGTTGACACTATCATTGTCATGGATATTGTAGTCATCGTACTCATCTTCAGTCTCATCATCTTCGCCCTCCTCCTCTTCCTCCTCCTGGCTAGTGGACATTTCATCACTAAAGCTATTAGCATCGGGTTTAACCTCAGACTTCAAATGAGCATTCAGTAACTCTTTGGGTAGCTCCAGCCTGTGAAAGACCACACGTATATCGGTGGCCGTGACCCAATCCTGCAACACCAACGAGGAGTCCAAATCATTGGCCGAAGGTCGACCTTCTAGAGTATTAAACGCAAACCTATTGGTGTTGCCATCGTGATGAGAATTCATGCACCGGGCTTCTTGCTCGTTAAATTTACTAATTTTGGCACGGTCAGGTCGCCCATAGAATTTCTGACATTGTGAGCTATAGAACTGGAATGGTTGCCATGTCTGACCGTAGTCAGAGCTTTTGTAAATGGCCATTGAGTCGGGTTTGGGTGACTTGGGACAAAAAGACAGACTGACATAGGTTAGCTCGTACTTCTTACCCAACGATAGGGTCAAGGTAACATTATCCGGTGGAGCTGTATCCGGATCCGTGGGCACTGGAACTACTGCCGAACGCCAGCAGGTGACATTATTGGGATTGTTCAGATCAGTAAGTGCAGAGGGAGCAAAACGTAAGTCGGCTCTAGAATTATCGCATGTCTTGCATTCCTCCATGGTGCCATCGCGTTTAAGTTCGCAATAGCGCTCCGGCTGATGAGTGCCACAAGTGGAAGAGGCAACCACGGGATTGCCGTAAGCGGCATTTACAAAGCTAGGCAAACATTTGCGCGGTTTGCCCTCGAAATAGCAGGGGTCGTTGTTGCTGGACGATGACGAAGACTTGCTGAGGCCAGTGGAGAAGAGGGTAATTAAGATGGAGCAGATAAGACTCTGCCTGAAATGAGGTGACATGATGTCCGTGTAGGTATGTGTGCGTTGAGTTCAGATTAAAATTGCAACTGCAGCATAAACTGTGCTAGGCTGCGGTGAGATCTTCGGTTGAAAAATTTCCTTTTTTTTTCTTAGCTTTTTAATGTTGTTTAGCGCTTAATTTATTAACTCGAGTAGTATTTCTCACTGCTAGTAGCTTATTAGCATCATCTTCATCACCACCATTATCATCACTGTTACTGTGGTCACTAATAATTTCATTAAATTAACACTTTTTATGGTATTTTGTATAGACTTTGGCTCTTTTATTATAATGCTAAAATTCCGATAGCGATTATCGCGACGACTACTTCCCAGGCTTCCTTTTGGATCTCTTGGGGTTATGCACCAGCAACACTTAACACGATACTAAACAAATGTTTATTCACATGCAGCTCTCCCGTAAAAACCGGTATGAAAAATGACATCGACCACGTTCACGTTCACTGCGACCGCGAGTAGGAACAAAAAAAAAAACACTTTACACCAATTTGCATATGTCCATGCCAGACGCTATGGCAGCAGCAGCGGCAAGTTTTTATATTTAACCCAACATCAAACCATTAGCGAATACGAAAGAATACAAACATAACTGATGGTGAGTGAAACATATTCAAAGCGGAACAGCTAATCAAACAATATCCAAGGAGTCTAAAAGTCTAGGCAATTTTTTATTATTCCAAACACACTTTTCTTTCTTTAATAACTTTTCTTAGAAATTTGCATTTCAGTTGAGGAAATTATTCGCAATTTTTTCTTGAATATTTCGTTTTTTTCGGTTTCTTATGCACTTGTTATTATGCTAGTGATTGCGGGAATTTCATAACCGGCCAGCATCCGCAGGCATCATC